>WNGS01163180.1:7020-72461 GCA_020271785.1 Procambarus virginalis | reverse complement strand
AACTTATTACATTTTCAAAGACTTTAGTTTACACACACACAAAACAACTATAACTGAACAGAGTTTAAACAGCTTTTCTTTTTTATACCTGCATTTGGGTGAGGTGACATGTTACAATGGTTTGGGGTGAGGTGAACACAACACAGAACACGAAACAATGGGTATAAGCTAAAGGGAAGAATAGATCTGTAACTGCAGAAGGCCTATTGGCCCATATTTCTTGATGTTTCTATATTGGAGCGGAGTCTTGAAGTGGGTAGAATATAGTTGTGCGTTAATTGGCTGTTGATTGCTGGTGTTGACTTCTTGATGTGTAGTGCCTCGCAGATGTCAAGCCGCCTGTTGTCGCTGTATCTATCAATGATTTCTGTGTTGTTTGTTAAGATTTCTCTGGTGATGGTTTGGTTGTGGGAAGAGATTATATGTTCCTTGATAGAGCCCTGTTGCTTATGCATCGTTAATCGCCTGGAAAGAGATGTTGTTGTCTTGCCTATATATTGAGTTCTTTGGGGCTTACAGTCCCCAAGTGGGCATTTGAAGGCATAGACGACATTGGTCTCTTTCAAAGCGTTCTGCTTTGTGTCTGGAGAGTTTCTTATGAGTAGGTTGGCAGTTTTCTTGGTTTTATAGTAAATCGTCAATTATACAATTGACGATTTACTATAAAACCAAGAAAACTGCCAACCTACTCATGAGAAACTCTCCAGACACAAAGCAGAACGCTTTGAAAGAGACCAATGTCGTCTATGCCTTCAAATGCCCACTTGGGGACTGTAAGCCCCAAAGAACTCAATATATAGGCAAGACAACAACATCTCTTTCCAGGCGATTAACGATGCATAAGCAACAGGGCTCTATCAAGGAACATATAATCTCTTCCCACAACCAAACCATCACCAGAGAAATCTTAACAAACAACACAGAAATCATTGATAGATACAGCGACAACAGGCGGCTTGACATCTGCGAGGCACTACACATCAAGAAGTCAACACCAGCAATCAACAGCCAATTAACGCACAACTATATTCTACCCACTTCAAGACTCCGCTCCAATATAGAAACATCAAGAAATATGGGCCAATAGGCCTTCTGCAGTTACAGATCTATTCTTCCCTTTAGCTTATACCCATTGTTTCGTGTTCTGTGTTGTGTTCACCTCACCCCAAACCATTGTAACATGTCACCTCACCCAAATGCAGGTATAAAAAAGAAAAGCTGTTTAAACTCTGTTCAGTTATAGTTGTTTTGTGTGTGTGTAAACTAAAGTCTTTGAAAATGTAATAAGTTTACGAAACGCGCTCAAGTGTCGCGTCAGACTAGAAATAAAAATGAATTTTGGAGAATTGATTTTTCATTTACCGTCACCAGTAAAAAGAAACATAAGGAAAATAGAGAAAATTCGTGTTAGAATTATTAATCTTACTTTTTCGGTCATATTTAATAATATATGTCTACAGGAAAGACTGCTACCAAATATACCAATATATATATATATATATATATATATATATATATATATATATATTATATATATATATATATATATATATATATATATGACCACGGAGGAAAAATGTAACAGGAATTTCCTTAAGTACTTTCGTATATTAATACATCTTCACTCCTTCTAAAGATGTATTAATATACGAAAGTACTTAAGGAAATTCCTGTTTCACTTTTCCTCCGTGGTCTGACATTGTCACATTTTTAATCACGTGTTTATTTTCGTGATATATACACACACACACACACACACACACACACACACACACATATATATAATATATATATATATATATATATATATATATATATATATATATATATATATATATATATATATTTATATAATATTTATATTCCAATATATATCCAATATTTCCAGAATATCTCTATATAATTCCTGAAACATGTATTTGAAATAAAGCCCCTATTTCAGGTGTGAGTGTAAAAATGTATGTAAAAAGCTAATAAATAAAATATGGGCATGACTCATGTTTATTTTGGGGGTTCCATTTTTGTACAAGTCACCCTGCTATATTTCCAATTTTCTTTAGATCCCGTTCCAGAAAAATGGAACACTCATCTACTCCATTTATTAGTCCTCGTTTGAAAATATACACTAGGCGAACAGGTGGCTTTTAAAATTATTATTTAACGAAGCATATGTGTGTTTCCAAAATAAACTTGTTCAATATTCAGGGAGATGGACAGGCTTTGCATCCCCCCCCCCACCCTGGACGTTAATATTCCCCACCAGCCAGCTGACAAGATTATTATTATTATTATTATTATTATTATTATTATAGTGTGCCCATGAAAAAATCCCATATATTTTGTTTTTCAAATATTGCACAGAGGATAGCTAGTCTAATAGCCGTGGAGGAGGCGGCAGATGTCAAATTGCATTTTAATCACAAAGTGAGCAATATCCCATCCAACAGCAATTCGCCAGTGACCCCATACAAAAGATAATCACCTGTAGGGGTGGTTCAGGTAGTTACCAGCAATGTACCTCCCTCAGGGACAGTGAGAAGTTATTCCCCTAGGGCCTTATTTGAAAAAAAAACTCTTGTATTCTATGTCAGAGCCGTGGGTATCCACACACAATCCAACACAGTTACACTCTTCCTCGCAAATAAAATACATCTCAAAAGGACAGAGTAGCTTAGGTCATTTCTGCCCTCATTTATTTAAGACCCATCAATAGGCTCACACAAGCCCACACAGGACAAATATTAATCATGATCTTTGCCAGTGGCTTCGTCAGTCCACGGGGGAAGGGGGGGGGGGGCAAAAATAAATTAGCCACTGCTCTCATCGTTTGAATCACTCACCAGCACACTTATTGTATTTGACCCTACCTGATGTCAAAGATACCGCTCTCACAACCATGAGATGGTAACTACCATCGCTTTCGCTTTGATGTCCAAAGGGCTTGGAAAGGATGGGGGAGGTAGAGGGATGGGGAGATGAAATTCAGGAAGAGGATGCGGGTGTAGAGAGAGAGGAGGATTGAAAGTTCGGTGGCCTGTCCACCATGGGTTGACATATGTGTATGTGTCGTTTGTTTGCTATGTGTTATGTTGGGTTGTCAGTACATTGGCGGGGGGGGGGGCTAGTGTTTTGACCTTGTTGGTGTTGTAAAGCACTAGAGCCGATGGAGTTGGCTGAGGGAGGTTAATCTTAACAACATCAGGGTAGTTACACTTCTGATATCACGACAAATGGTTTTTTGGTTTTATATTTTTTTGTAGTAGTTTTATTTGTTTATATATATATATATATAATATATATATATATATATATATATATATATATATATATATATATTTTTTTATTTATATATATTTTTTTTGTATTTTATTTATTTATTTATTTATTTATTTATTTCCTTTATTCTTCATTTGGTGTAGATCGGGTCCGGGATGGGCCACTCATCAGGGTCGTCTGGCAGGCCGCTTAGTATTTGAGGTCTTGGGAAGGCCTCGTCGTGGATGTGTCTGATCACTTTTGTTGGAGAGTGATTTTTCTGGTTCTGTGTGGTGGTTCGCGGATCTCATAGTCGCTGGTGGTGTTTTCTGCTACGTAGGGATCTTCGGGGTCTGGGATATACATATTCTTCATGCGGTACAGCTGTCTTCTGGCCAGGTAGCTGAGCCTGATGTTCATTGGCTTCATGTTGAGCGTTTCATGGATTTGGTCAGTTCTTACCCTATCCATCAGTGTCAGGCCCTCCGCAAAGCGAAGTGCTTTGTTTTGTACCCGTTGGATCTTCAGCATGTTGGATTTGTTGGTGAGGTTCAGGGGGACGTAAGGGTATTCAAGGCTAGGCCTTATAATCATTCTGTACAGGTGGAGCTTGATGTGGGATGGGGCTTGCTTGAAGCGGAAGAGCCTCGCCAGCGAACCTCGAGCCATCGCTGTCTTCTGGGATACAAACTGGGAGAAGTTGAGTAGCCTGTTGAAGTTGTATCCGATCACTGTGTTGGAGTTTGAGATGGCTATGGGTTCGCCCCTGATTCTTATCCCTCCCTCATTTTCGATTGAGAAGGCCATGCATCCGATAGTGCTTAATTGGATCTTTTCTGGGTTAGTGGTGATCCTCCATTTCCTTTCCCAGTTAGCAGTTCTGGCTAGTTCTACGTTTGCCTTGCGGGTTACAGTTGCATGCTTGGTCGTTTGGCTGCTTGGGTTAGATGTTATTACATGTGTTACGTCATCCGCAAATTGCACGATGATGGTGTCCCTATACTCTGGCTGGTGCAGTTCGTTCACAAAGATGTTGAAGAGAACGGGGCTCAAGCATGACCCTTGGGGGACTCCAGCTGTTGGGGTGAAGGCTGCAGCCTCTTTCGCCTTGAAGTTGGGGGTAACTTGCCTATTCTTTAGAAAATTTCTGACCAGCCTGAGGAGGGTCCAGTTTTGCGCTGGTAAATCTGCTAATTTGTACACAAGACCATCAAGCCAAAGGCTGTCGAAGGCCTTGTGTACGTCCCTCGTCGCAATCAAAGCTACTTGTTTTTGCTTGCGAATTGAGCTTACTGCGTCATAGATGATGTTTATTGCATGTTGGGTTGATCTATGTGCTCGAAAGCCAAACTGTTTTTCAGTGAAGAGGTTGTTGTACTCCATATAGTAGTTAAGACGGTTTGAAACGATTTTTTCAAAGCACTTGCCTATTGTGTCTAAGAGGGAGATTGGACGGTAGTTGCCAGGTTGGTGGGGGTCTTTCTTGGGTTTGGGAATGAATATCATCTTGGCTGACTTGAATGCAACCGGAATGTGACCCGACGCCAGCATAGCGTTGAATAGGTTGAGAATGGATTGTAGAAGATTGCCTGGTAGAAGTTTGATCTGCAGCGCTTTGATCCCCGATGGTCCTGGGGCTAACTACCATCGCATCTCTCATGCCTGCATGCCTGCATGCCCACTGCCCTCAACAAAGATTTCTTTCCTATGTATTCAATCCTTATTTTTTTATGGTAAAACGTGTGAAATTGAGTATTGCATACATGTGCAAGTATATGTTCGTTTGTATAAGTTACAAAAATATAATTGTGTTTGTGTAAGTTTGTGCATGTTTGTATATAAGCAAATGTATATGTGAAATGAGCATTTTTTTGTCTGTGAGAGTTTGTGTGCATTTATCAAGTAAAAAATTATTGGAATGATTGAAAGATATTGGGATAACTGTAAACCTCATTTTTGCTAGAATAGGACCTGTTTCACATGTTTTATCTATAAAAAAAAAAGGATGGAGGAGTCCCATGTTTGACTGAAAGCTGTCAAGAAGAAACTTAAGAGGGCAGTAAACGTGATTTAACATTTTGTTAATGTCAACCAAACATTTTTTTTACTAGTTGTATATAAGAAGGGCTGCAACTGGGAGATATATATTTTTTTCCAACGAATTTTACACATTTTCAATATCCTACTTCTACTACAATATTCAAATGATACCATTTCTATGACACTCATATATCATATTAGCATATAATAAAGGATTTTTATAGAAAAGATTATCCAAAATATGTTTAGTTTTACTAATACAAGTAGTCAGAGTTCCCCCCAAAAATACATGCCAATATTTCATGTTTGCAAATATTTATAAAACCAATAAATAAACTTAGGAATAAAGTATTTCATAAATGTTGTAGAGACGTCAACTTTACATGTAAGGTGTAAATTTCATGTAAATTGAAAAAAAAATGAAAGAGGAGATGCAATTTTATGTTACTTGAAAATAAATAAGATCAAACACTCTGCCACCTGTGATAGAAGTTGACTTCAACCAATTTCCTCCAAAATTTGTATCTTTGCAGATTAGCATACGGTTGCAATGGCAGTTATTTTCATAAGGGAGTTACCATCTCGTAGATGTGAGACAGCTGCACTACTCCTCAGCCGCCAGGGAGTAGTGTAGCTGTCTCCCCCTCAGGAGCCACCGGGAGTAGTGCAGCTATCTCTCCTTCGGGGGCCGCCGGGAGTGGTGCAGCTGTCTTCCCCCTCGGGGTACCGCCAGGGAGTAGTGCAGTTGTCTCTCCCTCGGGAGCTGCCGGGGAGTAGTGCAGCTCCCCGGCGTAATAGGGAACTATTACATTCCGGGAGTAACTACTACTCCCCGGGAGTAGTGCAAACAAAACGTTTTATGACTTTTTATTTGACAGCAGAAAGGTGACACTGTAACTATTTATATAAAGTCGTCTTTTGAATGTATAAAATATGTTGATTTCAGTCAATTAAATTGACTGAAATCAAATTGTAGAAATTTTAGCAAACGTACAAAAGACTTTCTAATTTAAATTAGAGATGTATTAAAACAAATACTTAATGAGTAAGTTTGTGTAGTGTGTATGTAGATTTTAGTACTCAAATTGTATGACGGTTGGGCTATAGCCAATCATAGGCGAGTAAGCCTCTGACATCATTCCCCACAGAGCCGGCGCTGGCCTCTCTCCTCAGTATCTCAGGAGACCAGAGTTAGGTAGGAACTCGGCAGGCTGCATGTATACCTTGTTGCCTTTACCCAAATAAACTATTAAAGTGAAGTACTATGTATTCTCTACAACCAAGCAAGCACCGTACATCCAAGGCGACCAATACTGATAGCAGCCATGGGATTCAGAATTAATTTTCTGAGCAATGAATCTCAAGTTGTTGGGAAGAAAGCTTACTCTCCATATATTGATGTTTAATTAATTGATTTAAATTAATCGAAGGACCACCCTATTTTTACTGAAAAGGGAAACAGATAAATGAACAATAGAAAAGGACTGAAATGCCAGTGCCAGTAGATAATGTAACTATTAAGAGTTATTCCTTGAACATTAATGGACTGTAAATTAAATTACTATTCAAAGAGTATACTTTACCTCCTTCACAAAATGGGGGGGGGGGGGTTAATACCAGAAGTAAAGTACTCCCAGTTCACTTAATCGAGGCTGGTTCTTCCTCGAATAAAATTAGTAACTCTTACTAAGATATAAACAAATAAACATTAGATAAATTGGTTAGTAGCAAGAATATATTGGATGATGATCTAACAAGAAAATTATTCACATTTAAAGTTCATGAGGCTATCAAATTATACTTGATTTCCTAAATCAAGTAAATGAAATATATTCTCAAATTATTACTAATTACCAACCGTTCATTAGTAAATAAGAACTAAATTAAAACTGATTCAGCTGCTTAGCTTTGACAGTCAGAGACCACAGCTTCAACATATGCTGAAAACCCAATGAAATGTAAAATTTGTCTACACAAATTAGATTGTATCTTTACTATTCAACAGAAGGAACAGATCAAATTCCTTGCAGACGTACTTGGCGTTTGGGGAGGTATTGTGGCGTAACGATGGACAAAGTGCACTATAAAATTATAACGAGCTCGCATAATAATATTAGAACACTTAACCTGCTGGTTGTCCACCGATGCAATCCTTAGATTGCTACTGGAGTAGTTGCACACTCCAAGACCGATTAATAGCAAGGGGCTATCGTAGAATTGTTGGAAATTTCACCTCTCCCTGGTCTAATGGACGCCACATTGTCTCGTGTCCGACACTCTTGCCAGTAGCGTCGCTCGTGTTGTACTGCTGGTGGCGTCGCCACGCCTCGCCTCCGTCTCCCTCAACCCCTCTCTGATGCATTCGCAACAAATTTTAATAATGAAGGAAAATTCTTTTCCGTGTAATTACTCTACACAGTACGTTAATGAGAATAGGGTCGCAATTGTAGGGGATTAAATATTATTTATATTTTCGCTAGATGATGATAATTATGAACAGTGTTCTTATTAACGAGAAATGGAGAGAATTTCTATTTCCTCCATGGCGTTTGGATATAACAGATAAAATTGTTATATAGTGATATTTTAGCTAATAACTCGTGGTTATTGAATCACTAGTTGTTATATTATCAGAGATAAATTCTTATAAAGAATACTGATAAAAGTTGAGAATATTATTCAATTCTCTAACATGTTGACAATAACTATGTCCTGCTGGATAATATCTGACGCAATACTGCTTCTCGATGTGGTGAGAATTTTAGCAAATGACGCACAGATAGGGAAATATTAATTTATATTAGTACTTCAGTTAGTAGGGTTAATAGAGACTGTACTTAGTATACAATAGTAATGTATTATGATACAATAGGGATGTATCAGTGTTGGAACTTTCCAACACAAGTACCCACATCGTCATATGTCTCCATGCCGCCTCCCACTATTTGCCAAGGAGCCACCCATGCATCTTCAATATTCAATGATATTGTACCAGTCCGAGGTCCTACTCTCAACCACTACTCTAGGTCAACGTCTCAGTACTAAGGCACAATATTTACCAGTGAGAACGCAAGTTCATCAGTGAAGGGGAGAGGAAGATTGCCCGCGCCAGCTATTTTGAATTTCCCGTGCCATTTTTGGGACATGTGCAACCCACAGCCCCCACCCAAGTAAGTAATTATCAAAAGAAGGCACCAAACTGGCAAGGCTATGTAGCACCATCAAATGTGCAGAATAATCAGAGGGCACTAAATATCACCAAGTATGCCAATACAAGAACAGAAACGCATAAAGCGAACGATATCAAAAGTATCCGATTCACCAAGAAGTCTATCAGGGAGAAGTGACCGCGAGGGACAGTCGGAAAGCAAGGCATACGCTCGCCCTGGAAGTCAGGACATTCAACAAGGATATGCATAATTTTAAGAGGGATAATGCAATATGGACAATAAGAAGCTGGGCGGCGCTCCAATAAGTGATCCTGAGTTAAGCGAGTATGGCCAAGACACAACCTTGCTGGAGCCGTTTCCCATCGCCGGTTATGGTGGAAGGAAGAAGGCCATTGGGGCACACAATGCTTAAGAGTACGCAGTTTGTTACCAACATCCCTGCCAACGGGCAAGGGTGAAGGAATGAATAACCGGGTAAAAGTCGGAATAAGGAATACCTTTACAGGAGATGGGACAAACTGCATGCTCATTTAAAGAAACACCAATATGGCTGAGAACCCAGCAAAACTCTATGGATTTAAATTTACTAGAGATAAGAAACAGGCAATGTTGAATCTCGACGACCACCAAATGGACAGGATTAAAGGACCCGAGAGCCATGTGGGCACTACGAGTATCAACTACAATCCCAAAGGAGAATTGACAATGAGAAAGCAGGAGGCGGAGAGCATAGAGAATAGCATAAAGTTCCGCTGTGAAGATGTTAGTCTCTGAAGGGAGGCGACACATATAAGTGTGGTCAGGAAAAATAACAGAATAACCGTGGTGAAGATGGAAACGGAGCGGGATTGTGAAGAAAAGTGCTCAAGGAAAAGGCGTTTCAGAACTGCACCACCACTCAACCTCACAGCAACATGCCTTGTGTGTATTTACCAGCTGCTGCAATCGTCATCAATCTTAAGTTTCAACTGATCATCAGACGTGTTGTGCAAGTAATTGAGAACTAATTGGTAGACTGCAAACGTCAGACTAGTGTCACCACCCGCTCCCACTCACGTCGCCACTTCTCACCTCACCATTGACACACCACTCTGCAGTGAACTTCTTCCTACACTCCTGCATAGCAATTGTGTTTCCTTCATTATCATCGTGCTTCTGAAATCGTCTCTAGTGTGGTGTTCCACCTGAGCTTCATGCCGCTGCCGCAAGCCGCGCAGCTGTTGCCCAGATGTAAACAAACTCGCAAACTCCCTCATGTGCCTTTTCACGCGCCTTCACGATGTTCCTCTTATTTTGGCTACAGGTCAAAATAAGGTGAATTAATGTCCATTTGTTGTATCGTTTACCTCCCGTGACTTGTTAGATATTGAAGTGATAGCCACACCACACACACAGTTTTCCTGAGTCATTTCAACATTTCGTGCTTCCAAAAGTAATTCTATAGTGTATTGTGTTACTGAGTGTTATTAGTAAATTCAAAGTTCAGAGAAGTAAAAATTAATTGTTTTTGTAGCAGTTAAGTATTTGCACAATAGTATTTTTTTTTGTATTTCTCCAGACCTTAATTTGAAATTTATTCTTTCAGCATTTTACTTTAAAATGTTACCATAGCATGTTGCACATATACCTGTGGCCAGTATGTTTGTGCTAAACCCATCTTTCCTATATTGCACTTGTTGAGTGTTTGTGGGGAAATCAGGCTCTAGTTTAATACTAATAAAATGTATAATTCTATAAATGCAAATAATGATTAAATCTAAGATAGCTCGAAGGACCATAAAATATGTTAAATGAGAGTACCAATAGCTTATGGATCTCTATGATTATATGTAATTAAATTCTGTTATTCTATTAAGCAATGAACCATATATTATATACCTTCCAGAATCAGTTTCTCATGACACATTTTGGGGAGGTATTCTATGAGATTAATCTATGTGCAACTTATATTATGTAATAATAATAATAATGATAATATGCACACCCATAGATAATGATAAAAAAATGTAATGTAAGAAATACTACTGCATATTAAAATTCAAATCATGTATCAAATTAATATGCAATAATTAGAAATGCTTGACTCTCAATAATTAAATCATACTATCTACAATGAAAACTGATTTAATCTCAGCTGTGACAGAGAGACGTAGATGGAGTCCAATCTCTACAACAGTCTGGAAACAGCTTGAGATAGGGATCCTTAGAACATGAATATATGACAGTTACACGCTTCCTCAGTGGTGTTGCACCATGCCGCAATAATTAAATTCCATAGTTTCCACTCCAAACTAGTATTCGCACATATAAATGCAATATCTAAATAATTGGAGGGGAGGAAACAGCACTTACATGGGGATTATTTTATCGCCTGCAGCGTCACGACATGTCACGACGGTAATAATTAATTATTATTAGAGCTCAAAATAATAATACAAAAAGGTAAAAATGCCTGACGAACTGGTATCCGTGATTCTAGTAAGCTGCGTCCTCAATCTGAAGCCCGATGATGTACGGATGCTGGCTAGATTGTAAGATGTGTAAGGACCGCTTCGGAACACCGTGCTGCCAGTGTATCTAATATGGCGAGAGTCTCCTTCCTGCTGAAGGAAAGTCGCGCATGCACATAGCTCCAGGTGGGGGGCTCGAGCTTAAATTATATTTATTCATTAAAGCTAAATAGGGAAGGAAATGTTTATTAAAACTGTTTATATCGTAATCAAATACTTTATGTGGTGATGTTTGATTCTCACAGTGCAGGTCAGTTAATGTAGACTGCACAAATAAAACGAGAATCCTTTGGAGGTGGAAATTATTTTAGAATATGATATTATTTACTAGAACAGCTATCAAGCTGGGTGAAGGATTTCCAGTAAACTTTTGTATACTAAATAAAGTAAACCTATTACTAAATAATTATCCTTGATAAAGGAAAATAAATGGTTGGACTTCTATTAGATCTACAGATATGTGGAAATTTATTCTCCATGGGTGGCTGACCCAACACTGCACAATTCTAGGAGAAATTACATGATGTTCCTCATACTAATGCAATGAATTCTGTGATACTAAACTACGAATTAGTAGTGTTAGTCAATTATTATGCTTAGTACAGGAAACACATCTCATTGAACTAAGGATTAGTAAATGAGTTTGAAGACTAATACAGGAATACATCCTATTGTATTAGGGATGAGAAATAATTGTTTGAAATTTTCAACAGTGTTGAATTATTTTTAATGAAAAATTGCAATTACACTAGACAGTTTTATAATCTATTATATCATTTGCTGTGCTTAGCATGGTTTAATTAATTTACATAACTCTAATTCCAGCCATATTCTTACTAGATTGCTAATTTAGTTCACAATTTTGCTTGTTTTTACAATTATTTTGTTGCCTAGTACAATATAATAATTTTTTTTCTGCCATTTCCTTACTTTAGCTATGATTGATATTTTTTGAGTGTTATATTTTGGGTATTCTATTTCTCATGCTTAGTGCACTTAATTATAATTTGTGTTCCCAAGCACACTCCACGGTAGTGACAATGCCTACCACTGTTGCAATTCCTTTGAATTCAACTGGAACAATTGCTTGTACTAATGTTGAGAGGTCAACTCAAGAAATTTCTATTACATTTTTTGCTGGAGAATCCCGCATATTAGAGTCATGGTTTAGCAAGGTTGAGACAAAGGCCAACGCTCGTTTTTCCGAGCCTACTGATGCCGAATACTTGGCAATTGCTAGGTTAGCTGTTGACACCACCAAAGGTGATGCACGTTTTATGGTAGATGAGAAAGCCATTGTTACCTTCAGTCATTGCTAGAATTTAAGGATTTCTTTCGCTGGCGCTTTGTTAACAAAGGAGACATCGACCTGTACAGATTGGTTAAGAAAATTGTTAATGCCACAACGAAACCTCGTGAATCTTATGTGTTTACCAGCCCAATGGACTTGTACCTGTATGCTTTAGAGACCGCAATGTTGAGGTCACCATGGGTGATAAAAACAACACACTGACCCCAGCAGCTATGGCCAAAATGATAGCATTTGGGACTTTATTGCATTCTGCCCCAGACCAACTAAACCTAGCCTTGAAAAAACAACAATTTCTGGTTAAACACACGAAATTGAGCAAGTGTTTGAGGCCATGAACAATGAGACAGAAAAATTAGCTCCCCAAGTGCTCAATTGTTGCCATCGTCTGAGACTGTGAATGTAGTAACAAGCTCTCAGCATCCTCCCACAAACTCTCAAAACCCTTAGTCACAGAACCACACCCATGGTCGAGCCCGTAGTCAAATTCTTCTCCTCATAAGTTGCTGAGACACCACCCAGGAAGCAATTTTAAATTGCCACAACGTACCTGGAAAGTATTTGAAAGGAGTGGAAACATTTGTTTTCACGTATTAGATACGTTATTGTGTGTGTGGTTGTAAATAAGTTTCCACAACTTACTGCACTAAACGTTAGCTAAAGAAAATTTTGAGACCTTGTGGCAACCTTAAATTGTTCATGAAATTTTTTTTGTGATTGCTGTTATATATAAAAATGTAGAAATGAGTAAGAAATTATCAAAAGAAGGCACCAAACCGGGAAGGTTATGTAGCACCATCAAAGTGCGAAATAATCAGAGGGCGCTAAATATCACCAAGAATGCCATATAAGTTGTTGATAAAGATGACCATAAAACAGGTCATTATTTACTGCATCATGCTGTCATGAAAGAGTCAGTGACGACACGAAGAATAGTCTTCAACTGCAGTGCCAAAATAAAGGCAGACAGCATATCATTAAATGATTGTCTACAAACTGGACCTAGCCTAACACAAACGCTACAAGATGTACTGTTACGATTTCGCTCTGGCATTTTTGCCTATGCTGCAGATATCAGTAAAACTTTTTTAAGAGTAGGCTTGCAAGAAGAGGATCGTGACTACTAAATTTCTCTGGGTAAAAGATTCACAAGATCCTAATAGTGGTGTCATCACCTACCGGTTTGCTTCAGTATTATTCGGAGCCACTTCGTCACCATTTCTGGTCCAAGATACCTTGGACACTCATCTGAAGAAATCGAAGAGTTCCTATAAGACTGGAATCAGTAGCAACATGTACATGGACAACTTCCAGGGAACTACTAATGCTGAAATTAAATTGGTAGAAATTTACCAAGAGGCTAACCTTGAGCTGCTTTTTTTTATTATTAAAATATGAGGTACATGTGCATTAGTGCAGCTACCCTAGACTATATGAAGTGGAGTACAGTGTGTCAAAAAAAGCTAACTAGGTGATGCTAAAAAATCCCCATCACACAGGATGGTTAGTCATACAGAGGCATGTGATAAGCAGTCTGCACTGGCAGACTCCGGATGCATTTTGAGGATATCATCGATGGTTAGTCATACAGGGCCATATGTTTAGTAGCCTGCACTGACAAATTTTGGGTACACTGTGAGGATATCTTCAAGAATACGAGAGTGAATAAAGTAATTGCAAAGCTCCAGGTACCGCATGCCAACTGGTCTGAAAGGTCTAATAACTGGGCATTCAGTGATATAGTGCAGGAGATTGTACCATAGTTCCTGCTCACAGAGTTTGCAACTGGAGTGCTCAGGATTGGGAGACCCGTCACCTGCAGCCACCTGCCACAGGTAACGGTAACCCAACCTGATCCTTGCAACCACTGTGTCGCACAGTCTAGTGGACGTTTTGTGCTGCCCATAGATATAGGTTTCAGATCTGAACAAATCATAGCTTTTTATACTAGTACTTTCAGGTCGTTGGGAGTCAGTAAGTTCTTTCCTATCAGATCTGAGTGTTTGGACCAATACAGTTTTGACAGCAGAGATGGGGACACCTAGATCTAATTCAACTTCAAACTTGTTACACGCTAATTTGGCTGAAATGTCTGTCTCATTATGATGGGTTATATTTATGTGTGAAGGTATCCATACAAAGGAGATTTGAGACCATTTACTCTGTGCATCAATTAGGTCATTTATAATTGGGAGTATGAGGTTCTTGCTGTCGATCTTTCAAGAGAAGTTTTCGATTGCTTGAAGAGCAGACTTTGAATCACAGAATATTATTCCTCCTCCAATGTTTTTAATGTACTGGTAGCTAAGTGTAATGCTGCTAGTTCTGCTTGTGTGGAGGTCAGCCAGTTGTTTAACCTGACACTGACAGTCTTTGTGCAAATATTATTTCTATAAAACCTACATACCGCTGCAGTCTATCCAGTAGAGGATTGGACTGAGCCGTCGGTGTAGACACAGTGCTCGTGAGATCTTAAACTCTCGATGGAGGAGGCAATTGTTTCAAGAGTGACAACTTTGAGAAGAGCAAGATTCTCATTATCTTTCTTGGTGACAGGTGTGTATGATACTTGAATGGTGGGGTACAGATAAAGAGGAATATCAGAGACAGGTAGATTGCACTTAAAAGGAATGCTAAGTTTAATGAGATTGTAAGCATTGTTGCTCAGCCAATTATCATAAATGAAGTGAGTTGGTATGTCGGCACCAGTCAAAGGGTGTTATCAGCACTAAATCATTTGTCTCTGAGCAATGCAGGAGATGTAGGGTCTCATGACTTTAAGGCAAAAGGTGGTGTTGACTTGCATTATTCTCTCTAGTATGGTTGGATGCTTCAGTTCTTCCCGCATGTTGATGATTCTTGTGCATCTTGGAGCACCAAGAATTAACCTCATGGCTTCATTCTGTACTACTTCAAGTTTGTCCAACACAGAGGAGGAGAAATTAATTAAGTGCAGAGCATTGTAATCAACGAAAGATCTAACGAACATCATATAGAATAGTCTAGCATATTTAATATTGATACCAATATTCTTACCAGTAAGTGTTTTCCATGGTTTTAGTCTTTCTTTTAACCTATGGTATAAATCATTTACAATGTCACTGTTGATACCAACTCCAAGGTATTTGTGCTGCCTACACGTTTCAATGTTCTGGTTGTTGACCTTGAAAGTTATAGGGACATGAGTTTTCTCTTGGGGATGGAGAACTCTGGATTTAGTTATAGAGATAACAAGACCACATTCAATGCTTTTAGCAGCGAATGAATCAAGTAGAGCTTGCAGTCTAGTTTGTGGAATTTGCAACAATGCATATGTCATCGGCATAACAAATGACGGCTTCGTCAGGTAGTGTGGGAATATCAATTGTTAATTTGTGCATCAGAACATTGAACAGTGTAGGACTTAGCACTCCACCCTGGGGTGTACCCAACTCAAAGGGTGCACAAAGTTTACTTTTGACCCCCTTGAAAAGGACTGAGGCGGTTCTGTTACTCAGGTAACCCCTGAGCCATGTCAACACTCTTCCCTTAACTCCAAAAGAGGCTAGCTGTTCTAGGATTATTTCTCTGTTTGCTGTATCAAAAGCAGTTTGGAGATCAATAAATGCCGCCTGAGAGTTTGGTCCCTCTCTGATAAAATACTCAGCAAAGCAAGTTTGTGTGCTTCTTCCAGGAAGGAAACCATACAGGTTAGGGGCAAGGTGGGGCTTGATTTGAAACATTAGTCTGTCGAGAATAATTCTCTCAAGAACTTTACACATGCACGACGTCAGAGAAATGGTCTAAATTTTTGTGAATTAGGCTTGGGTATGGGTATTATGAGTCCCTGTGTCCAGCGGTCAGGTAAGACACCCTGCCTTAGACTTTGATTAAACAATTCTAGCAAGGGCTATTTGGCAGCTCAGCAAGTACTCTCATGGTGTTGTATGTGATGCCATCCTCTCCAGGAGAGGTAGCCTTACCTTTCTTGAGTGCATTTTTAATTTCAAAGGGGGTTATGCCATAGTTATCATCAGGCCCTATTTCACTACAGGCAATTTCAATATTGAAGTTACGATTTATTTTGGTACTAGCCAGATAGTTTTGCACATCTAGGGGCAGGCTGCTTATACTAGCAGTGCTTGCATATTGCTGAAGCAGCATGTCGGCATAGTCTACAGGTGAATGGTGATCAAGTTGACGACTGCTAGGACGAAAAATCTTTTTAATTTTATTCCACATTTGGGATGAGGATGTTGCATGATTGATGCCTTGCAAAAACTGTTCCCAGTGCTGGTTATACATCTGTTCCTTTAGCTCTCTAAACTCTCGGCTGGCTTTAGAAATATGTTGAGGGTGTCAGCTGTTTTATGTGTTTATACTGCTCAGCTAGGAATAGAACTCTGTCATGCAGGGGCTTAAGGCATGAGTCAGTAAACACCTCTGTCCCTTCCTCACTGTTTGTGGGTCTTGTGGATTTTACAACATTGTCATAAAAAGCGGTTACTTCAGTGACCAGGTCCTCATATAATGCATTGACGGTAGTAAAACAGTATCTTGAGGTTATCTTGAGATGATTTCGGGGCTTTTTAGTGTTCCCAGCGGCCCGGTCTTGACCAGGCCTCCACCCCCAAGAAGCAGCTGTGACAGCTGACTAATACCCAGGTGTTGGATGCCTGTTAGGCACCAGACGCTTAGGGTGACCTATACCCTCTTAAGCTAAACAACTTAATAAGTATCAACAACGTATCAGCAAATTTTAATGCAACCTGCCCTACGCCACAGAGCTCAGACGGTCAGACACACCCTGGGCATTGGAGCGTCCACACATGCTCCCTTACACACACTAGCTAGCCCTGGCCTGGTGTACCAGATATATATATTTTTATATAAACTAAGGAAAACCAGGGACGTTTGGTACTCCAATTCCTGCCACAACCTAATCATCCTACAACAGCAACATCGAGAGATGAAACACTGGTGACAGCATAGTGGGATTCACTCCTGTCCTCCAGCAACACAGCAGCACAGCAGCGCACAGCAAGCAGCACAGCAGCACACAGCAAGCAACACAGCAACGCACAGCAAGCAACACAGCAGCTCACAGCAGCAGCTCACAGCAACACAGCAGCGCAGCAGCAACACAGCAGCGCACAGCAGCTCACAGCAGGACAGCAGCGCACAGCACACAGCAGCGCAGCAGCAGCACAGCGCACAGCAACGCAGCAGGGCACAGCAGCCAGCGCACAACAGTTCAGCGTGTCTTGTTCACCCAGCGCGCGCCCCTGACTCACTCATCCAGCGCGCGCCCTGACTCACTCACCCAGCGCGCGCCCGTCCTTTACTCACCGCGCGCCACCAGCTGACTCGCCGTGACTCACCGTGACTCAACGAGTCTTAGTGCCTGCCTGACGTCACCTTACCACCTCTCGCTGTCTGGCCTGACGACTTGTGCCGCCTGACGTCTCCTGCCGCCTGACGACGCCGACGACGCCACAGCACGACGCCGGACCTGTGACGACCAGATCATCTCTGCCCCGTTGAACGGATTGCAGCCCCAGCAGCCTTCAGCTCTAGTTAAGTACCCTTTGTTATTGTGTAGTAGAGTAAACTGTAGACTTTCATGGGCACAATGTAAACTTAATATGGATAACCGATATTCACTTAGGCCTCGCTCGCGCACTTACCCCTCAGTCTACGGTCTCGTTCACTATCAGAGAGTAATTACACTTAACTAGTGAGCTCCCTACGCTCGCTCACTTATCCTAGCCAGTGAACTCCCAACCTCAGCTCTCGGTAGCTTATCCTCATTAACCTCTACAACCAGCAGCGACTCAGTAATCATGACTCAAGCCCCGAATGCTGCTGGTTCTAACTCGAACACCGTTACCGTTCTTACACAGTCTGTGACATTCGCCCGTTTAGTGGAAAGGATCCAACCCTCTTGGAGACNCCTGAAACATGTATTTGAAATAAGCCCCTATTTCAGGTTTGAGTGTAAAAATGTAGTTAAAAACTAATAAATAAATATGGGCATGACTCCCGTTTATTTTGGGAGTTCCATTTTGTACAAGTCACCCTGCTATATTTCCATTTTTCTTTAGATCCCGTTCCAGAAAAAATGGAACACCCATCTACTCCATTTATTAGTCCTCGTTTGAAAATATACACTAGGCGAACAGGTGGCTTTTAAAATTATTATTTAACGAAGCATATGTGTGTTTCCAAATAAACTTGTTCAATATTCGGGGAGATGGACAGGCTTTGCATCCCCCCCCCCCACCCTGGACGTTAATATTCCCCACCAGCCAGCTGACAAGATTATTATTATTATTATTATAGAGTGTGCACATGAAAAAAAATCACATATATTTTGTTTTTCAAATATTGCACAGAGGATAGCTAGTCTAATGGCCGTGGAGGAGGCGGCAGATGTCAAATTACTTGAAAATAAATGAGATCAAACACTCTGCCACCTGTGGTAGAAGTTGACTTCATCCAATTTCCTCCAAAATTTGTATCTTTGCAGATTAGCATACGGTTGCAATGGCAGTTATTTTCATAAGGGAGTTACCATCTCGTAGATGTGAGACAGCTGCACTACTCCTCAGCCGCCAGGGAGTAGTGTAGCTGCCTCCCCCTCGGGAGCCACCGGGAGTAGTGCAGCTATCTCTCCTTCGGGGCCGCCGGGAGTAGTGCAGCTGTCTTCCCCCTCGGGTACCGCCAGGGAGTAGTGCAGTTGTCTCTCCCTCGGGAGCTGCCGGGGAGTAGTGCAGCTCCCCGGCGTAATAGGGAACTATTACATTCCGGGAGTACTACTACTCCCCGGGAGTAGTGCAAACAAAACGTTTTATAACTTTTTTATTTGACAACAGAAAGGTGACACTGTAACTATTTATATAAAGTCGTCTTTTGAATGTATAAAATATGTTGATTTCAGTCAATTAAATTGACTGAAATCAAATTGTAGAAATTTTTAGCAAACGTACAAAGACTTTCTAATTTAAATTAGAGATGTATTAAAACAAATACTTAATGAGTAAGTTTGTGTAGTGTGTATGTAGATTTTAGTACTCAAATTGTATGACGGTTGGGCTATAGCCAATCATAGGCGAGTAAGCCTCTGACATCATTCCCCACAGAGCCGGCGCTGGCCTCTCTCCTCAGTATCTCAGGAGACCAGAGTTAGGTAGGAACTCGGCAGGCTGCATGTATACCTTGTTGCCTTTACCCAAATAAACTATTAAAGTGAAGTACTATGTATTCTCTACAACCAAGCAAGCACCGTACATCCAAGGCCACCAATACTGATAGCAGCCATGGGATTCAGAATTAATTTTCTGAGCAATGAATCTCAAGTTGTTGGGAAGAAGCTTACTCTCCATATATTGATGTTTAATTAATTGATTTAAATTAATCGAAGGACCACCCTATTTTTACTGAAAAGGGAAACAGATATATGAACAATAGAAAAGGACTGAAATACCAGTGCCAGTAGATAATGTAACTACTAAGAGTTATAATACCAGTGCCATAGATAATGTAACTACTAAGAGTTATCTTTGAGCCTTAATGGCTGTAAATTAAATTACTATTCAAAGAGTATACTTTACCTCCTTCACAAAATGGGGGGGGGGGTTAATACCAGAAGTAAAGTACTCCCAGTACACTTAATCGAGGCTGGTTCTTCCGAATAAATTAGTAACTCTTACTAAGATATAAACAAATAAACATTAGATAAATTGGTTAGTAGCAAGAATATATTGATGATGATTTAACAAGAAAATTATTCACATTTAAAGTTCATGAGGCTATCAAATTATATTTGATTTCCTAAATCAAGTAAATGAAATATATTCTCAAATTATTACTAATTACCAACCGTTCATTAGTAAATAAGAACTAAATTAAAACTGTTCAGCTGCTTACTTTGACAGTGAACGGAGATGCGGGGTCGAGATGGCGTCATCTGGAACTTGCTAGAACACTTGATCCACTAGCGTAGCATGGAAATGATGAGACCACAGCTTCAACATACGCTGAAAACCCAATGAAATGTAAATTTGTCTACACAAATTAGATTGTTGTTTTACTATTCAACAGAAGGAACAGATCAAATTCCTTGCAGACGTACTGGCGTTTGGGGAGGTATTGTGGCGTAACGATGGACAAAGTGCACTATAAAATTATAACGAGCTCGCATAATAATATTAGAACACTTAACTGCTGGTTGTCCACCGATGCAATCCTTAGATTGCTACTGGAGTAGTTGCACACTCCAAGACCGATTAACACTTTCGCGCACGCGGCACTCCGGGAAAAAAAAAGAGCATTGTGCGCGCGGCATTCTGGTCGCTCAAGTGTATAGACAAAAAAGTGTATAAACTTTTCACGCTCCTAACATCAATTCTCGAGCTACGTATTTCATTTTGGTATCAATGTGTTGGCAATAAAATTCTCTACAAGATCATATGCATAAAATGTCACCAAAGCATTTGCTATCCCACCACGAAATAAATAAACATGAAGATGACTCGCCGTGACACCCAAACACGAAGTAAATGTTCATACTCTTTCGTTTGTTGCCAGCTCCACAGTGATCCTACAGCGTTGATTTTGATATCAGTGAACTCGCAATAAAATTCCCCACCCAGACATATGCCTATCAATGTATAATTATGATACGGGGTGACCCGCACGAGTGTGGGAAGTGGCCGAAGCGTTAGCCGTGATTTCAGCAGCGACGACACTGTTGTGATGCAGCCTTTGAAAGTTTATACTTATTTCACTGTCCTGACATTATTTCACAAGCTACGTATTTCAATTTTATAGCAATGTGTTCGCAATAGAAAGTTCTATAAGAACATGGGTAGCATTGGTCAACAGAGCGTCAAATAAATTTGCGGCGAATAAAATCTTACGCGTGTTTGTACCCGTGAGCGTAAAAAGTTTTTACTTTGTTGATGTTTTTCAAGTTTATACTTGTTTCACACCGTTTTTTTTTTTGTATAGTGTTCGGAATAAAATTCCCTACACAGACAGAATCCTATCAAATACAATTCTTGGGAATTCGCAGCTGTAGAGACGGCCGAACACACACAACCGGAACCCGCTCTGGACACTCCAACTCACACCCGCAACACCCACAAAAAAAGTTTCTGGTGTTTCGTGTATACTTACTTTAGTTTTCGTGCTACAGTTGTCATTTAGGTATCAAAATATTCCTAAGAAAATAGACAACAATACTACAACAACCTAGGACAATTATGTGTACTTACCAAAGGAAAGACGATTGTAGAAAAATAAGTTGAGCATTTTCTCTCCACTCCACCTCCTTCAGGTACCGATTCCTGAAGTTGCTCAACGGATCCTGTGATAAGTGGTGTAACACGGTATGACACAAAGTGGAACATCGCATGTCTTGCATGCCTTACCAGTTTCCTTCCTAATACCCGACTTTGAACACACTTGACACCTGCGACGTTTGGGGAGTTTTACAAGTTCATGCTTCAATTTGTAGTTCAGGCGAGTCTTGATAAAACAACACGTCCCTG
Organism: Procambarus virginalis; assembly: GCA_020271785.1. Lineage (NCBI taxonomy): Eukaryota > Metazoa > Arthropoda > Malacostraca > Decapoda > Cambaridae > Procambarus > Procambarus virginalis. The sequence continues at coordinate 50,644 of WNGS01163180.1, read as the reverse complement.
TTGTCTCTGTGTTGGTTGTACACTACAGTCTGAATCGTCGCTCTCACCATTGTCTTCAAACAACAGTGTAGCAGATGAAATATCTTCATCAGATTCATGGTCGGCTTCAGCACGAGGTGTAGACGTGAAGAGAGGGCACCTCACACCCGACGGGCCAGGTGTTGATGGGTTAGCAGCAGGATAAACAGGACCAGTGTCATCATTTATGTCTGGAGCATGAACTAAATGAGGAGATGGTGTTGTTGTTGCAGGCCACTCTTCCTTGTCAAATTTCAATAAAGCCCAGATAGCAACCTCATGAAACTGGAGCAGAGTTAGTTTCTTTCGGTCATCTGTGTTGGCCTTGTATAATGCATAAGCATTTTGCAAAGCCATTTGCAGGAAATAAAAGGTTATTTTCTTTGTCCACTTGTGACATTTCGTGGCGAAATGGTAATACTTTACCATTTGATCAAAGTGGTCAACACCCTTCATGAACTTATTGTAGTCAATAATTGCCTTTGGTTTGTTCACCACAACCTGCTGTAGTCCTGTTGTTCCATCTGGCCTACGAACTCGTTTGCGTTTTTGAACTCTATTTGTGTCTGCATTGTGGAGGTTGGTAATCATAGAGACAACTCGCTTGTCTTTCCACAGCAGAATGAAGGTGTTGTCCTTGCGGCGGTAGACTGTGGTATCCACATCAGTTAGGCCTTCAGTGTCCTCCTCCGTCGATTCAGCCCCATGGGCTCCAGGCCCCCCAAATTCACATTCTTCTTTTAAATCCTCACCTTCTGCCTCACTTCCATCCAAATCCACTTGATCAAAGGCATCCAAGAGATTGGGAATCTTGGTGGGAGTGAGCCTCAATCCAGAGAACATCCTATAGATGTCGGTAATCTTGTCTTTTCCAGATGAATCAGAGGCTCCTGTAGCCGAAACACCGCTTGGGCCTGGTGCTGGATCTATTATTGATGAATGTAGTTGGTTACAAACACACAGAAACGGGTAAAAATCCTTGAAACCATGCGAGTTTGGTGCGCGAGGGGAGAGAGATGCAATCGCTCCATGTGACAACAAAATGGGCCTGTCACGTGACCCAGTAGGCCGATGTGACATTCGGCCTACCCGAGAGAACGGGAATTTCATGGCGCACAGTTTGAAACAAACCCCAAGTAAATCGGATTTAAGCTGGATTTTTTACAATTATTTTAATACGGACCGTAAATGTACGACACGACCGCACAATCGATTAACCGTCGTATATGTATGGGATGGGCGCGCGAAAGTGTTATTAATAGCAAGGGGCTATCGTAGAATTGTTGGAAATTTCGCCTCTCCCTGGTCTAATGGACGCCACATTGTCTCCGACACTCTTGCCAGTAGCGTCGCTCGTGTTGTACTGCTGGTGGCGTCGCCACACCTCGCCTCCGTCTCCCTCAACCTGGAAGTCAGGACATTCAACAAGGATATGCATAATTTTAAGAGGGATAATGCAATATGGACAATAAGGAGCTGGGCGGCGCTCCATTAAGTGATCCTGAGTTAAGCGAGTATGGCCAAGACACAACCTTGCTGGAGCCGTTTCCCATCGCCGGTTATGGTGGAAGGAAGAAGGCCATTGGGGCACACAATGCTTAAGAGTACGCAGTTTGTTACCAACAACCCTGCCAACAGGCAAGGGTGAAGGAATGAATAACCGCGTAAAAGTCGGAATAAGGAATACCTTTACAGGAGATGGGACAAACTGCACGCTCATTTAAAGAAACACCAATATGGCTGAGAACCCAGCAAAACTCTATGGATTTAAATTTACTAGAGATAACAAACAGCCAATGTTGAATCTCGACGACCACCAAATGGGCAGGATTAAAGGACCCGAGAGCCATGTGGGCACAACGAGTATCAACTACAATCCCAAAGGAGAATTGACAATGAGAAAGCAGGAGGCGGAGAGCATAGAGAATAGCATAAAGTTCCGCTGTGAAGATGTTAGTCTCTGAAGGGAGGCGACACACATAAGTGTGGTCAGGAAAAATAACAGAGTAACCTACACCGTCCACAGACTTACACTCATTGGTGAAGATGGAAATGGAGCGGGATTGTGAAGAAAAGTGCTCAAGGAAAAGGCATTTCAGAACTGCACCATCACTCAAGCTCACAGCAACATGCCTTGTGTGTATTTACCAGCTGCTGCAATCGTCATCAATCTTAAGTTTCAACTGATCATCAGACGTGTTGTGCAAGTAATTGAGAACTAATTGGTAGACTGCAAACGTCTGACTAGTGTCACCACCCGCTCCCACTCACGTCGCCACCTCTCACCTCACCATTGCCACACCACTCTGCAGTGAACTTCTTCCTACACTCCTGCATAGCAATTGTGTTTCCTTCATTATCATCGTGCTTCTGAAATCGTCTCTAGTGTGGTGTTCCACCCGAGCTTCGTGCCGCTGCCGCAAGCCGCGCTGCTGTTGCCCAGATGTAAACAAACTCGCAAACTCCCTCATGTGCCTTTTCACACGCCTTCACGATGTTCCTCTTATTTTGGCTACAGGTCAAAATAAGGTGAATTACTGTCCATTTGTTGTATCGTTCACCTCCCGTGACTTGTTAGATATTGAAGTGATAGCCACACCACACACACAGTTTTCCTGAGTCATTTCAACATTTCGTGCTTCCCAAAGTAATTCTATTGTGTATTGTGTTACTGAGTGTTATTAGTAAATTCAAAGTTCAGAGAAGTAAAAATTAATTGTTTTTGTAGCAGTTAAGTATTTGCACAATAGTATTTTTTTTTTATTTCTCCAGACCTTAATTTGAAATATATTCTTTCAGCATTTTACTTTAAAATGTTACCATAGCATGTTACACATATACCTGTGGCCAGTATGTTTGTGCTAAACCCATCTTTCCTATATTGCACTTGTTGAGTGTTTGTGGGGAAATCAGGCTCTAGTTTAATACTAATAAAATGTATAATTCTATAAATGCAAATAATGATTAAATCTAAGATAGCTCGAAGGACCATTAAATATGTTAAATGAGAGTACCAATAGCTTATGGATCTATATGATTATATGTAATTAAATTCTGTTATTCTATTAAGCAATGAACCATATATTCTATACCTTCCAGAATCAGTTTCTCATGACACATTTTGGGGAGGTATTTTATGAGATGAATCTATGTGCAACTTATATTATGTAATAATAATAATAATGCTAATATGCACACCCATAGATAATGATAAAAAAATGTAATGTAAGAAATACTACTGCATATTAAATTTCAAATCATGTATCTGATTAATATGCAATAATTAGAAATGCTTGACTCTCAATAATTAAATCATACTATCTACAATGAAAACTGATTAAATCTCAGCTGTCACAGAGAGACGTAGATGGAGTCCAATCTCTACAACAGTCTGGAAACAGCTTGAGATAGGGATCCTTAGAACACATGAATATATGACAGTTACACGCTTCCTCAGTGGTGTTGCACCATGCCGCAATAATTAAATTCCATAGTTTCCACTCCAAACTAGTATTCGCACATATAAATGCAATATCTAAATAATTGGAGGGGAGGAAACAGCACTTACATGGGGATTATTTTATCGCCTGCAGCGTCACGACATGTCACGACGGTAATAATTAATTATTATTAGAGCTCAAAATAATAATGCAAAAAGGTAAAAATGCCTGCCGAACTGGTATCTGTGATTCTAGTAATCTGCGTCCTCAATCTGAAGCCCGATGATGTACGGATGCTGGCTAGATTGTAAGATGTGTAAGGACCGCTTCGGAACACCGTGCTGCCGGTGTATCTAATATGGCGAGAGTCTCCTTCCTGCTGAAGGAAAGTCGCGCATGCGCATAGCTCCAGGTGGGGGGACTCGAGCTTAAATTATATTTATTCATTAAAGCTAAATAGGGAAGGAAGTGTTTATTAAAACTGTTTATATCGTAATCAAATACTTTATGTGGTGATGTTTGATTCTCACAGTGAAGGTCAGTTAATGTAGACTGCACAAATAAAACGAGAATCCTTTGGAGGTGGAAATTATTTTAGAATATGATATTATTTACTAGAACAGCTATCAAGCTGGGTGAAGGATTTCCAGTAAACTTTTGTATACTAAATAAAGTAAACCTATTACTAAATAATTATCCTTGATAAAGGAAAATAAATGGTTGGACTTCTATTAGATCTACAGATATGTGGAAATTTATTCTCCATGGGTGGCTGACCCAACACTGCACAATTCTAGGAGAAATTACATGATGTTCCTCATACTAATGCAATGAATTCTGTGATACTAAACTACGAATTAGTAGTGTTAGTCAATTATTACGCTTAGTACAGGAAACACATCTCATTGAACTAAGGATTAGTAAATGAGTTTGAAGACTAATACAGGAATACATCCTATTGTATTAGGGTTGCGAAATAATTGTTGGAAATTTTCAACTGTGTTGAATTATTTTTAATGAAAAATTGCAATTACACTAGACAGTTTTATAATCTATTATATCATTTGCTGTGCTTAGCATGGTTTAATTAATTTACATAACTCTAATTCCAGCCATATTCTTACTAGATTGCTAATTTAGTTCACAATTTTGCTTGTTTTTACAATTATTTTGTTGCCTAGTACAATATAATAATTTTTTTCTGCCATTTCCTTACTTTAGCTATGATTGATATTTTTTGAGTGTTATATTTTGGGTATTCTATTTCTCATGCTTAGTGCACTTAATTATAATTTGTGTTCCCAAGCACACTCCACGGTAGTGACAATGCCTACCACTGTTGCAATTCCTTTGAATTCAACTGGAACAATTGCTTGTACTAATGTCGAGAGGTCAACTCAAGAAATTTCTATTACATTTTTTGCTGGAGAATCCCGCATATTAGAGTCATGGTTTAGCAAGGTTGAGACAAAGGCCAACGCTCGTTTTTCCGAGCCTACTGATGCCGAATACTTGGCAATTGCTAGGTTAGCTGTTGACACCACCAAAGGTGATGCACGTTTTATGGTAGATGAGAAAGCCATTGTTACCTTCAGTCATTGCTAGAATTTAAGGATTTCTTTCGCTGGCGCTTTGTTAACAAAGGAGACATCGACCTGTACAGATTGGTTAAGAAAATTGTTAATGCCACAACGAAACCTCGTGAATCTTATGTGTTTACCAGCCCAATGGACTGTACCTGTATGCTTTAGAGACCGCAATGTTGAGGTCACCATGGGTGATAAAAACAACACACTGACCCCAGCAGCTATGGCCAAAATGATAGCATTTGGGACTTTATTGCATTCTGCCCCAGACCAACTAAACCTAGCCTTGAAAAACAACAATTTCTGGTTAACACACGAAATTGAGCAAGTGTTTGAGGCCATGAACAATGAGACAGAAAAATTAGCTCCCCAAGTGCTCAATTGTTGCCATCGTCTGAGACTGTGAATGTAGTAACAAGCTCTCAGCATCCTCCCACAAACTCTCAAAACCCTTAGTCACAGAACCACACCCATGGTCGAGCCCGTAGTCAAATTCTTCTCCTCATAAGTTGCTGAGACACCACCCAGGAAGCAATTTTAAATTGCCACAACGTACCTGGAAAGTATTTGAAAGGAGTGGAAACATTTGTTTTCACGTATTAGATACGTTATTGTGTGTGTGGTTGTAAATAAGTTTCCACAACTTACTGCACTAAACGTTAGCTAAAGAAAATTTTGAGACCTTGTGGCAACCTTAAATTGTTCATGAATTTTTTTTGTGATTGCTGTTATATATAAAAATGTAGAAGTGAGTAAGAAATTATCAAAAGAAGGCACCAAACCGGGAAGGCTATGTAGCACCATCAAAGTGCGAAATAATCAGAGGGCGCTAAATATCACCAAGAATGCCATATAAGTTGTTGATAAAGATGACCATAAAACAGGTCATTATTTACTGCATCATGCTGTCATGAAAGAGTCAGTGACGACACGAAGAATAGTCTTCAACTGCAGTGCCAAAATAAAGGCAGACAGCATATCATTAAATGATTGTCTACAAACTGGACCTAGCCTAACACAAACGCTACAAGATGTACTGTTACGATTTCGCTCTGGCATTTTTGCCTATGCTGCAGATATCAGTAAAACTTTTTTAAGAGTAGGCTTGCAAGAAGAGGATCGTGACTACTAAATTTCTCTGGGTAAAAGATTCATAAGATCCTAATAGTGGTGTCATCACCTACCGGTTTGCTTCAGTATTATTCGGAGCCACTTCGTCACCATTTCTGGTCCAAGATACCTTGGACACTCATCTGAAGAAATCGAAGAGTTTCTATAAGACTGGAATCAGTAGCAACATGTACATGGACAACTTCCAGGGAACTACTAACGATGAAATTAAATTGGTAGAAATTTACCATGAGGCTAACCTTGAGCTGCTTTTTTTTTTATTAAAATATAAGGTACATCTGCATTAGTGCAGCTACCCTAGACTATATGAAGTGGAGTACAGTGTGTCAAAAAAGCTAACTAGGTGATGCTAAAAAATCCCCATCACACAGGATGGTTAGTCATACAGAGGCATGTGATAAGCAGTCTGCACTGGCAGACTCCGGATGCATTTTGAGGATATCATCAACACAAGATTGAATAAGGTAGCAGTGGTAATAAAAGTCCCCATCTCGCAGGATGGTTAGTCATACAGGGCCATATGTTTAGTAGCCTTCTCTGGCAAATTTTGGGTACACTGTGAGGATATCTTCAAGAATACGAGAGTGAATAAAGTAATTGCAAAGCTCCAGGTACCTCATGCCAACTGGTCTGAAAGGTCTAATAACTGGGCATTCAGTGATGTAGTGCAGGAGATCGTGCCATAGTTCCTGCTCACAGAGTTTGCAACTGGAGTGCTCAGGATTGGGAGACCCGTCACCTGCAGCCACCTGCCACAGGTAACGGTAACCCAACCTGTTCCTTGCAACCACTGTGTCGCACAGTCTAGTGGACGTTTTGTGCTGCCCATAGATATAGGTTTCAGATCTGAACAAATCATAGCTTTTTATACTAGTACTTTCAGGTCGTTGGGAGTCTGTAAGTTCTTTCCTATCAGATCTGAGTGTTTGGACTGTGACGGTAACGTGTTGGAAATGGTGGTCGGCAGTCTTCCAAATGGCAGATGTCAATGCTGGGGTCAATATATGTAAGTTATAAAAAAAAAGAAAAAAAGAATGACTGCTTGTCTGATACTCTGTGGTAGGTAAGGTAAGATACACGAAAACACAAAAGATAAAAAAGGTCATTTAACAATCTAGAAAAAACAAAGTAAAATAAAGACAATTTCTTGGCTGAATAATGCGACTGTATAACAAATGAACAAGAAATAACATAAAAGTAAATTACGTTAATCGGAGGGCAATATTGAACACAAGGGAAATATAAATAAACAATATATAATAATGGTAATAATAATAATGATGGTGCTGGAATATATGCGCTAGCTACAAGCCTCTACTTGATCACACGAGGTGAGTCAAATAAGTGTTCATAGCATAAGAGCACTAGATTTCTGACTAGTAGAGCTTGCCAGTGACTCCAACATTGCCTGGGCTAGCAACGTGGTTGGAGGAGGACTGAAGGTGGTGTGTTCTCGAACGGCCAATGAGAATGCAGGACGGCCGCAAGTCGGTAGTTTGGCTAGGAGTAGCAGTTGGCGGGTCGACCAGGTGTGCAGGAGTGGNAAAACCAGCCTATAACTGCAATAACATAAATATCAGTATAAATATTCCCTGACACACAATAATGATCAATCACCCTATCATCAATTCTAGAACATATATATATATATAATATATATATATATATATATATATATATATATATATATAATATATATATATATATATATATATATATATATATATATATATCTGCAGGTAATCCAGCCTACAGTTGTAACTATACTTCCGTATAACTACTCCTTGGCACAAAAATGGTGATCAATCACCCACCTTTCACTGCGTCTTGCACGCTAATGACAAACAAACACACTACCAACTCCCTACAAGTGGTCCATAAGAACTTCCTTTTCATATCTGGAAATTCACTACCCTGACATCTTCAGGTTTTCCTAAAACCGTCTACCAGGGTCCTCCAAAGCTCTCCCGGCTGCTACACTATGAAGTATACCTTGAGCAACAATGGTGCTTCACCACTGGTATCACAGAAGCTTGTGAAACTTCATTCCACTGCTCCTCTTCTCACAGCTTGAGGTCCTGCTCCTCACTGTATGGCTGCTCTCCACAGAGCTCAGTATCTTCCACAACCTTGGAGTCTCATCAACTACTCTCTCTCTGCTGGCTTCGAAGTTCTCAGCAACTCCTTCCCCAGACAAACCACAGTTTGTCTAGTCGAGGGCGCTTCCTGGCCGATGCTCGACAGGGCACTCACAAGTTGCCCAACGAAAATATTTCAGGAGGGCTTCACAACTCTTCCTGCTGTCCAGGACTTGAGACCACAACGTTCCCAACTTGATTCTACAGCTGGAACGTCTGCACACTTCCTTCCTTTTGAAGGTATATCAACTAGGTGTTCCTCTTTAACAGGAGCTCACACGGAGCGCGGCTTCCCCTCACGATGTCTGGTGCTCAAGTGGGGGTCAAAGCCCTCCAGAAGCGGGCCTCACACTTCTAACAAACTCTCCACATCTTATGTCAAGTCATTTACTTATATTCTTGATCACTGCCCATACTCTTAAACTATTCATCAAATTTACCCAATCGTTTTATGTATGTACCTTCATGTCTATATTTCTGTGACCTCTTATTTAGGTCAGGTCTTGCAGAATAACTCTCAAGGTAGACTCGTTTCTTAGCTACCTGGGATCATAACAACACACCCTCTCACTCACACCCTCACACACTCTCATGCTCCCTCTCACACTCTCATGCACCCCTTTTACACACACACACACACACACACACACCGAGCTACGAGGAGAGACTACGGGAATTAAACCTCAATTCGTTGGAAGACAGAAGAGTTAGGGGGGACATGATCACCACATTCAAGATTCTCAAGGGAATCGACAGGGTTGATAATGACAGGCTATTTAACACAAGGGGCACACGCACTAGGGGACACAGGTGGAAACTGAGTGCCCAAATGAGCCACAGAGATATTAGAAAGAACTTTTTTAGTGTCAGAGTGGTTGAAAAATGGAATGCATTAGGAAGTAATGTGGTGGTGGCTGACTCCATACACAGTTTCAAGTGTAGATATGATAGAGCCCAATAGGCTCAGGAACCTGTACACCTGTTGATTGACGTTTGAGAGGCGGGACCAAAGAGCCAGAGCTCAACCCCCGCAAGCACAACTAGGTGAGTACAACTAGGTGAGTACACCCTAACACACTCTCACACACCCCTCTCACACCCTAACACACACCCTCACATACTCACCCCTCTTTCACCAGTTGATTGACAGTTCAGAGGCGAGACCAAAGAGCCAAAGCACAACTAGGTGGTTGCAGGGTCTACGATTTGATTGACTGAAATTAATGTATTTTAAACGTTAAAAAGATGACTTTATATAATTAGTTACAGTATTACCTTCCTGCTACCAAATAATAACGTCAGAAAACGTTGTGTGTTTGCTGGGAAAGTATATTGACAGTAGTCGTCTCTATTACTAATGACACTATTGCAAATGAAGATATTTTGGTAATTGATGGCTGTGCCACCTCCTTTTTTATTTGGCCTACAGTTGTGAATGGCTTTATAGCCCGCTAGGTTGTAAAGTTTGGAATGGTCTTTACTTAGTCATGTTTCTGTTAAAATAATGAACGATAGTTTAGTGCTGTGAGTAGTGCATTTATATTATCAAAATGTTTACCAAGAGATCTGACATGTTGATTGAAATTTGATAAGCAAGTGGTATTTTGGAGTTCGTTTTTTGCAAGGTTTACTGTGAAATACCTGAAGTAGCGATGATCAATATGCTGGTTATTGTGGATCTATTACAGTGGATTTAGTTCAGGGGTAAAATCAACTTGCATGTAGATACAATGGAGTCAAGGTACAATAAAGTAAGCGATTACAGTGTAACGTACGTTTATGTTACGTTGTTGGGTAGATTTAGATACACAATGTTTAGTGAGTTTCATATTTATTTAGTAGTCCTGGATACAGCAGTGTCGTAGACGTTGAGACGAAGCCTGAAGCAGAGCAGAGAGCTGAGTGAGGCCGGAGTCGTGGAGCTCTATGTGGGAGAGCGTGGCGGCCCGATTGAGAATTGTGAGTGTCTGAACTCAGGGAGTGAGAGCGTGGCGGCTCGATGCGGTCGTAGTCTGCTGTCTGCACTGTGTCAAGCTGTAGCGTCTTGGGTCGACTAGAACTGCCCAAGCCAAGTACTACATTCTTGATTGGAGACTGTACTGTCTTGCTGTTCTCCCATCGCTGGGTTATATGGTGATTACACCTCAGCTCCCTCCAACAAGGTGAGGAGAGTATTGGGGAAAGGATTGTAGCTTCTGTAATTAGTTATGCTATGAAGATAATGAGATAATGGAGCGAGTATAAGATTAACTCGCTACAGGACTCCCCCTGCCAGGGAATGGAAGAAAACAATATAACAAAAATACATGGTCGTTGTGGAACATGTAGTCCGGTACCAAAAGATGCAGGCAGTGTGTGGACAAGCTCGGTGTTGCAGGATGCAGGATGAGAAGAATGTGCATGATTGTTGCGTCCTTGGGTCGCTGGGCTCGGGCACCAGGACAATAGGAGGTAATGTAGGCACGTAGTTAGGACAACGAGGGAATCACTGCAAGAGCTGAATTGTCCTGGAGGCGACGAAGAGTCGGAAACGCAAGCTGTAGGTCCAAGATGCTTGAGTCGGCAGAGTATCAGAATGCAGTGTATGTGTAGATGAATCTGACGAAAGAGCAGCTGTCGTGGGAGTCCCTCTCGAACAAGCAGTGCCCTGGCAGCGACGGAGAGTCGGCAGGACAGGCTGTAGATCCCACATGATGTAGTTGCTGATGAAACTGTCAGATGAGTAAGTAACGCTCGCTGTGCAGGAAGCTGTAGTTGATGAAAATGCAGAGACGATCGCGGTGAAAATCATAGCTGTGGCGAGGGTGTTGGCAGCGTTCCGTGACAGGTGGCACGAGGTGATCCACAGCAAGCAACAGCAGGAGTGAAGGTCAAGTGAGAATCCATGTTGTAGTCCATCGTGGCTGGGTATCGTCGAAACTCTCTGGGGTCACCAATGTAACGTACGTTTATGTTACGTTGTAGGGTAGATTTAGATACACAATGTTTAGTGAGTTTCATATTTATTTAGTAGTCCTGGATACAGCAGTGTCGCAGACATTGAGACGAAGCCTGGAGCAGAGCAGAGAGCTGAGTGAGGCCAGAGTCGTGGAGCTCTATGTGGGAGAGCGTGGCGGCTCGATTGAGAATTGTGAGTGTCTGAACTCGTGGAGCAAGAGCGTGGCGGCTCGATGCGGTCATAGTCTGCTGTCTGCACTGTGTCGAAACTGTAGCGTCTTGGGTCCACTAGAACTGCCCAAGCCAAGTACTACATTCTTGATTGGAGACTGTACTGTCTTGCTGTTCTCCCATCGCTGGGTTATATGGTGATTACACCTCAGCTCCCTCCAACAAGGTGAGGAGAGTATTGGGGAAAGGATTGTAGCTTCTGTAATTAGTTATGCTATGAAGATAATGAGATAATGGAGCGAGTATAAGATTAACTCGCTACAACAGAATAGTAAAATACTAAATCTGCTCTAAATCCATTTACTATAATTTTTACAAATTACAGTAAAATTAAAATTGATAATAAGCAATATTAAAAATGTAAATTATGTAAATGGAATAAAGTAGTATCAAATAGCACCTACATCAAAGTGTACCTTTTTTATATTTTGAATGGAAAGATACACTTTGGTTTCTAGATGAAACTATTGATTACACTCTGGGGTTGATAGGCTTCTGTGTTAGAGGGGTCCCCAGGTATAAGGTTCACTTAGCATTTGGTTATTCAGCCATTAACCGACAGCCAGTGAGGATAGATCTGAGGTGAGCCTCAGTGGTTATTTCATAGATTTTCCCAATGTCAGATTTCTTAGCTAGTATTTTACAACATCTTACAAGATAACGTTTAATTGGCCCATTGGAATTTTTACGGACTTGACGCAGTTTAAAGATTGAATGTTCCTGGTCAAACATTCTTTCACATAAACAGATGTTTTTTAAGACACTGGAACTCGGATAATGTCTGATTTGCGGCAACAGCTATCTAGTTTCACACGAATTTTTCTGTTATTCACCAGGTAATTTGGTACCAACTCTTAGTATTTTTAGTACAAGTATCCAGCTTTGATACTTAGTACCAGTATCCTGGCATCTTTAGCAAACATGTTCATATAATTCTGTATTCCATCTGATAGATTGTTTATATGTAGACGATGAACATTACTGGTTCAAGAACTGAAGCCTGTTGTACTCCACTCGTGACATTTCTCCAGTCCGATACACTGTCTCTGATTACTGCCCTCATTGTTCTGTCAGTTAGAAAAAAATCCATGTTAGAAGCCTCCCTGTCACTCCTCCAGATATGTTCAAGTTTTCAGAACAACCTCATATGTGGAATTATGTTGAAAACCTTTTTTAGGTCCAGATAGATACAGTCAACACAACCATCTCTTTTTCTGTAAAATCTCTATAGCTCTATCATAGAAACTGAGTAAATTCATTGCACAGGATCTTTCAGATCGAAAACCATACTATCTGTCTGTTATATCGTTTTTCTTCAGGTGTTTTACTCATTTACTTTTAATTATTTTTTCCAATATTTTGACTATTACACTGGTCAACGATACAGGTCTATAACTGAGAGGGTCTTCCCTGCTGCCACTTTTGTAGACTGGAAGTATTTTACCCTTTTCTCCACACATCTGCTAGAACTCCTTAGTAAGAAATGTGACACAGAGGGAATTGATTTTGATAGCCAATGGGCAGTGTCTCCTAGACTAGACCTCCAGGTGAAGCAGATGGAAGAAGGTTTACCCAGTAAGGTTAGTGCATGAGTCAGGCAGTATCACCTGACTAGACTGGGAAAGGGGTGGGTGGTCCATATCCTCCTCCCCTCCCCTTCAGACATGTCACATGAAGGGTGTCCACATGTTCTCACCAAGTTTTGCCTTGTTGGTATTCTGCACAGGGCAATGTTACATGTTTAATCATGTGTCAAAAGTGGCTATGGTGTGGCAATAAAAAAAATATAGTGTGGATAAATAAAAAACAAAACACAAGTGAATGGAATATAGAGCAGTTAGTTATATTTTGGAGTATTTTCAGAAGAAAAGCATCTGTGTTTATGTAAATAAATACAATATTTTATATATATATATATATATATATATATATATATATATATATATATATATATATATATATATATATATATATATATATATATGCAATTGACGATCACAAAACACTGATCATTTTATGCGGAAAATCCACACAGAAAAATGAAAGGAGGTAACGTTTCGACTTTGTTAAAGCCTTTGTCAAACCAGACTGACAAGAGGAGAAGGGAATTGGGAGGATATATAGGCCGACACCTGACCAACCCAACCCTAGGGAAAGAATTAACCAGAGACAGGTAAAGCTTAGCTTAGAATGGTCAAAGAGGATTAAGCGGTCAGAGAAAAAGGATGAAAGATTAAAGAAAAGCCTCATGAACATGCAATAAATGAATATATAAATATAAAATTATAATGAGACATTGTAAGCCTCTTTAACAATTACAGTTTTTTCTTAAACTGTTGTGCAATATTATAACTTAAAAATGGATCAAGTTTGTACATTCCAGTACTAACATTAAGACGATTTGGACACTGACTGATTAGAGCAGACTCAATCAAATTCCGTTCCACGAAATCCCCACAATTGGTAATGCTTTTTGCACCATTCCAGTTAATATTGTGATCGCATAAATTCGTATGTAGATACAATGCATTAGACGTTTGGGCAGTTCTAATACTATAAGCATGTTGTGACAACCGCAATTGTAAGGACTTTCCTGTTTGTCCAAGGTACACAGAATCACAATCATTGCAGGGAATTGAATACACGCAACCTGCTGTATCAGGGGAGTTTTTTATTAAAAAAATTAATAATTAAAATTAATAATTAAAGTTTTTAGTATTAGAACTGCCCAAACGTCTAATGCATTGTATCTACATACGAATTTATGCGTCACATATTAATGGAATGGTGCAAAAAGCATTACCAATTGTGGGGATTTCGTGGAACGGAATTTGATTGAGTCTGCTTCTAATCAGTCAGTGTCCAAATCGTCTTAATGTTAGTACTGGAATGTACAAACTTGATCCATTTTTAAGTTATAATATTGCACAACAGTTTAAGAAAAAACTGTAATTGTTAAAGAGGCTTACAATGTCTCATTATATTTTATATTTATAATTCATTTATTGCATGTTCATGAGGCTTTTCTTAATCTTTCATCCTTTTTCCTGACCGCTTAATCCTCTTTGACCATTCTAGCTAAGCTTACCTGTCTCTGGTTAATTCTTTCCCTAGGGTTGGGTTGGGGTCATAGGTGGGTGTCGTGGCCTATATATCACTCCCATTCCCTTCTCCTCTTGTCAGTCTGGTTTGACAAAGAGCTTTAACAAAGTAGAAACGTTACCTCCTTTCATTTTTCTNCACGGCAACAACGGGCAAGATAGGGAGGGGGCGAGAGATATGTGTTAACATGTGTCCGAGTCATGTGTCCTGCATATGTGTCAGAGTGTGGGATTTTTTTTTTTGCAAGGTTAGCACCAACCAATAAAAAGAAGCAATTTAATTCAGTTGCCGTTCTAAATCCGTTGCAGGTGTATAACATCCTTTGAGAGTTTTATCTTGTTATATGAGTGTTGTTTAGTTCCTAGGATGTTAGAGATGGCTTTCCATGTGCTTTTCATGTTGCCTTTTGCTTCTCTGAATCTACTCTCATAATAAGAAAGTTTTGCTTTTTCTTATTATACTGGTAAGCATTGATGAGTACCTCTTAACTACTTCCTTTGTAACCAGGCCAATCCTAAGTTTTTTTACTTTAAATATGCCACTTGTGAACCAAACATTGTTTATTCTTTTGTCAGTTACTTGCTTGGTGAGGAGCGACAATGAGTGTTGTAGAGGCTTAGAGATTTGGAAAGGAAGAGGTTAGCTAATGAATTTATCTCCTGTGTGTGAGATTTTTTCTACGCTTACCTCCCTCAGGAGGTGGGACTTCAAACATAAAGAACTGCTAGTAGCAGATATTTCTACTCTAAGCCTGAGTTCAACAGAAAAGCGGGAGCAAACCGCCAGGCTTCCACCACAAGGGTGAAAACCTGTCCACTTAGGCCGCTGCCTCCTTCTAGTTTCGATAACTATTAAAGGGTAACCGACGAGTTCTCACAGCAAAATTTTATATGATGTGTGGCGCTATGAATTGAGATTCAAATTTCCCAAGAACAGCCGTCATTAAAAAAGATCACATTACTGGACAATCGTATAAAGCAGAACATGGGTGGAAAAGAATGGTTGAAGGGTTGACATCAAAGACAATTTTCTATAACAAAACAACAGTTTATTAACAATAGACTAAACTACTACAATATCGAGTTTACGTTACGTTAATGTCCATCCAGTGGCACTTTATCAACAGCTACTTAACAACCATGAAATAGCAACGACTCCAGTCAATTGCTGCGCGGCTCAGTATTGAACTAATCTGAACACAGGTGTGCCCACTGACGACGCAGTATTGCAAACAATTAATTCAAAAGACTAAATTTACACAACAGTGAGTGATTCGTTACGTTAATGTCCACCCAGTGGCACTTGCAAGACAGCTATTCAACAGCCACTCGAGAAATAACAACAGTCTCCATCTTGCTGACACTCCAGGCTGACTAAATGAACTAACTGAACAATGGTGCCCACTGATGACACAAGCATGCAATCAATATATCTCACTGTCCTTCCAGTGTGTAAATATACTCTAATCACAATCGTACGGGTCCTCCAGTCTTCCCGGCGAGGTACCCACGTAACTAGGCGTAACTAGGTAGTCCAACACTGATACCCCCTATCCCAACCTAATGTGAACACTCTTTGCAACTCTCTGCAAGAAGTTGCAAAGGAGAGTAAACAAAGCTAGGTAAGGTGGGATTCTGAGACACTTGTCCAGTAATCCCCAAGTTACTTTACTCTCATCTCCAAAGACGATAATCAAATAAATTGCCTTAATCAGTTACAAAATAGATTGTGATTAATTACGTTAATTGACTGTCAACAGCAGTCAGCAACAAAGTACTTCTCCGTTAATCACAAACACTTGTCTCCCTCAGACAATAACCAAGAATAGTACTCTACGTTAATCACCAACACTTGTCTCCTACAACAAGTCAACTTGTTAACAATAACTCAAAGTCTCTTAAATTACATTACACTGGACTACCTCAATCATTCAGTGAGTAACTCCTAATTAATGTCAAACGAACAACTAATTATATCCCAATCGAATTACGTTAACTAAACCTACCACTATCTTGGTAGCTTCTCAACAGTCTATGTCAAACTTTGCTTAAATGAGCATTATTACCATAATTAACCCAGATCAATTAATTAACTGTCACCAGGCCCGATAATTAATTATACATAAATACATCTTACTCTGCATTGCCTAAGCAGATCTCATCAAACATTGTGAATTCACGGACGAGGCGTTAATTACCCTAATTAACATGAGTGCAATCTTAATCAACTGTCACCATGACAAGATATGATTAATTCAATAAGTTATGCTAGCTCATGACCTCGCTTTACCTAGTCAGTCAAGACGTTTGACACTAATTACTCCACTAATTATCATGAGTCACTAATTGTTTCACCACAGACAGGTAATTAGTCCCGAGCAAATTACATTAACACAAATACTGTCAGACCTTGACAGTTCCTCCCCACTATGTGAATTCATGATGAGAATGCTAACTACACAATTAGCTAGAGTGGGCAATTAGTTGTCACACGGATAATTAATTGCACCTGAAACGTATCTCAACAAGCTCAACACTGCTTCCCTTAACAGCTCCCTCATAAAGTAATGTGCAACCCCCTTATAAAGTTAATCACCTCTTAATTAACTCTCACTGAATCCTTAAGTCGTCAACACAACTCAAAGAAACACAAAGTAACTCAGGTTACATAGGTCACACTCTCAGTGACATAACAAAATAAATGTAACGGCCCCATACGATTGCAGCTCTCTGCATCACGTAAATTACTGTACTCCCACAGTAATGACACACACGGTTTTGCAACAACAAATGTATACACCTATATTCCTGCCCCCCCCTTATCTTGCAACAAATCTGTGAAGAACTTACTGTGGAATCACTACTTCAGCAAAGCCATTTTACGTTAACTCAAGACATCGTCGCTACACTGACAGCTGGCACTAATTCTCATAATCAGGCAGATTAACAAATCAATTGCTGGCTCTCTCATTAAGCACTGTGAATTCCCCTGAATAATGAAAGGGACCTCCTTAAATCATCAGCTCCTAGGCAGTAATATAAGGTATACAACATCAACACTGCCCAAACACACAAACATACTGATGTCCTCAGAATACCTCACATGCTAATGACATCACTATGCAATTAGTCAGCAATCACGATTACTGACTCACCACACAACACCATAATTTATGCAAGTGAAAACTCATGGAAATGGTACTCACCCAGTCCTCGACCAGGCCTCCACCCCCCAGGAAGCAGCCCGTGACAGCTCACTAACACCCAGGTACCTATTTTACTGCTAGGTAACAGGGGCATAGGATGAAAGAAACTCTGCCCATTGTTTCTCGCCGGCGCCTGGGATCAAACCCAGGACCACAGGATCACAAGTCCAGCGTGCTGTCCGCTCGGGCGACCGGCTCCCATGAATCAACATTATATATATATATATATATATATATATATATATATATATATATATATATATATATATATATATATATATATATATATATATATATAAAACATAAGAGAAATTATACATAATTATACAGACCTCAGGGCGTCCTCTGATCAACCCTAACTACACTGACCTGCCTATCTCTGAAATGATATAATTAACATGGCAACATGGCATTAATCTTGACTCTAAACGATATATATTGTATCGTCAGATCAACAATCATTTATATGGAAAAAATCTCCACACTGACCGGTTTACTTACTCCAGTCAGTCAATAGAGACTATGTATACATATACATCTACATGTGTGATCATGTGTATAACATACACCCTCACGTCACAACACAGACAGTCTGTTCCCCACCCACAGTCACTCTGACGTCAAAACAAATGCCTCTCAGCTTGCTTCCCTCGCCTGGCGGGCGTTTTGGGACAACACAGCTGATTACCTAATTTTACATCAGTCCTGAGACACTGTATCTACATACAATATTATATGAGTACTCATGTTACCATTCATTCTACATTCACCTACACTGGCTGAACCACTGAAGTTGAAGATCACCCAACTCGCTCCCATGTAGGTCGACTAGGTGTGGCCATAGCATGTGGCCAGGGTGTGTGGCCATAGAGAGGCTCAAGGGTGTGACCAAGGCATGTGCCCACGAGGTAGCGCAAGACGCCTGTGGCGCCTCGCCCAGGATGAGGTGACGAGTGGGGTAGCCGGGTGGCCACAGGCATACACAAGTGTGGAAGATTCACTCACACGCCCACACACCGCGGGCTCGCTTGTACACCGGGTGTGATGAATGGAGGGTGACACAACATGGCGGACAAGGCAAGGTGGCATTTCAAATTCCAACACGGGCCTGTAAATTCCCAAATGTACATGTGGGCCCTCCTGAACACTGGGAGGCCCTGTTCGTTCCCTTGCCAGTTACCATAGACAAAGTAAACCATCAGAAGTAAGCAATAACATCTGATACACCATGAGGCTGCCTGGTGCCTCATGGGAAACACATGTTCGCCAGAGTTTTACACAATTCCTTCCTTACTCCTTGGCCCAAGATCACGCAAATTAAATCCAGACACAATCCACGATAGCAGGATTACCGTGCGCGATGAGTAATGAAAGATAACATGGCGATAACGGTGGTGGAGGTGGTAGACCCACCACCTCCACCTGGGGACTCCTTGCCCAGACGATCGCCGCTCCTAAACTACATTTTGATGGGCTAGGGGACTCAAAAGATGCCCGTCTCCCTCACCTTGTCTTGACCAATCAGAGCAAAGCCAGCACAGCCTAAGGTGCCACTTCCAGTCACAACCTTTCGCACCTAAACATGACCTCGAGGCTGAGATGCCTCAACGATTCCAGACGCCCCTTACCATGCAGCATCCCATAACGTCACAAGGTGGGGGAGGCCTAGGAGTATGACATCATATCCTTACAGGGTGGGGGAGGCGATGTTTACTCCTCTCCCCCACCCCACCCATTAAAACTGTTGGGTAGTGAATTTTATGATGGTGTTGATGTTAGTTGTCCTTCCTTACATACAACCAACCCAAAATTCCGTAGAATGCTTATATTTGACCAGGAAATCACCCTGTGCACTCCTGGCACTTGGAGAGGGGCTTAGCGTCACATGTTTAGGGGATGCGGCTCGAACACTAGCCTCGTTGTCACATGCACACACCCCCACTTGAGCTGCCATGACTCCCCACTCTCTCACTATGTGGTATGATCTCCTCAATCGACTTTTCTTTGATATTACTCTGTACTACCTTGTCTGCAGCTTTGGTTCTTTCTCACTCTTTTCTATTTTCTGGGAAGCCTCACTAGGACAAGGGCAAACACCTACTAGTTAAAAACATTTAATATGCAGAGAACATATACAAACACACACACAAGATACAATAATAACTCCAACACCCTATGCTATTGCAATCAGGTTGCATCCAATACCATCAGGATTCTGTCACCTGCCTATCAAGTGGTAGCCTTACTGCTGTCTCACCACCTATGCCACCAACCTCACCAAGTAGGTCAAGTCTCATGAGACAATATTATACTATCGGCAAGAGATATATATATATATATATATATATATATATATATATATATATATATATATATATATATATATATATATATATATATATATATATATATATATGTGTGTGTGTGTGTTATTAAATATGACCGAAAAAGTAAGATTAATAATTCTAACACAAATTTTCTCGATTTTCCTAATGTTTCTTTTTACTGGTGACGGTAAATGAAAAATTAATTCTCCAAAATTCATTTTTTATTTCTAGTCTGACGCGACACTTGAGCGCGTTTCGTAAAACTTATTACATTTTCAAAGACTTCAGTTTATCCACATACAACTTTATGACTGAAACAACATTTTGGCTCTTATACCTGCATTTGGGTGAGGTGATGTAATACAATAGTGGGGGGAAAAAACAAACTTTCAACAAAACACAGAACACGGAACAATGGATATAGATATGTAGAAGTTGGGTAACAGATAGAAGTTGGGTAACAGAACTGCAGAAGGCCTATTATCCCATATTTCCTGACGTTTCTATATTGGAGTGGAGTCTTGAAGTGGGTAGAATATAGTTGTGCGTTAATTGGCTGTTGATTGCTGGTGTTGACTTCTTGATGTGTAGTGCCTCGCAGATGTCAAGCCGCCTGCTGTCGCTGTATCTATCAATGATTTCTGTGTTGTTTGCTAAAATTTCTCTGGTGATGGTTTGGTTGTGAGAAGAGAGTATATGTTCCTTAATGGAGCCCTGTTGCTTATGCATCGTTAAACGCCTGGAAAGAGATGTTGTTGTCTTGCCTATATACTAGTTTTTTGGGGCTTACAGTCCCCAAGAGGGCATTTGAAGGCATAGACGACGTTTGTCTCTTTTAGAGCGTTCTGCTCCGTGTCTGGAGAGTTTCTCATTAGTAGGCTGGCTGTTTTTTGGTTTTATAGTAAATCGTTAGTTGTATCTTCTGATTGTTGTCTGTAGGGATAACATTTCTATTAACAATATCTTTCAGGACCCTTTCCTCCGTTTTATGAGCTGTGGAGAAGAAGTTCCTGTAAAATAGTCTAATAGGGGGTATAGGTGTTGTATTAGTTGTCTCTTCAGAGGTTGCATGGCATTTTACTTTCCTTCTTATGATGTCTTCAATGAAACCATTGGAGAAGCCGTTGTTGACTAGGACCTGCCTTACCCTACAGAGATCTTCATCGACTTGCTTCCATTCTGAGCTGTGGCTGAGAGCACGGTCGACATAAGCGTTGACAACACTCCTCTTGTACCTATCTGGGCTGTCACTGTTGGCATTTAGGCACATTCCTATGTTTGTTTCCTTAGTGTAGACTGCAGTGTGGAAACCTCCGCTTCTTTCCATGACTGTTACATCTAGAAAAGGCAGCTTCCCATCTTTCTCCATCTCGTAAGTGAAACGCAACACAGAATTCTGCTCAAACGCCTCTTTCAGCTCCTGCAGATGTCTGACATCAGGTACCTGTGTAAAAATGTCGTCAACATACCTGCAGTATATGGCCGGTTTCAAGTTCAAGTCGACTAAGCATTTTTCCTCGATAGTACCCATGTAGAAGTTTGCAAACAGGACGCCTAGGAGAAAACCCATGGCGACCCCATCTACTTGCTTATACATGTGCCCATCCGGGCTCAAGAAGAGTGCCTCCTTAGTACAAGCTTGGAGTAGTTTCCTCAGGATATTTTCTGGCATGTCAAGAGCAGTACAGGCCGGGTCTCGATACACTCAGTCCACTATCATCCCGATTGTTTCATCCACAGGTACATTGGTGAACAGTGATTCTACGTCCAACGAGGCTTTTATCCCTGTGGCCCGTGTTCCCCGCAGTAAGTCAACAAATTCCCTCGTGATACACATCATTGTGATTAGGTAAATATTACCAGACTTAGTTCTAGGTAATGGACCAACACAGTCCATTACCACATGAGAAAATGGTTCCTCCGGCACGACAATAGGCCTTAGAGGAGCTTTAGGTGGAGTTTGGTTTGGTTTCCCAACAAGTTGACAAGCAATACATGCATTACAAAATTTTGCACATCGCTTTTCAGCTTGGGCCAGAAAAATACTTGCAGATTTTGTGATAAGTAATATTAATGCCTTGATGTCGTCCCATAGGATCATCATGGGCAGCTGACTAAACTATAGCAGGTCGGCAACATAACCTGGTGGACTACCTCCCACTCATTTGACAAGGGAGCACTCTGAGGTCTCCATTTTCTCATCAAAATCCGATCATTGTAGTAGTACCCAGTTGCTGCGTCTACAATTTCCTCCATAGAGACGGCTGTCTCGTGACAATCTGCAAGACTGGGGTCAGCTTTCTGTAACTCACTCAAGGAGGCATCCAGGCCTTGGTCAGATGCCATTGGCCGAGGCTCAACAGTGTTCTCCTCCACCTCCCCACTACTCTCGGTAGGCGGCGGTGGCCGGCTCTCCACAATGTCCTCGGCCACGTCATCGAGTCGGGCCATGAATGTGTCCGCAAGGTCCACTGGGCTTTCACCACTCGAAAAGTCCCTCGTGTCCTTGGGATTTACCACCTTGGCAAGCACAGGGCTGCCCTTACATTTAAGTCCCATAGAGCTAGTCACCACGCACGCAGGGTACACAACATTATCCTCTGCGGCGGGTGAATCCAGGCAAACCTTAGGGGTAGGCAACATAATAGGCAGTCTGGAGTCCCCTACCTTATCCCCGGCTAAATCATTACCCAATATTACATCAACATTAGGGAAAGGTAGGTACGAAGTGACTCCGACTATACAAATACCCTTGTGGAAATCAGATTCCAGGGTAACCTTATGGAGGGGTACTGCTCGAGTATCACTAGTGACACCCTCGACCAGTACCACCTCTCCAGTGTCGAGAGTCTTGGCACCTTGCAAAGCACTCTCTAAAATTAAAGTCTGGATGGCACCGGTGTCTGGGAAGATCACCACGTCCTTCCAGGAAGAACCCTCAGACAAAAGTAGTCTCCCTTTCGATAAGAATGGGGTAAGCAGGTCCAACCATTGTGGGTTGGAGGTCTTGCTCCCTAACCCTTCAGAAGGCCTCAAGCCCTGTGTCACAACGAGAGCATTGGGTCTTTTTTCCGGGTACAGTTGCCAACAACGGCTAATATTGTGGGTTGAATGTTTACAGTGACCACAGAAACGTTGGGGAGAAGAGACATTACTAACCGAATTACCCTTCGGTTCACTCTTTAGTGTCGTGGGGCTAGACAATTTAACAGGGTTAGTTATGTCTGAAACAGAAGGTGCATTAGGTAAAGGGTTAGAATGAGCTGGTCTGGACTGGCTGTGTGTATAAGTTTTGCTACTCTGTGGGGTAAAATTATTTTTATTGGGCCTTTTGCCCGCCAACTGGTAGTTTTCTGCCATCTTGGCCAAATCCCCTATTTTAGAATTTAACTCTACCCTTCCTCTTAAATACTGCGCAACATTATCTGGCATACTATCTATAAAGTGTTCCCTTAAAATTACATCTTTGATTGCCTTGTATGTTTCAGCTTTAGCCGAGCGAATCCATTTATCAAACAATCTACTTTGCTCATTAGCAAATTCAGTGAACGGTGGGTTGTGAGTAGGCCTAAGGTTGCGATAAGCTTGGCGGTGAGCTTCAGGAGTAATTTCATACGCCCTCAAAATTCGTTCCCTGACTATCATATTCAAAACACTCGTCGTCAGGCATATTAATAAAAATATCTTGGGCTTTACCCCTAAGTCTTCCCTGTAGGATTTTCACCCACTCTTCCTTTGACCAGGTCATGGACAGAGCCAATCTCTGAAAATGGTTGAAAAATCTTTCAGGATCCGACTCTGAAAATTCAGGCAAGTTATGCTTTTTCTCATAATGCCTGGGGTTTGAATCCCCGACAGGTGGAGGTCCAGTGGCAGTTGCTCTAATTCTAGCCTCCTTGGGTTTGAGTCTCAGCTCCTCTAATTTTATTTTTGCTAACTCTAGAGCTAACTCTCTGTCTGTATGAGCTGCACTTTCTGCTTGGATAGGCTGGCATAAAGGAGTATCACTTGCCAATAGTTCTTCATCGATACAATGTTGTACTATTTCATTCACCAAAGTCCACTTTTTATTTGCAGCATTTAATTCTAGGCCAAATTCCTTGCCTAACAATACTAAATTAGATTTTGTAAGTTTCTTTATCTCTACCAATGAAGGCTCCCCAGCCAGTTTCTGCATTTCAGATGACATCACTAAAACTTTTAGCTCCTAGCCACAGAAAAAATTAAAAAATAAAATTGGAAAAAAAACCAAAATTTGTACGGCCCCTAACACAAGGCCACACTAACCTTAATCGTGAAGGGATCCAGCTGGGTGTCCAGTCAGTGCAAAGAATGTCCTACGCCAGATGAGCTGGACCCTAGGCTAGCACACAACCGTTCTGCGGAAACAAGAATTTTTTAGTTTTGGCACTCAAAAACCTAATTTTTTACAATAATACAGTTCATCCCGGACTGGCCAACCACTTGTTACAAAAGATATGAGCGTCTGTACTATGGGGGCTAGTGTTATAGGGATGTAAGGCAGGCAGCAAGAGTAAAGGTGTAACTGGGTAGTGACACAGTTAGGCCCGGCCCCCAAGGAACATAGGTTCCTGTTTATACTTTAAGGTTTTAAAACAGATCTGTCGTCTGGGATACAATCACTACGACACTACCACAGGAGTAAGGGATACTCTACTTCATACAAATATTTATTAACCCCTTAACAACCCCCCAAGTACAATCACACAAATAACAATAATAATACTAACTTTACCACACAATCTTACGTTAAAAGCCATGGTCCGCATAGGCAGGATACAAGGTTTTACACTGAACACAAGCTAGGGTAAAGCTCTACTATTGAATCACTTGAAGTTAGAGTCAGCTTAGGGTAGGAGGACCAAGTGGTTCCAATGTGACCCCCTTTAGAATAACTAGTAAGATAAACACTTAAAAAACCTACTACACCCCAAGTATACTACTCTACACATAGAACCTGGGTATGCCAGTAATAAACAATAATGTGCACAGTAATCACTTATGTAGAGTAAGACACAGAAATAAAGAATCGAAGAGGAAGGGTAGGAGGTTCCGGTCCACACGACGCCAGCAGTTTGAAGGACGAGGGAGTCTCTCGCCTCCCTCTCAGTCGGCTATGCTGCCGGCAGACTGTTCAACTAATCATACCGGCGCCAGATACCAAGTTTACTCAGGTTTACTTTACAAATGATTAGACAGTATTAGTAAACATAGTTGGTGCCTATTTTATTATTTAATAATCAACCCCAAGCTCAGTCTTTAAATACTCTTCGAGAAACAAGAATAGTCTTACGTCTGGCAGGGAAGATACAAACATATGCAGCTCGCGAAGCGTCTCATATTATGAGGTAGTTTATTAAGCTCAAATTTGACCTCTGGTTTCCATCTAAAGAACCCAGGGTCGTAACAGCATGTACCTTACCTAAATAAACATTTGATTTGATTTGATTTCATTTTGATCGTTCCATTCCTAGTGTAGCACTGCTTGATAACACCTGGATTTTGTTTGCGAATTTGATGCAGCCAGTAGAGGAGGTATCCACGCTGCTTGGTAAGGCACTCGTTTACATACAGGTTGGTTTTTTGTATAGCAGCTATTTGCATGAGGTCATACTTAGCAGCATATATAGAATATATACATTCAAGGATATATTATCCTTGAACAACAAGGTTGATTATCAAGGAAATAATGCATATCATTACAGTCACATTAATACTGTGCAATATCTTATAATTATTTGGCAGGAATGTAATAAGTTAAAACAAGAAAAAATTCAACATATATAAAAACCAAAATTAGAGATCCTGACCGCAGTCACAGGGATAGGTCTGTGATCGAACATAATGCCTGGGCCTGTACCCTCCCACACACCATTTTGCACCCTCTAACACTCTCACACCCATTCACACCCCTCTCACACTCTCACAAACCCTCACACCCCCCTCACACACACTCTCTCCAATCCTCATACACTTTCTAACACCCTCACACAACCATCCCACACACACCCTCACAAACCCTCATGCACACACCCTCCTACACCCTCTCACACCTTCACACTATTATGATGATGTTGTCGGTGGTCGGTTGTCCTTCCTTTCGGACAACCAACCCAAAATTCAGTAGAGTGCTTATTTTTACCAGATCACCCTGGGTGCTTCTGGCACTTGGAGAGGGGCTCAGCGTCACATGTTTAGGGGATGTGGCTCCAGTACTGACTCCAGTACACTCACTCCTGCCGCCGTGACTCCCCACACACTCTCCTTATTGGTATGACCTCCTCAATCCCTTTCTCTTATTATTATTCTGTACTACACTGTCCACAGCTANCCCTTTATATGGTCCGGCGATGATGACTCATCCAGGGGACGTCTGTCAACTAGCAAACTGCTCGTTTGTGGCTGGCGGTGCCTTTGTGTTGAGCTGCACCACTGCCAGTTGAAGGCGGCTAACTGCTTGTTTGTGGGGCAAACTACCTGTTAGCAGAAGCACCCGGCTTGCCTCTGAGTCGTACCAGGCCGTGCCAGTCCCTGTGGGGTACGGAGAGGTGGCAGGACTGATGACTCATCTGGGCTGGTGTATAAGTAGACTTCCAGTGCAGAGGCATTGAAGGTGAAGGAAAAAGGCAGTTCCACTGCTATGCAGGGGAGTCACGTGACACTAATCATCACTGAAAAGCCCCAGGTATTTGACTCATCAGTGGAAAATCTTATCTTGCCATTTTTTAAGGAAGAGGTCCAAGCAACAGATGCTTCTGATGACCAGCTGTCCCTCAAGATTCTCTGAACGTGCCACCGAATCTCATCATGCTGGAGTTCCGTAAGTTGCAGAGAGAGGATCCATCCTTATTCTTTCAGGCTGAGACACAATCAGACAGTATCCCTGGGTTCTTTGTCGAGAACCAAATACTCTTATCGTAAATATAGACCCAGCAAATTGAAGGAGGACGACGATTGGGCCAACGTCAACCAACTGGTAGTTGCCTCCAGCCTACGGCTGGACATCTTGCATCTGGCCCATGGACCACTCTCACACTGCAGCTTTAACAAGGTGCGGACCTACCACACCCTTAGACAGGACTACTATTGGCCAGGTATGGTAAGAGATGTAAAAACCATTGTACAAGATTGTCATACATGTCAGATGGCAGGAAAGCCCAACATTTCTATTCGCAAGCACCTCTGATTCCTATTCCAGTGCCTTTGGAACCCTTTAGTAAATTAATTATCGACTGTGTTGGTCCATTACCCAGGACCAGTTCTGGTAACATCTATATTATCACTGTCCTATGTCCAACTTCCCCATAGCAGTTCCTGTAAAGAACATTATGACTACTACAAGGTGTAAAACAACTCCTGAAGATATTCACCCAGTATGGATTTCCAAAGGAAATACAGAGTGATTGCGGCCCCAACGTTACAAGTGATCTCTTCAAGAAAATGTTGGACGAATTTTACATAAATCAGGTACTGTCCAGCGCCTATCATCCTGCCTCACAGGGATCCCTAGAACGTAGTCATCAGAATATAGTCACTCCTGAAGAAATGTTGCATTGATACCAAGAAAAACTGGGATAAACAACTTGATCTTATCATGTGTATTTTCAGAAGTCTCCTTAATGAGTCCCTAGGAGTGTCTCCTTATTAGATGCTCTACGGCCGTAAGTGACATACACCCCTCAAAGTCTCAGAATAAAATGAAAACTCCTTTTAACAAGTAAAGTAAGATTGGAAAGTTTTAATGTGGGAGACTGCGCCCTAGCATATTTTCCTATCCCAGGTTCTCCGTTCCAAAGTAAATTCTCAGGCCCCTGCATCAAGGAATGCAGGAACAACTACAAATACGTTCTAGAGACTCTAGATAGGCAGCGGGAGATCCAGCTGTGCCACATCAATCTCTTGAAGCAGTATCTAGGTACACCTCACACTGTGTTAATGTCCCTCTCCACCTACATTCACAGTGAGACCTTTCCTGCTTCTCCTCCCGAATGTACTGACTCTGATTCCGTGCCATCCAACTCGGAAATCATAAAAGATCTTCCCAACTATTTTCAGGACTCGCACAGAGCTCTCATCCGAGTCTTCCACCAACATCTGGAGTTGTTCAAAGATGTCCCACAGGAGTGTATGATCGTCCAGCACGACATTAAGCTACTTCTGGTACGATGCCTATATGCCAACCATCTTACTGCATCAGCCAGAAGAAGGAAGCTATGCTAGCTGAAGTACAGTACATCCTTGATAATGGGCTGGCCACACCTTGTGAGTCCCCTTGGGCCTCATCCTGCATTTTGATGCCTAAACCTCACGGTAAGGTGTGACTCTGTACTGATTTTCGCAAATTAAATGCTGTCACCATCAAGGACTCCTACCCTTGCCACGAATTGACGATATCCTTGACGCTATGCCACTTATCTTTTGCAGATTGAATTGTTGAAGGGCTACTATCAAATTAGTCTGACTGAGCAGTCTAAGGAGATGTCTGACTTCACCACTCCCTTTGGCCTGTTTAGGTACGAGCAACTTTCTTTTGGACTATGTATGCAAGACCTTGACAATACCTACGCCTACTTGGATGACATCGTTGTGGCAACCATCACCTGGAACGAACATCTGCTCCAGATACAGTGGTTGTTCACCAAGCTCCTCAAAGCCAGCCTCACTATTAACTT
This sequence comes from Procambarus virginalis, assembly GCA_020271785.1. Lineage (NCBI taxonomy): Eukaryota > Metazoa > Arthropoda > Malacostraca > Decapoda > Cambaridae > Procambarus > Procambarus virginalis. The sequence goes on along the minus strand of WNGS01163180.1, from coordinate 21,836 downwards.
GGGCAAGTCCACCTTCACCAAAGGTAAAGTACGCTACCTTGGTCATGTGATAGGCAGTGGGAGCCTAGCTCCATTAAATGTCCATCAACAAACCATTCAGCATTACCGTCATCCTACCACTAGGAAACAGCTCATGCGCTTCCTAGGTCTAGTGTCATATTATCATAGATTCGTTAAGAATTTTAGTACAGTGGCGACACCTCTAATTAACTTGACCATCCCTAAACAACGATGTCATTGGACAACTTCACAGTCGGCTGCTTTTGAACAACTGTTGTCTCGTTTGTGTACTAATCCCATTCTCGCCTCGCCAGATGTTACGAAGCCCTTCGTCCTCAATGTCGACGCCAACGCCAGCAGCACCGGCATTGGGGGTGTTCTTATGCAACAGTGAGGTGAAGAGTTCCTTCTTGTCATCTACTACAGCTACAAGCCTCAACCTCATCAAAGGAATTACAGCACCATTGAGAAAGAGCTACTGGCGATCATCTTAAGCATAAGACATTATGAACCTTATTTACAAGGTTACTGGTCCACCACCATCTATTCAGACCATAATCCTCTCTGATTTCTGAAGTAGCCCAGTTCTCCAACCAGCGTCTGCTACGCTGGGCCCTGTATCTGCAGAACTACAACATCAACATCTTCTTTATCAAGGGCTCGGACAACGTTGTCGTCAACGAACTTTCCCGAGTCCACGAGGTGGAACATTCCACTCCAACTATTTTACACTCCGTTCCAGTCGAATAGGCAATAGGAGCAGGCTTCGGGGGAGAGCTGTCACTGTAATCTCTCTGAAAGGAGATTATGCCTGCTACATCATCACCTATTCTATCACACCACGTCTACATATTCAAGAACTCAAGATTTTACAGCAAGAACAACAACTAGTGTTCAGGCATCTAGACAGTGGTCTACTACCCCTACACTCCAGCACCTGTGACTCCCAGCACACCTGGATAAGGCAAGCTCACGCCATCAGCCGGGAACAAGCACTCTGCTAGTTTGAGCCGGCTCCCAGTTATCGTCACACAAGCACCACCAACATTGGTCCAGTCCCATATAAATAGAAGCCGGTCACCACCACCAGCAGAATACTCTCTAGTGCTCTAGCTGCTGGACCTGTCCTCAAACTACCTTGCGTGGTGATAGATCTGCACAACCTGGCACACAGTATTTTCAAGCACCATATATTTTATGTTCTCTAACGTAACGTTAAATTGTCTGATTGTTTTGCACCCTGTAAATAAGTCAAGTTTTAAGGATCTATTTTCAGTTTGTGATTTGTTAGTTAATTTTTTCATATTAAAGTATTCAAATTTTTCATGTTTATATGTTTTATCCTGAATTTCGCACACCATGAATAAGTCAACATAGCAGTTTTATTTTAATTTGTTTTCACTTTTTTTGTTTATATGTTCGAGGCATTCCATCTGCCCTAAGCCACTGCACTTAGTAATTTTTACCGTAACAGTATCCATACCATCATGCTTAACAACACCTGTGTAAGATTGTATGCATACCATAATGCTGGACAACACCTATAAGATGGTATCCATATAATCATGCTGGAGAACACCTATGAGATGGTATCCATACCATCATGCTGGACAACACATGTCAGGTGGTATCCATACCATCATACATGACAACACCTGTGAGATGGTATTTATACCATCATGTAGGACCTCACGTGTGAGATGGTAACCATACTATCATTCTGGACAACACCTGTGAGATGGAATCCATACTATCATGCTGCAAAACACATGAGAGATGGTATCTATACCATCATGCTGGACAACACTTTTGAGATGGTATCCATACTATCATGCTGGACAACACCTGTGAGATGGTATCCATACTATCATGCTGTACAACACATGTGAGATTGTATCTCACCTGTCGGATACCTGTGAGATGACATCCATACCATCATGCTGGACAACACCTGTGAGATTGTATCCATACCATCAAGCTGAACGATACTTGTGAGATGGTATCCATACCATCATTCTGGACAACACCTGGTGAGATGGTATGTATACCATCATGCTGGACAACACGTGTGAGATGGTACATATTCCATCATTCTGGACAACACCTGTAAGATGGTGTCCATACCATCATACTGGAAAGCACCTGTGAGATGGTATCCATACCATCATGCTGGACAACACCTGTGAGATGATATCCATACCATCATGCTGGACAACTGCTATGAGATGGTGTCCATTTCATTGATTCGTGCTTTTGGGTCTGTTGTTGATTGTATCTTGCTTCAGTCTGAAGAGATACCCAGTCTGACTTCTTGAACTTCATTGTTTGTGGTAAAATAATATATAACCAGTGCACCAGGGGTCCTGAGATCCTGTCCTTATCTAGGTCTGTGTGGTACTGGTGGCCTACTTTAAAGCAGCCTGATCAGTAAGAACATGCACTGGATAACTGTAAATTGTATCTCTGAAATGTTTAAGAGCCCATACAACTGCTAGAGCTTCACACTCTGTTGCACTATAATTTTTCTCTTCCTTGAACTATGTACAGCTGGCATGCTCTATTGTGTGATCTCTGTGACCTTCCGTTTGAAGTAATGCAGCACCTAAGCCTATGTCACTGGCATCTGTGACCAATGTAAAAGGCTTAGAAAAATCTGGGTACCTTAGTACAGTGACGAGTTTAATGCTTCTTTGAGTTTTCTGAAAGATTGTTCTTGGTCTTCTTCCCAAACAAAGGGTTCATATTTTCTTTGCAACTTGTAAAGGGGAGCAGCTATAGTAGAGAATCCAGCAATAAATGAACGATAAAATCCTACAAGACCTGTAAACTGTCTCACGGATTCTGCAGTACGAGGCGTTGGAAAATCACGGGCAGCAATAATTTTATTATTCATCCAAGGTAATACCTGAAGGAGTGACTGTATGACCTAAGAAATTAACGTCTTTAAAAATCAGCACTTTGATAATTTTACTTTTTAGTTGGCTTTTGCGAGCTTTGCAAGCACTTTCTCAAGGTTCTGAAAGTGTGTCTGAACATCTTGCGACATGATTATGAGATCATCAAGATACACCAAAGAAGTACTACCTATTAATTAACACTATTAATTAACATAGAAACAAAGGTGAAAAAGGAACACAGCACGTTAAAGAAGCACAGGAACAGGATCAGGGTCAGCGAAGTCAGGGTTAGGGGGCATGGGTAATGGGGAGTAAGGATGGAGGGAAGGGAGCGGGAGGACTGACCAGAGGCGAAGGAGCAGGATCCGGAGGAGGAGGGGGGGGGGGGACACGGAGAGTAAAGGACAGCAGCAGGAGGAGGGGAAGAAACCAGGGAGAGCACCTCAGCAAGGGCAGCACCCGAGAGGGAAGCTGGGGCCAAGGAAACCTCCATAGCTGGAATGGGTTGGGACCACCGTAACGGAAGGGATTAAGCGAGAGTGTAAGAGGTAGGGGGCGAGAAAGAAAGCGAAGCCTTTTTACTAACCGGGGAGGAGGAAGGAAATTAGCCAGCTTCTTGCTTCTGCGCGGAAAGCTAAGAGACAGAGGAGGAGGATAGGAAGGCGGATCGGAAGGAGATGAGGAAGAAGACACAGGAGACATGACAGACTAGGTAGAAAGAAGGGAAACCCCAGACAGAGAACCATGAGGGGGGGGGACCCTTCGGGATAGAACTTAAAGGAACAGAGGAGGAGGCGGTGAGCGTGTCAGGGTCTAAGGACTGGAAACGGTTGTGAGACTGAGGAAGATGGGAAGGACGAGGAGAGGAAGAGCGCAACACAAGCATAAGAGACGCCAGTGAAAGGGGGAAGACGGCGAACTTGGCGCCTCGCCTCAGGAAAAGACAAACGTTCCCGGTGCATCATGGTGAGGATGGCTGCCTCACGTTTGTTATGTACACACGCGCGCGCGGGAGAATGTAGGGTGGGCCTCACCGCAACTGAGGCAGCGAGCCCGGGAAGACGTGCACTCCGACTTAGAGTGACCTTTGTCCCCACATATGGGACAGAGAAAAACCCATTCCCAAACCTCCAGCACTTATTAGAGCCGAGGAGAGGGAATGTTTCCCTGGATGGAGCATCTGGCACCAGTAAAATGACAGGGTGGAAGGGTCCTACCATCAAAGGTAATCTACCCAACCCGAAGGGGCTGACGGCGACGACTACGAGGGGGACGAGTAAACGTGTCCACCTGGAGGACAGAATGGTCCTAACCTTCGAGGATATGTGAATATCTTCGTGGCAGTCCTTAGATTCCTAACACATATACCCCACAATCGCCACCTTAAGAACCATCAGTCTGTCGAGATATGAAAGATTCATTGCTCGAGATATGTCGAGCGATGAAAGGAGGATTGACATTAAAAGCATCCCCTCACTCGAGATGTTGGGTACCACAGTTCTACGAGTGAGAGGAGAGTATGCCTCCTCAAACATTTGGGCGTCAAAGCAGAAGAAGGCCAAAAGAATAATCAAAGCTGGCAAAAGGTTGGCGGGAAATGTCAATGAGAAAGGAGAAGAGGGGAGGGGGGTTGAAAAACGAAACATAAGGAAAAGGAAAAGTTATCTGGCAGAATTCGAGAAGACAGCAGCAGGAGCATAAGGTTACAAAAGGGTAGAGGATTGTCCCATGGAGCATCACACTCCAGCAGCCGCCCACCAAGCCCCATCACGGCAACAACGGGCAAGATAGGGAGGGGGCTGAGAGATATGTGTTAACATGTGTCCGAGTCATGTGTCCTGCATATGTGTCAGAGTGTGGGATTTTTTTTTTTGCAAGGTTAGCACCAACCAATAAAAAGAAGCAATTTAATTCAGTTGCCGTTTCTAAATCCGTTGCAGGTGTATAACATCCTTTGAGAGTTTTATCTTGTTATATGAGTGTTGTTTAGTTCCTAGGATGTTAGAGATGGCTTTCCATGTGCTTTTCATGTTGCCTTTTGCTTCTCTGAATCTACTCTCATAATAAGAAAGTTTTGCTTTTTCTTATTATACTGGTAAGCATTGATGAGTACCTCTTAACTACTTCCTTTGTAACCAGGCCAATCCTAAGTTTTTTTACTTTAAATATGCCACTTGTGAACCAAACATTGTTTATTCTTTTGTCAGTTACTTGCTTGGTGAGGAGCGGACAATGAGTGTTGTAGAGGCTTAGAGATTTGGAAAGGAAGAGGTTAGCTAATGAATTTATCTCCTGTGTGTGAGATTTTTTCTACGCTTACCTCCCTCAGGAGGTGGGACTTCAAACATAAAGAACTGCTAGTAGCAGATATTTCTACTCTAAGCCTGAGTTCAACAGAAAAGCGGGAGCAAACCGCCAGGCTTCCACCACAAGGGTGAAAACCTGTCCACTTAGGCCGCTGCCTCCTTCTAGTTTCGATAACTATTAAAGGGTAACCGACGAGTTCTCACAGCAAAATTTTATATGATGTGTGGCGCTATGAATTGAGATTCAAATTTCCCAAGAACAGCCGTCATTAAAAAAGATCACATTACTGGACAATCGTATAAAGCAGAACATGGGTGGAAAAGAATGGTTGAAGGGTTGACATCAAAGACAATTTTCTATAACAAAACAACAGTTTATTAACAATAGACTAAACTACTACAATATCGAGTTTACGTTACGTTAATGTCCATCCAGTGGCACTTTATCAACAGCTACTTAACAACCATGAAATAGCAACGACTCCAGTCAATTGCTGCGCGGCTGAGTATTGAACTAATCTGAACACAGGTGTGCCCACTGACGACGCAGTATTGCAAACAATTAATTCAAAAGACTAAATTTACACAACAGTGAGTGATTCGTTACGTTAATGTCCACCCAGTGGCACTTGCAAGACAGCTATTCAACAGCCACTCGAGAAATAACAACAGTCTCCATCTTGCTGACACTCCAGGCTGACTAAATGAACTAACTGAACAATGGTGCCCACTGATGACACAAGCATGCAATCAATATATCTCACTGTCCTTCCAGTGTGTAAATATACTCTAATCACAATCGTACGGGTCCTCCAGTCTTCCCGGCGAGGTACCCACGTAACTAGGCGTAACTAGGTAGTCCAACACTGATACCCCCTATCCCAACCTAATGTGAACACTCTTTGCAACTCTCTGCAAGAAGTTGCAAAGGAGAGTAAACAAAGCTAGGTAAGGTGGGATTCTGAGACACTTGTCCAGTAATCCCCAAGTTACTTTACTCTCATCTCCAAAGACGATAATCAAATAAATTGCCTTAATCAGTTACAAAATAGATTATGTGATTAATTACGTTAATTGACTGTCAACAGCAGTCAGCAACAAAGTACTTCTCCGTTAATCACAAACACTTGTCTCCCTCAGACAATAACCAAGAATAGTACTCTACGTTAATCACCAACACTTGTCTCCTACAACAAGTCAACTTGTTAACAATAACTCAAAGTCTCTTAAATTACATTACACTGGACTACCTCAATCATTCAGTGAGTAACTCCTAATTAATGTCAAACGAACAACTAATTATATCCCAATCGAATTACGTTAACTAAACCTACCACTATCTTGGTAGCTTCTCAACAGTCTATGTCAAACTTTGCTTAAATGAGCATTATTACCATAATTAACCCAGATCAATTAATTAACTGTCACCAGGCCCGATAATTAATTATACATAAATACATCTTACTCTGCATTGCCTAAGCAGATCTCATCAAACATTGTGAATTCACGGACGAGGTGTTAATTACCCTAATTAACATGAGTGCAATCTTAATCAACTGTCACCATGACAAGATATGATTAATTCAATAAGTTATGCTAGCTCAATGACCTCGCTTTACCTAGTCAGTCAAGACGTTTGACACTAATTACTCCACTAATTATCATGAGTCACTAATTGTTTCACCACAGACAGGTAATTAGTCCCGAGCAAATTACATTAACACAAATACTGTCAGACCTTGACAGTTCCTCCCCACTATGTGAATTCATGATGAGAATGCTAACTACACAATTAGCTAGAGTGGGCAATTAGTTGTCACACGGATAATTAATTGCACCTGAAACGTATCTCAACAAGCTCAACACTGCTTCCCTTAACAGCTCCCTCATAAAGTAATGTGCAACCCCCTTATAAAGTTAATCACCTCTTAATTAACTCTCACTGAATCCTTAAGTCGTCAACACAACTCAAAGAAACACAAAGTAACTCAGGTTACATAGGTCACACTCTCAGTGACATAACAAAATAAATGTAACGGCCCCATACGATTGCAGCTCTCTGCATCACGTAAATTACTGTACTCCCACAGTAATGACACACACGGTTTTGCAACAACAAATGTATACACCTATATTCCTGCCCCCCCCTTATCTTGCAACAAATCTGTGAAGAACTTACTGTGGAATCACTACTTCAGCAAAGCCATTTTACGTTAACTCAAGACATCGTCGCTACACTGACAGCTGGCACTAATTCTCATAATCAGGCAGATTAACAAATCAATTGCTGGCTCTCTCATTAAGCACTGTGAATTCCCCTGAATAATGAAAGGGACCTCCTTAAATCATCAGCTCCTAGGCAGTAATATAAGGTATACAACATCAACACTGCCCAAACACACAAACATACTGATGTCCTCAGAATACCTCACATGCTAATGACATCACTATGCAATTAGTCAGCAATCACGATTACTGACTCACCACACAACACCATAATTTATGCAAGTGAAAACTCATGGAAATGGTACTCACCCGGTCCTCGACCAGGCCTCCACCCCCAGGAAGCAGCCCGTGACAGCTCACTAACACCCAGGTACCTATTTTACTGCTAGGTAACAGGGGCATAGGATGAAAGAAACTCTGCCCATTGTTTCTCGCCGGCGCCTGGGATCAAACCCAGGACCACAGGATCACAAGTCCAGCGTGCTGTCCGCTCGGGCGACCGGCTCCCATGAATCACCACATGAATCAACATTATATATATATATATATATATATATATATATATATATATATATATATATATATATATATATATAACATAAGAGAAATTATACATAATTATACAGACCTCAGGGCGTCCTCTGATCAACCCTAACTACACTGACCTGCCTATCTCTGAAATGATATAATTAACATGGCAACATGGCATTAATCTTGACTCTAAACGATATATATTGTATCGTCAGATCAACAATCATTTATATGGAAAAAATCTCCACACTGACCGGTTTACTTACTCCAGTCAGTCAATAGAGACTATGTATACATATACATCTACATGTGTGATCATGTGTATAACATACACCCTCACGTCACAACACAGACAGTCTGTTCCCCACCCACAGTCACTCTGACGTCAAAACAAATGCCTCTCAGCTTGCTTCCCTCGCCTGGCGGGCGTTTTGGGACAACACAGCTGATTACCTAATTTTACATCAGTCCTGAGACACTGTATCTACATACAATATTATATGAGTACTCATGTTACCATTCATTCTACATTCACCTACACTGGCTGAACCACTGAAGTTGAAGATCACCCAACTCGCTCCCATGTAGGTCGACTAGGTGTGGCCATAGCATGTGGCCAGGGTGTGTGGCCATAGAGAGGCTCAAGGGTGTGACCAAGGCATGTGGCCACGAGGTAGCGCAAGACGCCTGTGGCGCCTCGCCCAGGATGAGGTGACGAGTGGGGTAGCCGGGTGGCCACAGGCATACACGAGTGTGGAAGATTCACTCACACGCCCACACACCGAGGGCTCGCTTGTACACCGGGTGTGATGAATGGAGGGTGACACAACATGGCGGACAAGGCAAGGTGGCATTTCAAATTCCAACACGGGCCTGTAAATTCCCAAATGTACATGTGGGCCCTCCTGAACACTGGGAGGCCCTGTTCGTTCCCTTGCCAGTTACCATAGACAAAGTAAACCATCAGAAGTAAGCAATAACATCTGATACACCATGAGGCTGCCTGGTGCCTCATGGGAAACACATGTTCGCCAGAGTTTTACACAATTCCTTCCTTACTCCTTGGCCCAAGATCACGCAAATTAAATCCAGACACAATCCACGATAGCAGGATTACCGTGCGCGATGAGTAATGAAAGATAACATGGCGATAACGGTGGTGGAGGTGGTAGACCCACCACCTCCACCTGGGGACTCCTTGCCCAGACGATCGCCGCTCCTAAACTACATTTTGATGGGCTAGGGGACTCAAAAGATGCCCGTCTCCCTCACCTTGTCTTGACCAATCAGAGCAAAGCCAGCACAGCCTAAGGTGCCACTTCCAGTCACAACCTTTCGCACCTAAACATGACCTCGAGGCTGAGATGCCTCAACGATTCCAGACGCCCCTTACCATGCAGCATCCCATAACGTCACAAGGTGGGGGAGGCCTAGGAGTATGACATCATATCCTTACAGGGTGGGGAGGCGATGTTTACTCCTCTCCCCCACCCCACCCATTAAAACTGTTGGGTAGTGAATTTTATGATGGTGTTGATGTTAGTTTGTCCTTCCTTACATACAACCAACCCAAAATTCCGTAGAATGCTTATATTTGACCAGGAAATCACCCTGTGCACTCCTGGCACTTGGAGAGGGGCTTAGCGTCACATTTTTAGGGGATGCGGCTCGAACACTAGCCTCGTTTTCACATGCACACACCCCCACTTGAGCTGCCATGACTCCCCACTCTCTCACTATGTGGTATGATCTCCTCAATCCCTTTTCTTTGATATTACTCTGTACTACCTTGTCTGCAGCTTTGGTTCTTTCTCACTCTTTTCTATTTTCTGGGAAGCCTCACTAGGACAAGGCAAACACCTACTAGTTAAAACATTTAATATGCAGAGAACATATACAAACACACCCACAAGATACAAAATAACTCCACACCCTATGCTATTGCAATCAGGTTGCATCCATACCATCAGGATTCTGTCACCTGCCTATCAAGTGGTAGCCTTACTGCTGTCTCACCACCTAGCCACCAACCTCACCAAGTAGGTCAAGTCTCATAGACAATATTATACTATCGGCAAGAGAATATATATATATATATATATATATATATATATTATATATCATATTATATATATATATATATATATATTATCTCTATATCGATATATATTCTTGTGTTGTGTGTGTAGATTAATATGACCGAAAAAGTAAGATTAATAATTCTAACACAAATTTTCTCGATTTTCCTTATGTTTCTTTTTACTGGTGACGGTAAATGAAAAATTAATTCTCCAAAATTCATTTTTATTTCTAGTCTGACGCGACACTTGAGCGCGTTTCGTAAAACTTATTACATTTTCAAAGACTTCAGTTTATCCACATACAACTTTATGACTGAAACAGCATTTTGGCTCTTATACCTGCATTTGGTGAGGTGATGTAATACAATAGTGGGGGAAAAAAACACTTTCAACAAAACACAGAACACGGAACTGGATATAGATATGTAGAAGTTGGGTAACAGATAGAATTGGGTAACAGAACTGCAGAAGCCTATTATCCCATATTCCTGACGTTTCTATATTGGAGCGGAGTCTTGAAGTGGGTAGAATATAGTTGTGCGTTAATTGGCTGTTGATTGCTGGTGTTGACTTCTTGATGTGTAGTGCCTCGCAGATGTCAAGCCGCCTGCTGTCGCTGTATCTATCAATGATTTCTGTGTTGTTTGCTAAATTTCTCTGGTGATGGTTTGGTTGTGGAAGAGAGTATATGTTCCTTAATGGAGCCCTGTTGCTTATGCATCGTTAAACGCCTGGAAAGAGATGTTGTTGTCTTGCCTATATACTGAGTTTTTTTGGGCTTACAGTCCCCGAGGGCATTTGAAGGCATAGACGACGTTTGTCTCTTTTAGAGCGTTCTGCTCCGTGTCTGGAGAGTTTCTCATTAGTAGGCTGGCTTTTTTTTTTGGTTTTATAGTAAATCGTTAGTTGTATCTTCTGATTGTTTGTCTGTAGGGATAACATTTCTATTAACATATCTTTCAGGACCCTTTCCTCCGTTTTATGAGCTGTGGAAGAAGTTCCTGTAAAATAGTCTAATAGGGGTATAGGTGTTGTATTAGTTGTCTCTTCAGAGGTTGCATGGCGTTTTACTTTCCTTCTTATGATGTCTTCAATGAAACCATTGGAGAAGCCGTTGTTGACTAGGACCTGCCTTACCCTACAGAGTTCTTCATCGACTTGCTTCCATTCTGAGCTGTGGCTGAGAGCACGGTCGACATAAGCGTTGACAACACTCCTCTTGTACCTATCTGGGCAGTCACTGTTGGCATTTAGGCACATTCCTATGTTTGTTTCCTTAGTGTAGACTGCAGTGTGGAAACCTCCGCTTCTTTCCATGACTGTTACATCTAGAAAAGGCAGCTTCCCATCTTTCTCCATCTCGTAAGTGAAACGCAACACAGAATTCTGCTCAAACGCCTCTTTCAGCTCCTGCAGATGTCTGACATCAGGTACCTGTGTAAAAATGTCGTCAACATACCTGCAGTATATGGCCGGTTTCAAGTTCAAGTCGACTAAGCATTTTTCCTCGATAGTACCCATGTAGAAGTTTGCAAACAGGACGCCTAGGAGAAAACCCATGGCGACCCCATCTACTTGCTTATACATGTGCCCATCCGGGCTCAAGAAGAGTGCCTCCTTAGTACAAGCTTGGAGTAGTTTCCTCAGGATATTTTCTGGCATGTCAAGAGCAGTACAGGCCGGGTCTCGATACACTCGGTCCACTATCATCCCGATTGTTTCATCCACAGGTACATTGGTGAACAGTGATTCTACGTCCAACGAGGCTTTTATCCCTGTGGCCCGTGTTCCCCACAGTAAGTCAACAAATTCCCTCGTGATACACATCATTGTGATTAGGTAAATATTACCAGACTTAGTTCTAGGTAATGGACCAACACAGTCCATTACCACATGAGAAAATGGTTCCTCCGGCACAACAATAGGCCTTAGAGGAGCTTTAGGTGGAGTTTGGTTTGGTTTCCCAACAAGTTGACAAGCAATACATGCATTACAAAATTTTGCCACATCGCTTTTCAGCTTGGGCCAGAAAAAATACTTGCAGATTTTGTGATAAGTAATATTAATGCCTTGATGTCGTCCCATAGGATCATCATGGGCAGCTGACTAAACTCTCTCTCTATAGCAGGTCGGCAACATAACCTGGTGGACTACCTCCCACTCATTTGACAAGGGAGCACTCTGAGGTCTCCATTTTCTCATCAAAATCCGATCATTGTAGTAGTACCCAGTTGCTGCGTCTACAATTTCCTCCATAGAGACGGCTGTCTCGTGACAATCTGCAAGACTGGGGTCAGCTTTCTGTAACTCACTCAAGGAGGCATCCAGGCCTTGGTCAGATGCCATTGGCCGAGGCTCAACAGTGTTCTCCTCCACCTCCCCACTACTCTCGGTAGGCGGCGGTGGCCGGCTCTCCACAATGTCCTCGGCCACGTCATCGAGTCGGGCCATGAATGTGTCCGCAAGGTCCACTGGGCTTTCACCACTCGGAAAGTCCCTCGTGTCCTCGGGATTTACCACCTTGGCAAGCACAGGGCTGCCCTTACATTTAAGTCCCATAGAGCTAGTCACCACGCACGCAGGGTACACAACATTATCCTCTGCGGCGGGTGAATCCAGGCAAACCTTAGGGGTAGGCAACATAATAGGCAGTCTGGAGTCCCCTACCTTATCCCCGGCTAAATCATTACCCAATATTACATCAACATTAGGGAAAGGTAGGTACGAAGTGACTCCGACTGTACAAATACCCTTGTGGAAATCAGATTCCAGGGTAACCTTACGGAGGGGTACTGCTCGAGTATCACTAGTGACACCCTCGACCAGTACCACCTCTCCAGTGTCGAGAGTCTTGGCACCTTGCAAAGCACTCTCTAAAATTAAAGTCTGGATGGCACCAGTGTCTCGGAAGATCACTGTGAGGGGATGGTTCACCAGCTCACTTACAATAGTGCTCTTATGCCTGTGGGAGGCCAGTACACTTGTTAAGTGCACTTGTTAAGTGTGCGGACTTAACTTTGGTAACCAGCAACCGAAACATCTAGTGTTTGGGCTTACGTGAGAGCCCCAGTCACCAGCAGTCCAGAAATGTTACCGTGGCCGTGGTAGCATGTCTGTGGACAGAGATAGAGCCGATAGCATCTCTCATTGTATAGCTTGGGGCGAGACTCTAGTTTGCGCGGGAAAACAGTTAGGCCTGGCGTGGGTAGCTGCGGGCCACCCTCGCTAGCCACTTGAGGCGTCGCCATGGAAACAGACGCCATCTTAGTAAACATCTTGAGCCGCCATGTTGGTCGGCCATCTTGGAGTTGCCCTAGGGGCTATGCTACACCGTCGCTGATTGGAGGAGAGGGGTAGGCCCCAGTATGCCTTCCTCTCATTGGTTATTCCGAGGAATACGCGGGAATCGACGGTGTGAGCGTCATTCTGGAGGAGCCATCACCCTGTCAAGACGCTCCTATGCACAATGTGGCCGCTTGTGTATAGGGGGTCGGGGTGGCTTAATTAACTACTCAGCTGCTGCACCTCCTGCCTCATCTACGACAGCGGTCGTCACAGAATCCGGCCGAAGTCGTCGCTTGGAGGGGAAAAGACAGTGTACAGTGGGTATAGAAGATCTTGTGATCGGTCTGGGATCGTGGGGTAACGTGCATACGAGCAGTAACAGACTCGTAGATCCCATACCAGTGATGATTAGACTTGCTAGTGCTCTGTAGCAGTCTATGGGAACGGGGAAATAAGTGTTAGTGCTTTAAGGCAGATTTCCCATGTTTGTTTAAGACGATATCATTGTGCGCGTCACCTGTGTACGAACGCTTCACTTGCCGGTGGGTCGAGGGTACGAAACAAGCCGTGTTGTGGGAGGGTTCGGCGCGTGCCATTGTACGAACGATACCGCGGAGGTACCAACCAGCCAGCCTACCACCACTGAGCCAGCCACCCATAGCAGGGTGCCTGATGTATGGGAATGGTGTGTGTAAGCCGGCAGTATGAATGTAAGTACCTATGTGTGTATTTCTGGTGATTAGTAGTCTCTAAAGCTTGAATTCGAGGTCAAGTGTTCCGTCGCATTGTCACGCAGCACCTGTAGGTGAAGTGAAGTGTGGGCGAGGAGATAATCACCCTTATTGTCATCGTGTCAGTCCTGAGGGACTTACGTCTTGTGAGCACAGACGTACAGTGTGTGTGTGTGTGTGGGTACACATGGGAGCAGAGTATATACATAGATTAGCCAAGGACTGAGAGGATGTCCATGTAATAATTATATTATTCCATTGTGGTAATTATTCATTCTTGATCGTCCGTGGGACGGAGTGATATCATTTCATGTGTAGTCTTGCAGGTGTGGAATTTCAACACTGAGCGCTCAGGTATGTGGTAACGTCAGTGATTCCTGGCAATGACTATTGTGGAGTGGCCCACAGTGTGGTTTTAATTAATTTGTATTGTTCCCAGGGGCCGTGAGAAGTGTGATTATATATATATATTGTGGTTGCAGTATTAACGTAATTTGGTAGAATTTGGTGAGTGACGAGGCTGTCGGGAGTGACAGCCCTCGCTCTGTCGAGTAACGTAAACTCGGGAGTGTTTATTCGGCATGCGTGATCGATAAATCACTCACCCATGTGATTTAGGAGTGCGAGATCTCCTTAGTGTTCCCAATAACGTTTGATAGCTGTAGGCTACATGTATCAGCAGTAATTGTATATATATATTATATATATATATATATTATATATATATATATATATATATATATAATATATATATATATA
>WNGS01163178.1:45254-82014 GCA_020271785.1 Procambarus virginalis | reverse complement strand
ATAATCTACAACCATTCTTTTCTTGTGATGTTCTCCTTTAGTTACTAATACCTGGGCTCTCCATGGAGAATGACTGGGTCTAATTATCTCTTCACGTCGCATCCGAGCGTCTCAGATTCATAAACAACTTGTCAGCCTCAAAATAGCGTCTGGTTTTACAGCAATCGGCTTGCAGTCTGGTGCTAAATTACTGAAGAGAGATGGAGCCGGAACTTTGACGGCAGCTAATTCACATATTCTAAGGGAGGTCTCTCTCCTCAAAAGCCATCTCAAGCCAGAATAATTTTGTAAAAAGTTATGGCCTAAAATCACATCATCACACAAATCGGGTTACACTTTAAGATTCACACCATGGTAAGTGTCTCCTTGTAATTCTAAGTCTACAGAACCTGACCCAGGAATTTTGAAGAGAACGATATAGTACCATAGAAACTGCCTCATTGTCAGGACCACGAGAGAGCCGGTCGGCCGAGCGGGCAGCACGCTGGACTTGTGATCCTGTGGTCCCGGGTTCGATCCGGGCGCCGGCGAGAACAATGGACAGAGTTTCTTTTCACCCTATGCCCCTGTTACCTAGCAGTAAATAGGTACCGGGTGTTAGTCAGCTGTCACGGCTGCTTCCTGGGGTTTGAGGCCTGATCGAGGACCGGCCGCGGGACACTAAAGCCCCGAAATCATCTCAAGATAACGATAACACACTCTGCTCGTAATATTCTTAGAATAAAGTTCTCAGAGCTACCAGTGTCAATCAGTGCACTACTGGAATACCATTGATCATAGAGCTAAGCACTGATTTATTGAGGCATGAGGGCGAAGTCCCCGCTAAAGTAGCGAGCATAGCGCAGAATGTTGGGTGTTTGAAGCACTATTAGTCTGTTTCAGAGATCAGCAGACCTTAACATAATGACCCTTTTTCTTGCAATTCATACACATAGCCTCTCTAGCTGGACATCGACTGCGAGGATGTCGAGTGTGACCACAAAAGAAGCACTTTAAACCACTAGTTGTAGCTGCAGAAACTGTGTCAACTTTTTCGTCTACACTTTCTTGTCCTCCTGATCCTCCAGGTCTAATGAGATTGCCATGGCAGCGTTTGTAGCCCCTGGTGCTGAGCATAAGAGGCAGAAAGTTTTTGTGCCGTTTCTAGAGTGTGAGCCTGTCAAAGGCTGACTGTAAGTCTAAAGTTCTATCTTCAAGTAAGCGCTGCCTTATTGTGGCAGAACCTAGCCCATTAATGAAAGCATCTCTCACATAGTTATCACAGGCTTCTACAGCAGTCACTGCTTTGAACTGGCAATCTTTAGCTAATAACTTTAATGCCTGAAGAAACTGATCAAGTGACTCACCGGTTTCTTGGCGCCGTGTTGCAAGCACATCCTTGCGAATACTTCATTCTTGGCTTCACAAACAGTCTGTTAGGGATTTTTCAGCAGCATCATACGTAGTGCAGTCAGCTATGTAGTCGAACACACGTGGAGCAACGTAGTTTATAAAGAGACACAGCTTGTCCACGGTGGGAGTATTTTCTTCTACTGCAAGAGTGAAGTTTTGGAACGTCTTGAGCCAGTAACCCCATTCTTGAGCGGCGTTGGTGGCGTTTGGGTCAGTAGCAAACCGCTGGGGCCATAGTAACCGCTCCATGTTCACTGGCTGAATTATTTGCTCAATAAATTGAGGTAAGGGAGAAGCATAACCAGATACGTGGCTTTATTGAGCAAATAATTACAGTACAGTTACATCCTACAATAACACAAGCCATATAATATACAATACAGTACTTATAATGAATAAACAGTGCTTAAACTATTTATAATAATAAGCAAACTACACATGACTAACGCTAGAACAAATAGAAATTAAACTAGGAGTTAACATTTAACTAACCTGTACACAGGCACGACTCAGCCGATCTGACAACAACAAACAGTCAAGCGAGCATCCAAATAAAACAGTCAAGCAAGCATCCAAACAAAACAGTCAAACGAGCATCCATCCGGGTACAATAATATAATAACACTTTTACTACAATTTGCTTATATTAAGTGCAGATTTATTATGCTACATTTAAATAATTTATCTAAAGTACACTTATGTTAAGTGCAGGGTAAAAGTAATGTACATTAAATTGTTTATTTTGTTCTCAATGTTATAAGCATATAAAGTGTGTGTTTGTTTACCTTCTGCACAGAGTGACGGGCTTAGGCGCCAGAGGCCGTCCACCAGCAGACTGCGCCATCATGCTCCCCAACTCCAGGACCCCGTGAGTCACTCAGTAACCACCGTGACCCCGTGAGTCACTCAGTAACCACCGTGACCCCGTGAGTCCCTCAGCCACCACCGTGACCCCGTGAGTCGCTCAGCCACCACCGTGACCCCGTGAGTCACTCAGCCACCACCGTGACCCCGTGAGTCGCTCAGCCACCACCGTGACCCCGTGAGTCACTTAGTAACCACCGTGACCCCGTGAGTCACTCAGTAACCACCGTGACCCCGTGAGTCACTCAGTAACCACCGTGACCCCGTGAGTCACTCAGTAACCACCGTGACCCCGTGAGTCCCTCAGCCACCACCGTGACCCCGTGAGTCACTCAGTAACCACCGTGACCCCGTGAGTCACTCAGTAACCACCGTGACCCCGTGAGTCCCTCAGCCACCACCGTGACCCCGTGAGTCACTCAGTAACCACCGTGACCCCGTGAGTCACTCAGTAACCACCGTGACCCCGTGAGTCACTCAGCCACCACCGTGACCCCGTGAGTCCCTCAGCCACCACCGTGACCCCGTGAGTCACTCAGTAACCACCGTGACCCCGTGAGTCCCTCAGCCACCACCGTGACCCCGTGAGTCGCTCAGCCACCACCGTGGCCCCGTGAGTCACTCACTCAACACCGTGGCCCAGCGAGTCACTCAGCTACCACCATGGCACCGTGAGTCACTCAGCCACCACCGTGACCCCGCGAGTCACTCAGCCACCACCGTGGCCCCGTGAGTCACTCACTCAACACCGTGGCCCAGCGAGTCACTCAGCTACCACCATGGCACCGTGAGTCACTCAGCCACCACCGTGACCCCGTGAGTCACTCAGCCACCACCGTGGCCCCGTGAGTCACTCACTCAACACCGTGGCCCAGCGAGTCACTCAGCTACCACCATGGCACCGTGAGTCACTCAGCCACCACCGTGACCCCGCGAGTCACTCAGCTACCACCGTGGCCCCGTGAGTCACTCACTCAACACCGTGGCCCCGCGAGTCACTCAGCTACCACCGTGGCCCCGTGAGTCACTCACTCAACACCGTGGCCCAGCGAGTCACTCAGCTACCACCGTGGCCCCGTGAGTCAATCACTCAACACCGTGGCCCAGCGAGTCACTCAGCTACCACCGTGGCCCCGTGAGTCACTCACTCAACACCGTGGCCCCGTGAGTCACTCAGCTACCACCGTGGCCCCGCGAGTCACTCACTCAACACGGTGGCCCAGCGAGTCACTCAGCTACCACCGTGGCCCCGTGAGTCACTCACTCAACACCGTGGCCCCGCGAGTCACTCAGCTACCACCGTGGCCCCGCGAGTCACTCAACACGGTGGCCCAGCGAGTCACTCAGCTACCACCGTGGCCCCGTGAGCCACTCACTCAACACCGTGGCCCCGTGAGTCACTTAGCCACCACCGTGGCCCCGTGAGTCACTCATGCAGCCACCACCGTGGCCCCGTGAGTCACTCAGCTACCACCGTGGCCCCATGAGTCACTCAGCCACCACCGTGAGTCACTCAGCCACTACCAGCAGACTGCTCCACCACCGTGGCCCCGTGAGTCACTCATGCAGCCACCACCGTGGCCCCGTGAGTCACTCATGCAGCCACCACCGTGGCCCCGTGAGTCACTCATGCAGCCACCACCGTGGCCCCGTGAGTCACTCATGCAGCCACCACCGTGGCCCCGTGAGTCACTCATGCAGCCACCACCGTGGCCCCGTGAGTCACTCATGCAGCCACCACCGTGGCCCCGTGAGTCACTCAGCTACCACCGTGGCCCCATGAGTCACTCAGCCGCCACCAGCAGATTGCTCCACCACCTTTCCCCGTGTGTGGGGAAATCTGGCTCCAAAATATTACTAATAAAAGTATGAATTACTTCGAAAGACCACCCTTTATGTAAAGGGAATAAATTTGATAAACAGTGATCTATGGATCTCGTATAAAATAAATGAAATCTAATGAACTGTACTTATTCAAATACAGAACCAAATCCCTGCACACACTTTGGGGGGAGGGTTATTCTATGAGAGTAATAATGCACGAGATTATGTAATAATGACAGACCACACATTAATAAAATATTCACACATAAATTGGAAATGCATGAAAATATTATCAATGAAATAAATTTGTATTAAGATCTATCTGCGAAAACTATTAGAACAGCTTATTTGTTGAATGAACAGACGTAAATGATCCTTATGCATATATTCGTCACCTAGAATCGTGTTTCACCAGGCTTCAGCTAGGAACACTTGAGCGTAGAAGAAAGTTTCGCCTCACTTCCGTCGGTACTCCAGCTGAAAGACGAGATAAATGTAAATTCTGTTGGAGAATGTATGACTCCATTAATATTCATGTAAAATAATATGAATAGTGGAGTGGAAGGCGACTAACGAGTTTGGTACTGGGGGCTCGTGCATCCTAACGACAGTGCACTGTCCTACCTAAGATGTTTAATGTGGCCACAAGAAAACAAGATATGGACAAACTAGTATGCCGGACACTGTGTTTGTGACATGATAAAGCTGCCGCATCTCTTAGGCTTCCATTGGTGCTCGGATGGCTATCTATGAAGACGATTTTGGTCAGCTGTCAGACACTCCTCCCAAAATATGGCGTCGCTTGCCAGTCTCACCTCCTTCTTGGGCTTACTCACACATGCGCAGTTGCTACGACACATTGTTGCTATGTCTACGCTTTATTTAATATCCCGAATTGAAGGAACTCAGGCATAACAAAAATTTTAGAGAATAATTTGTCTTATTTAACAATATATAAATTCTCGTTTCTTAATGATTAAATAAACTTGGGTTGATATGAGAGTGCTGAGAACAAATTCTGCTATCTATGAATGCTCTGAGTGACAATTTGCAATTGCGTGAATTATTATCAGCTAACAAACAATATGGTTTGATAACTAAGATAAACATATTGTCAGCTGTAAGTCACTAAGCATAGTTGTAACAATAAAATTACTAAATAATAATTCCCAATAAGGAATGTGAAATAACGAGAACTTAGGATGATTCTCTCAAATGTAAATAATTTTACCCCTCATGTGAGCTGACGCAGGTCAGCTATAAATACTAGATACTTTTGGTATATTTACTGCTCAGTATAATATGAATTAATATTATTACGCTACGGGTTAGTAATATTAGTAAATATAATGGTTAGTACAAAAATTGCTTCTTGAAGCAATTCATATTCACAAAAGTCTTGAAGCACTGACCTGCGTCAGTTAATGATTAAGTAATAGATGATGATGACGCCTAATACAGGAAATACATCCTTTTGTATTAGGGATTAGTAATTAGGGGTTGGAAATTTCAACATAACTCCTGAATTACAAGTCGCAGTTCATGGTTGACGACCCTGTTCCTGTTCCTGAAGTTATATTCTTATATATTAGTAGTACGTTAGTATGTTCGTTAGTATGTACATAACGAATGTCCCGGATCTGTGTGAGATGTATAATCTGCTGTCACGGGTACATCTATGCAACGATTAATGTATTATTCTTATGTCTCTTTGAGATCAAGGAGATACTGAATCTACAACGAGGTCAATGTCTAGGGTCGCAGTGACATGTAACTAGATAAGTTATTAGACATTAACTGATCATTGGAGACTCATAAATCACCTCAACTTCAAACGAGGAATTCTATGTATTTAATNTTCCTCGATTGGCTGCACAACTTTAGTAAGCAATTTATGTTACCAGAAATTCTATTTATCACAGAAGAATTTTTGATATTAATACTTGTTATTACCTCTTCCTTCCTTAGTCAATTGCGATAAATACATATTCATTTACGCTCGAAAGCCGCGCATGCGCAATAAGGAGCAGGAGGAAGAAGGGAGAGCGTCACTTGACACGTGAACGAGAGCACGGACGCCATTAACAGCGTGTAGCAGAGTTGTGTTTCGACCTATTTATTTCGCTCCCACGATCAGTTGAGCGGTGCCACGTTATCTGGCACAACATAGCCGTGTCATAGACTAGTATACGAGCAACTCTAGAGTCAACGTCTTTCAAGCAGCAGCAGGAGGACGAAGATTGCTCAAGTCTTCACAAACGACACGAGGCTCGGCCGCTAAGTTTACCTTTTTGTTATTATGTGGCCACTTTAACATTTAGGCTAGCAGTCGTTAGGCCGAATAAACCAACAAAATATAGTACGTGTCTTAATTAAATTTACCATCTAATTAGATGATTATCAGTTTATTTCTATGATACAAATTGTTCAGACATTACTGATAATTTACTACCGTCATCCTCATGATTTAGGATGTAAATGTAATTACCTATTGTGTAGAAGATTTCTACAATGTAATTGCCTTTCAGTACCAAGGCGACTTCAACCGAGGTGCTAGGCTTCCCCACCGTTCTGTGCAACAATTTACCCTATGCAACACGTCGTCGGTGGAGTGTAGCAACCGATCACTTCTTCCTAGATCACAGCTAAGCTGTCCATTTTTCCATCAGTAGCAATAACTCCATAGTTACAGTAGTGATCTCCTAAAGAGATCAATTATACTAACCCTTTGATTTACTGATGCTGTTCAACATTTCAGTAGTATATTGAGGTGCATTTACCTCCATCAATATTATATCTACATTTATTGACTTTCACATTTGATTTACTCTGGTGAAGAACCAGCACCAGAATAATGCTAGGGATGTATTAATCTTTTAGCATGTAACCCCCCAATTTTGTGTAGTTAATTTGACTCCATTCATATAATCATTACAGTTTTACCAAGATCCATAGGACACTAGTTCCTAGGATCAGTTTTTTCCATTGTCTCTTTGTTTTCCACTTTTTCTCAAAAAGTGGTGGTCCTTCATAGCTATCGAAGTATATATATTATATATTTATTAATATTAGTTACTGGGTCTCAGAGCCCAAAACAAGTTATTGTTATTGGAGTCAGGTTTTCCCCACAAAATTTTGGTCCTTCGAACCGGATAGATCAGCTCATATACACTCAAATTTTTCCACATACCATTAATCATTCCAGTATATCACCCAAATTACTGCCCCATAATTAACTATTTACTAACACAACTAGTGTGTAATATTATTAGGCTATTTACCAATATATTCATTATTACGGCTGTCAGCAGACTGCCCATATTATAGCCTAAAACTCATTTATTATTATCAACATTTCTATTAATACTTTATGCATAAAGTAACCTTAGTGTTATACATTTATAAATTTTCACTTGTGTTTCTAAGCACAAACATATATATCAAAACAAAAAATCCCAAAAACATAGCACCATATATCTATATTACTGCACCATTGCATTTATGCCAACCTTTGATGAGGTAGGATATTTAGACTGTAATTGTACTAATGTTTGTACAAATGCAGCCTAAATCATTTAGTCATTCCTAGGTAGGAATTATTAACGAGTACTGTACTAGACAGTACTGGTGTACATACATATTATTTAGATTGTGCTGACCCTGATTTGGGGTGGGATTACCAAAATTCTTTTTGTGCTTTTAACATATTATTCGTGTATTATTTTTTTGAGTACTGCCGAATGTTCACTGTTGGATCGAATGGTGATAATTGATGAGCTAACCGGACGAAATCCAATAGTGGCATTCGAATACTACTCAAAAATATTAGCTATCTATTGTTAGGTAGGCAAATTAACCTCTAAACGAGGTATTATAGTCTATTCAATACATTAGGCTATTATATTAGTATTGAGCTCCATTGAATGAGCCAATATCCCAGTTACATCAGTAACAACTATTTACAATCAGACCAGCCCTTACCCAGCAAGATGGAAACGGCTGACAAAATGAAAAGGACCCTTACCGGTCTAAAAGGTCACTTGACCCGACAGATTACCAAGTGTCAAAATCTGTCACAACAGTCACCTGTTGACTACATTGAATTAGAAGACTTACTTCAAGTTGCTGAAAGCAAATTCGAGCATATTAAACAGCATATGAATCTGTACTTGACAGAACTTTACCAAACCTCAATAGGTGAAACTGAACTTGAGGACATTGTAAATGATTTAGCCCAGTACGAAGATGATGTACAGGCTAAACTTCAACCCTTCAAAAGGCAAATTGCTAAAAACAAATTAACAACAGCCTCTACTGCACATCCAGATCCTGATGTCAAATTACCTCAGATCAATATACCCACATTCTCTGGTAACGAGAATGAGAGTTGGGATGATTTCTGGAGTAAATTCGTGGATGCAGTAGACTCTAAAACTAACATCCCTCAAACAACTAAGTTCACTTATTTACAAGGCTTGTTACGAAATGAAGCCTTGAAGGTAATATCTAACATAACACTGACCAGTGATGGTTACGACCTAGCTGTTCAATTGCTTAAGAGCAACTACGATAACAAGGAAAGAATTACTATCTTAGTTCAAAAATTGCTGGATTTACCATCTGCTAATAATTCTACAGATTCTCTCCAAACTTTCAGACTAGAGCTAGAGTCTTTACTCAAGGCCTTAAGCCTTAAAGTCCAAATTCAGACTGCTGAATGGATGACAAAGGTAGTTGTAAGGCGCAAATTACCGAGAGAGACTTTAGATAAATTGTGTACTATGTACAATAAAACCTCTCTGCATGAATGAAATTACAGAAGGTTTACATACCCTAGTCGAAAGACAAAGAGCCAACCAAGATGGGAAGAGTGTTTCAAACTTCTCTACTAACTCTCATCATAAACCCCAACGTACTGCAACTACTGTAGTAAAACCAGATCTCAATAAATCATCTCCAAATGGAAATCTGGAAATGTAGGTACATACACAGTGAACCCTATAAACCCCGTAGTGAGCACCACTCCTACGACTTCTCCTACAGTGAAGAAGTGTTTGTTCTGCAATAATGAACATCTTACTTATAAGTGTAGTACTTATCCAGACCATAACACCCGAATTCATCGTTTGCAAGAATTACACAGATGCACAAGGTGCACGGGTCCTCATGACCCCAATAGCTGTACTGTCTCCTTACGTATGTGCAACAAGTGCCACAAGGGTAGACACCATTATTCCTTGTGTGGTAGTGATCAATCAAGATCAACCAATCCTCATAAGAAGACTACAAATTATTCTACAGTTTGTACAATTGCAGTGCATCAAGACATAAGTGTACTTGCAACAGAGTCGACTAACACAACTACGTTACCAACAGCTCAATTAAAAAATCAATAAGGGATCAAGATTTCCACTCGTGGTCTCTTTGACCAAGGTTCGCAGAAAACCTTTATTTCTCAACAGCTAGTTGATCAGTTGAAACTGAAGCCTATTGCTCGAGTGAATTTGAATATCTCTGGATTCCTAACCAATAGTGGCCCTCGTGACTACCAGGTTGTTAAAGTCTTGGTACGTTTAGGAGGCTGCACCAGCCCAATTCAAGCCATAGTCGTTGACAAGATCCCCTCAGATTTACATGTTACAGGTCTTGCTCAAACAGTCAAATTTCTTAAACGCAGCGGTATTAGGCTAGCAGATCATAAAATAAATACAGACTGTCTCAACGATGTAGGTATTCTTATTGGAGCTGACTTTTATTATAGATTTATTACTGGATGCACCAGGCAACGAGGTGTAAACTTGTTGCTGTCAGCTGGGGGTAAACTACTCACAGGACCGGTGTTGATCCAACAACATTCTAAATCTACTAGTAATCAACCAACTAATTCAATAGTTGCATGACTAGGCCTAGAGCAGTCACCACTACATGTCAGAGACGAAACCGAGGATGATGAGTCCAATCCCCCTGTTCATAAATTATGGGATTTGGACACCTTAGGCATAGTCCCTGATCAACCCAGTCCAGATGACACATGGACGTATCAACAATATCTTGATACTGTGATTTTCCAAGATAATCAATATTGGGTGAGACTCCATGGAAGCTGAACCACCCACAGCTTCCAGTAAATTATTTCATGGCCTCAACCCAATTAAATTCTCAATTAGCTAGGCTACGGAAGCAACCAGATAAATTGCAACTGTATCATGCTTTAATACAGCAACAACTTGCTAACAAATTTATAGAAGTTGTTGAAGAAGACAACCATAAGACAGGCCATTATTTGCCACATCATGCTGTCCTGAAAGATTCAGTTACAACACCAATTAGGATTGTATTTAATTGTAGTGCCAAATTAAAGGCAGACAGCGTGTCATTAAATGATTGTCTACAAACTGGACCTAGCCTAACCCAAAGACTACAAGATGTCTTATTACGATTTCGCTCTGGTGTTTTTGCCTATACGGCCGACATTAGTAAGGCCTTTTTAAGAGTAGGCTTACAAGAGACGGATCGTAATTTTACTAAATTTCTATGGGTGAAAGATCCACAGGATCCTAATAGTGAAATCATTACTTATAGATTTGCCTCAGTACTGTTCGGAGCGACATCTTCACCATTCTTACTCCAGGCTACTCTGGATACACATCTTAAGAAGTCTAATAGCCCCTACAAGACTGAGATTAGCAACAATTTATATGTTGACAACTTTCAAGGTACCACTAATGATGAGAATAAACTAGTGGAAATCTACCATGAGGCTAATCGTGAACTTTTGGGAGCTAACATGCCCCTACAGTCGTGGGCCTCCAATAATAAACAACTTAACCAAATAATCGAGGAAGAATTCCCAGATTATAAGGTACCTCATAAATTGAAAGTCTTAGGTATGGAGTGGAATACTTCCACAGACAAATTGAATATCAAGTCAGTGGAGATCAAACAATCACCTCTAACCATAGAAAACTACTCTCCCATGTCAGCAAGCCATTTGACCCTTTAGGCTTACTCAGTCCTATACTAATTAAGGGTAAACTCCTTATGCAGGAGTGCTGGCAAAGGAATTTGAGGTGGGATGAAACGTTGCCAGAGGATCTCCAAGAAAAATGGCAGCAGTTGATTCCTGATTACAACAAACTTAGTATTCTACAGTTTCCTCGAAATACCTTAGGACTAAATTCACCCACAAATTTACATGTATTTTGCGATGCTTCAGGCAAAGCGTATGGCTCAGTAGCCTATCTAGTTAATACTCAACAATAATTTTGATTAATTGTGATATTAGTGATATTAATACTTGCTATTACCTCTTCCTTCCTTAGTCAATTGCAATAAATACATATTCATTTACGCTCGAAAGCCGCGCATGCGCAATAAGGAGCAGGAGGAAGAAGGGAGAGCGTCACTTGACACGTGAAGGAGAGCACGGACAGGAGAGCACGGACGCCATTAACAGCGTGTAGCAGAGTTGTGTTTCGACCTATTTATTTCGCTCTCACGATCAGTTGAGCGGTGCCACGTTATTTGGCACAACATAGCCGTGTCATAGACTAGTATACGAGCAACTCTAGAGTCAACGTCTTTCAAGCAGCAGCAGGAGGACGAAGAATTGCTCAAGTCTTCACATCAACGACACGAGGCTCGGCCGCTAAGTTTACCTTTTTGTTATTATGTGGCCACTATTAACATTTAGGCTAGCAGTCGTTAGGCCGAATGCAAACCAACAAAAGCTAGTACGTGTCCTAATTAAATTTACCATCTAATCAGATGATTATCAGTTTATTTCTATAATACAAATTGTTAAGACATTAGCTGATAATTTAATACCGTCATCCTCATGATTTAGGATGCAAATCTAATTACCTATTGTGTAGAAGATTTCTACAATGTAATTGCCTTTCAGTACCGAGGCGACTTCAACCGAGGTGCTAGGCTTCCCCACCGTTCTGTGCAACAATTTACCCTATGCAACACGTCGTCGGTGGAGTGTAGCAACCGATCACTTCTTCCTAGATCACAGCTAAACTGTCCATTTTTCCATCAGTAGCAATAACTCCATAGTTACAGTAGTGATCTCCTAAAGAGATCAATTATACTAACCCTTTTGATTTACTGATGCTGTTCAACATTTCAGTAGTATATTGAGGTGCATTTACCTCCATCAATATTATATATTATACATTTATTGACTTTTACATTTGATTTACTCTGGTGAAGAACCAGCACCAGAATAATGCTAGGGATGTATTAATCTTTTAGCATGTAACCCCCCAATTTTGTGTAGTGAATTTGACTCCATTCATATAATCATTACAGTTTTACCAAGATCCATAGGACACTAATTCCTAGGATCAGTTTTTTCCATTGTCTCTTTGTTTTCCACTTTTTCTCAAAAAGTGGTGGTCCTTCATAGCTATCGAAGTATATATATATATATTTATTTAATTATTTATTACTGGGTCTCAGAGCCCAAAACAAGTTATTAGTTATTGGAGTCAGGTTTTCCCCACAACCCCATACCCATTGTGTGGGTGGTAGTACACCCCATACCCATTGTGTGGGAGGTAGTACACCCCATACCCACAGTGTGGGTGGTAGTTCACCCCATACCCACAGTGTAGGAGGTAGTTCACCCCATACCCACAGTGTGGGTGGTAGTTCACCCCATACCCACAGTGTGGGTGGTAGTTCACCCCATACCCATTGTGTGGGAGGTAGTTCACCCCATACCCACAGTGTGGGTGGTAGTTCACCCCATACCCACAGTGTGGGAGGTAGTTCACCCCATACCCACAGTGTGGGTGGTAGTTCACCCCATACCCACAGTGTGGGTGGTAGTTCACCCCATACCAACAGTGTGGGAGGTAGTACACCCCATACCCATTGTGTGGGTGGTAGTACACCCCATACCCATTGTGTGGGAGGTAGTTCACCCCATACCAACAGTGTGGGAGGTAGTACACCCCATACCCATTGTGTGGGAGGTAGTTCACCCCATACCAACAGTGTGGGAGGTAGTACACCCCATACCCATTGTGTGGGAGGTAGTTCACCCCATACCAACAGTGTGGGAGGTAGTACACCCCATACCCATTGTGTGGGAGGTAGTTCACCCCATACCAACAGTGTGGGTGGTAGTTCACCCCCATACCCACAGTGTGGGAGGTACTTCACCCCATACCAACAGTGTGGGAGGTAGTACACCCTATTCCCACATTGTGGGTGGTAGTGGAAAAGGTTTCCGAAGCACTTAGGAATCGAACCAGCAAAAGTAGATTTGATCCCAGTCCTACCGTTCTTGAGTATGACGTCAGCCCTCCAGTGTGTTGTTGTTGTAACGCTTATTTTACTGTTGCTGGTCAGAACGCAAACCTTACCGTTGTTGTAACGTCTGTTCTTCCGTTGCTGCTCAGAACGGACGCCTTACCGTTGTTGGTCAGAACGCAAGCCTTCCGTTGTTGTAACGCCTGTTCTAGCGTTGTTGATCAGAACGGAAGCCTTACCGTGGTTGTAACGCCTGTTCTGCCGTTGCTGGTCAGAACTCAAGCCTTACCGTTGTTATAATGCCTGTTCTACCGTTGCTGGTCAGAACGGAAGCCGTACCGTTATTGTAACGCCTGTTCTACCGTTGCTGGTCAGAACAGGTCTGGACCTCAGACTTGGGTAAATATTGAGTCCACTTGACCTTAATGTTTGTTATGTTATGATGTATTAACTCCTTATAATGACAGTTATAGTATCAAGAGAACATTACCAGCTTATGTTTAGTAGTAAAGCTTGTTCTTCGCAAATTTCTTTGTACTCTTGCCTAAAAATCGTTATGACTTAACAAGAAAGTTTTTGTTAAATGTCAGTCTGCCTTGAGCCACCGAGCAGTGCGGACCTACCCGCCGGCGCCGCCGTCTTCCCTCGAACTAATTTTCCTCCGTTGCTCACCACAATAGGAAGCAGAGAGTTACAGTGAGGGGTGAGACCTCCGATTGGCGTGAAGTCACCAGTGGAGTCCCACAGGGCTCTGTACTTGGACCTATCCTGTTTCTGATATACGTAAATGATCTCCCGGAGGGTATAGACTCATTCCTCTCAATGTTTGCTGAGGACGCCAAAATTATGAGAAGGATTAAGACAGAGGAGGACAGCTTGAGGCTTCAAGAAGACCTGGACAAGCTGCAGGAATGGTCGAACAAATGGCTGTTAGAGTTTAACCCAAGCAAATGTAATGTAATGAAGATAGGGGTAGGAAGCAGGAGACCAGATACAAGGTATCATTTGGGAGATGAAATACTTCAAGAGTCAGAGAGAGAGAAAGACCTAGGGGTTGATATCACGCCAGACCTGTCCCCTGAAGCTCATATCAAGAGGATAACATCAGCAGCATATGCCAGGTTGGCTAACATAAGAACGGCCTTTAGAAACATGTGTAAGGAATCTTTCAGAACATTATATACCACATATGTCAGACCAATCCTGGAGTATGCGGCTCCAGCATGGAGTCCATATCTAGTCAAGCATAAGACTAAACTGGAAAAGGTTCAAAGGTTTGCCACCAGACTAGTACCCTAGCTGAGAGGTATGAGCTACGAGGAGAGACTACGGGAATTAAACCTCACTTCGTTGGAAGACAGAAGAGTTAAGGGGGACATGATCACCACATTCAAGATTCTCAAGGGAATCAACAGGGTAGATAAAGACAGGCTATTTAACACAAGGGGCACACGCACTAGGGGACACAGGTGGAAACTGAGTGCCCAAATGAGCCACAGAGATATTAGAAAGAACTTTTTTAGTGTCAGAGTGGTTGACAAATGGAATGCATTAGGAAGTGATGTGGTGGAGGCTGACTCCATACACTGTTTCAAGTGTAGATATGATAGAGACCAATGATAGAGGCTCAGGAACCTGTACACCTGTTGATTGACGGTTGAGAGGCGGGACCAAAGAGCCAGAGCTCAACCCCCGCAAGCACAACTAGGTGAGTACAACTAGGTGAGTACAATCGGTTTTTAGCTGGCTAGTACATCTAGCTGCTTGCTGAGAAGAAGCCACTTCACATCTCCACCCACCCATGCTGTGTACTGAGATGGATAATCGGTCAACAGAAGAACTGGCTACTCCCCAAGGCAATATTCACATGGACTCAGACTCAGAAAACAGCCAGTCAGTAGAGGAGAGTAATTTTCAAGAAGTGCTAAACAGGGAACAGAAGAAACGGAGAAGACAGGATGTAAGGTGCAGTGTGGATACAGTGATAGTGTACCTAACGGAAACGACAAGAGAATGAAGAACGACGCTGTGACTGATCAAACCAGTGTCGACGAAAGGATTAACGATGTCAGGAAGGTGAGGGTCAGCGGAGGTGGAGGTTTCTCCTCCCTGCCTCATGCGCACTATCTTACCACCACAAGCTGCTGTGGACAGTCAAACTTGGAAGAGAGCACCACAAGTTCGAGCCCCTGCTGAAGAAAGGTGTGAACAGACCTTACTTAACGGTAGGTTCTATGGAGGCAGTTGTGTTTCTTACTCAGCAAGGATATGATGGAATTGTCATGCAAATACCGGAGGAGAAGGAGAAACTGACGTAGGTATTTATCTACAAATACCCTCAGATTCTAGACCCCGAATTCATTCTCGTCGACGAACGATTTGTGTGGGCCAAGCGTCACCTTATTAAAGGTGAAGCTAGGAATCAGGTTGTTGCTCTAGTAAAAGGTGAAGTTCCCTAGAGAGTGTTCATCACCTTGGCGGGCTACAGGCATGTAGCAAAGTATGTAGAAGAGCCCATAATATGCCTGAAATACTGCAGATGGGGGCTTAAATCCTGGAGCTGTCAACATGATCCACGATGCCGTATCTGCGGAAAGTCTCACCTCTCCAATGTGTGTAGAAACAGACTTAAGCTGGGTGAGAAAATAGTTCCCAGATGCTGCTACTCGCTACTCTGCAACTATGGAGGTATTCACAACGCCAGCTCGGCTGTGTGTAGCAAGAGGCCGAGTAGGGATGTTCCCCGGCCGGTGAATGTGACAGAGCAAGCAAGAGCTCTTACCCAGACACCGGGAGCACAGCAGAACAGTCTGCCCCAAACAGCGCCAGTGACCTGGAGGAATGCGTGGGTAAAGAAGTCACTTTTCTTCGTCAGGCTCAAGCAACAAGCAGCCACGCCACCACTCAGGACTCCGGCAGTGACAGTGTAACGGTGAGTGAAGTGGTTACTGGGGCTCAGAGAGACCATAATGATATGGTCAAGGAGGTGTGGGCTGAACTAAGAAAAGTTGAGGAGTTCCTCCGAAACCTTGGGCAGAGAATCGAGTCCATCGAGGCGAAATTAAACGTTCAGGTGAAGGTCAAGGAAAGTCACAAACAGTGAAGGAAAGTCAGGAAATAGTGGTTGAGGACAATAATGAAACAATGAGTGATGAAATGAAGGAAAGTGAAGTGTGTGTGAATGATGATAGTCGTAATGAAAGGAAGAACTCTATAATTAAACATAAAATGAAGGAATCATTTGGGCAAATAATGGGCGTCACGGGACTGAAAAAATCTCTTGAGAAACGCAATGTTGCTTATACCGGTGAAGTTGGGAGGAGGTGGGAGATGTTATACACGGTATGGCTATCATTTAGTGAACTTATTGGGGATGACTTAGAAAGTGAACTGTTTAATAATGGATCACCCTAGACTGAAAATGCTGTCATGGAATGTTAATGGTTTAAGAAACAGGGTTACAGATGTTCATTGTTATGTGATGGGAAATGATATTGATGTTGTAGCTTTCCAGGAGACAGGGGATAGGAATGAAGGCTTATTGAATTTAAATGGCAATAAAGGGTTTCACCTCTTCGCCGCAAATAACATCAGAGGAACGTCGATTTATGTTAATAACTCCATACCAGCAGAGTTAGTAGAACCGCCATCAAAAACGCAAGGTATAGAGAGTGTCTGTGTTAAATTATCATTAAGGTAAGGGGAATTTATTGTAATTAATTTGTATGTATCCAGGAACTGCTTCGACGCTCACTAATCATTTATGCATTTATACTAATCCTTCACTGGTCATTGAGGACCTTAATGCTCGGCACACAAGCCTTGGGACAGTGGGTAGTATTAATGCTAATGGGGTCAAGTGGTTACAGTTTCTACAAGATCATCCAGATACCTGTCTCTTGGGAAACGATGAACCAACTCACATCAGGGGAGGACGGCTTGACTATGCCTGCATTTTAAACTCTCAGGGGATTATGGGGGAGGCTCGGGTTGTTCGGGAACTACTTAGTGACCACTTTGCCTTGAACACTGAATTACCACTGGGAAAAAACAAATCCACTATCAAAGGAAAAGACTAAATATTAATAAAGATATGAAAATTTTTTATTCAAAATATGGGAGAATGGTATCAACAATACACGCCGCTCTGTGTTGATAATTTTTACGAGGACATGGTCGAGAATATAGAGAAATTAGCACAGAGGGAAAATAACGGGGACAGGGGTAGCAAGACGCATGGACCTAAAAAATTTAAATATTCCAATGATCAGCAAGTGAAGGGGTGGGAGAGAATGCTACGGAGTGCACATAAAGAATGGTTAAGAAATTAAATGAGGGATGAAGAGAAAAATACAATGTTGGAAGTGGCTAGGGAATGCAGTCAGGTAAGGAAGGAGGCGCGGGACAGATACTGGCAAGACTTTGCTCAGTCCATTGGTAATACTAAGAACCTTAACGAAATATGGAGAGCTGTAAATAAAATCAGGGGTTGTAAGACCAAATTCATTGCTCACTCAGATTGAGGAAAGGTTGTGTGACGGTAAAATAGTGGAGTATGGTGGTCGGCAGTCTTCCACTGGCAGATGTTAAGGCCAGGCCACATAAAAAAACAAAAGTAAAAAAAAAGAAAAAAAAAAGAATGACTGCGTGTTGGATAATCTGTGGTAAGGTATGGGAAGAGACATAAAACACAATAATAAACAATGCTTTTTAATAACACTAAGAAACAAATTGAAATAAAGGCAAAATCTTGGCTTAATGGAGCAGAACAACAAGTGGAAAAATAACTGAACATAAAACTGAATTACGTTAAAGGGAGGAGAAGTGACATTAAATAACAAGGACAATAATATTAGTGCTGGGAATATATGCGCTAGCTATAAACCTCTATTTGATCACACAAGGTGGGTCAGGTAGTTGTTCACAGCACGAGCACAAGATATATTCTGGCTGGTAGGGCTGCTAGGGAGTCCAACAATGACTGGCGAGGAATGTGATTGGCATGGAGAGGGAGTGGTGTGTCGGTTAGCGGCCAATCAAAATGCAGGACGGCCGCAAGTCGCTAGTTTGGCTGGGAGCAGCAGTTGGCAGGTCGACCAGGTGTGCAGAAGTGGGGGGAAGGAGGGAGTTGCAGGTGCGTGTGGCTGTCTTGATATATACGTTAAGCCACTATAAAACGTATCTTGCATATTGTTGAGAATGAGACGATGGGAAGATATAGCAGGCTCAATCTCTGGGAAGAGATTATCGTCACAACTCTCCCCCGAAGCCTGCGGTTCTGGTAGAGTCACGTTCATGGGAGGTGGAGCTGCCTCTACCTCATGCACTCTGGAGAGGGCGTCAACGATGATGTAGTCAGACTTCTGGGTGTAGCAATCTCCAGGCTGAAATGATGTAGCTGGCCAGCCCATTATAGAAGTAGTCGATGGTTGAGTTGGGCTGTCTGTAGGAAATGAAGATGGTTGTGGTCCATGTAGATGGTGGTGGACTGAGTACTTTGCTGGTATGGAGCAAAGTGTTGCCCGTTCAGGACGACGAGTAGCTCCTTGTTGCTCGTGGTGTCGTTTATGGTAGTTGGTACGTATAGTCTCTTCGCCTTGTTGTACCAGGTCACCCACGTTGCCGGTACCACTGGCGTCGATATGGAGGATGGGAGACTTGGTGATATCTGGTGAGGCGAGAGATGTATTAGAATATGATAGAGGAGCACAATTATGGTGTTGAAAATGATGGTGAAAGTCAGTAAGGATTTCCGAATTAGAAAGCGCTGTCTCAGTGTCAGTGTTTTCGGAAGGAGAAGCAGGGAAGGTCTCACTGTGGCTGTATGGACCTGTAAATGAGGTGAAATTGGTTAACACAGTGGGAGGAACCCCATGGTAGGGCTTGAGTAGATTGATGTGGCACAGCTGGGTCTTCCGCCGCCTATCGGGGGTCTCGAGAACGTAGTTGAAGTTGTTCCGGCACTCCTTAACACGGTAGGGTCCTGAGAACCTGTTCTGTAAAGGAGAACCTGGGATAGGGAAATAGGCAAGAACTAAGTCTCCTGGTTTAAACTTCCTTACTTTGCAGTGCTGGTCGTAACGAGTCTTCATCCTCTCCTGGGCTTTCTGTAGGTTGTTGCTAGCAAAGGAATGGACCCTCTCTAGAATGTGTCGGAGGTTTTGAAGATACTGGGGCACATTCTGATGCTCACTGAAGGTGGCATCACGTAGAGAATCCTTGAAAGCCTTGAGAGGTGTACGGCACTTACGTCCGTAGAGCATCTCATAAGGAGATACTCCTAGTGACTCGTTGGGAAGACTTCTGAAAATACACATGATGAGATCAATTTGCCTATCCCAATCCTTTGAGGTCTCATTACAAAACTTTTTTAAGAGTGCCTTGATGGTTTGATGACTACGCTCGAGAGAACCCTGTGAAGCAGGATGATAGGGGCTGGACAGTACCTGTTTGATGTTGAACTCCTCCAGAGTCCGTTTGAAGAGATCACTGGTGAAGTTGGTGCCACAGTCGCTCTGAATCTCCCTCGGAAATCCATACTGGGTGAAGATTTTCAGTAGATTCTTCACCACTGTAGCAGCCGTAATATTTTTCACTGGAACTGCTATCGGAAATCTGGTGGTAGGACACAGGATGGTTAAGATATAGGCGTTGCCTGCACTGGTCCGAGGCAAAGGACCAACACAGTCAATAATAAGCTTGTGGAACGGTTCCTCAGGCACCTGGATGGGTATCAGTGGTGCTCTGGGAATGGAAACGTTCGGTTTCCCGGCTAACTGACACACGTGGCATTGTTGACATACTTCTTTACGTCGTTAACCATACCTGGCCAGTAGTAGTCTTGTCGAATTCCATGGTAAGTCTTGTTGAACCCGTAGTGTGACAAAGCGCCGTGGGCCAGGTGTAGAATCGTGGGCCGCAGGCTGGTAGGAATCACTAGTTGTTCAACGTCTGCCCAATCGTCCTCGTCCTTCAGTTTACTGGGTCTATACCTGCGATAGAGTAATTCGTTCTCCATAAAGAACCCAGGAACACTGTCGGATTGGGTTTCAGCCTGAAAGAATAATGGTGTCAAGGTAAGATCATCTCTCTGTAACTTACGGAACTCCACAGCGGTCAGGTTAGGGGGTAGTTTCGAAGGGTCCTGAGGGACAGCGGTAGCAGTAGAGTCAGCTGGCTGTGGTCGTGCAGCTTGAGCACGGGTGGTCACCATAACAGGAGGAGAACCTTCATCACTCTCTTGAACCTTTGCTGGAACATGCTCAAAAATCGGGTTATCCAACACAGAGTTGCTTACCTCGGATATGTCCTTGACGATCAGGTTGTTTGGTTGTTGGTCTTCTGCCAAGTCGTTGCCCAGGAGAAGTTGCACTCCAGGCATGGGAAAAGGCTTTTCCCTGACGGCGACTTGGACTTCACCGGTCACGAAGGGACAATCTAGGTAAACTCTGGCAAGGGGATAAGGAGTTGTAGCAGTAAGGTCAGTGATGAATACAGTCTCTCCTGTGTAGGCGACGTTGGGCACAGCTGATTTCAAGACGATCGATTGTAGAGCCGCTGTGTCCCGCAGGATCTTAAGTCCAAAACGTCCCTCTGAATCTGAACCGTGGGTAGAGATAGTTCCTGGATATAGATGCTTGCTAAAGAGAGAGAGATCATTAGCATGAACACCAACATTCATTACAGGCTTACCGGACTTAGGGTGAGTAGGTTTAGACTTAGGAGGTTCGATGTTACCTTTAGATTGGGACTTACCACATTTGTCAATGGTGTGTCCATATAGTCGACAATACCTGCAGTACAGTTGAGAGGTACCTTGATCTGGGCTCGCTTTCTCGTAACTGTACCAAGACTTCTTGCTGGTAGGTTCTGGTGTCAGCCGGTGGATGAGGCTGTAAGTGTCAGCTGACTTCGCGCACTTCACCAAATCCGTCTCTTCTTTGTCTGCTAAGTATAGGCGGACAGGAGGAGGTACACGTCTCAAAAATTCTTCAACCAGTATGAGGTTGACAAGCTCTGAAAAAGTAGAGACATGTGCTGCCTCCAGCCATTTCATGAAATATCTCCGTTTGGTGTTAGCAAATTCTAAGAAGGTGGTGGTACTTGCCTTGACGTAGTCACGAAACTTTCGTCGATAGCTTTCGGTGGAGAGAAGGTAGGCGTCCAACACAGCTTGCTTCAAGGTGGTGTAGTCGTTTTCTGATGCCAAAGTGCTGAGTGTGACTGCTGCTCTACCTGTTAAATGTACTCGGAGAAGGGTAGCCCATTGGTCGTCAGGCCAATTAAGTTGATCAGCAAGGGTCTCAAAAGTGGTGAAAAACACATCAACCTCCGTTTCTATGAACGGGGGCATTAACTTACTTGCATGGGAGACATTGAAACTGGGAGGAAGACTAGCTGCCGCTTGTTGGAGTTGAGCTTGGTGTGCAGCGTCCCTCGCGAGTTCTCGGTCACGACAGTTTAGAGCTGTTTCTGCCTGTCGTTTGTCGTGGTCACGTTGCATCTCGAGTCGCTGTTTGTATAAGGCCAACTCACGTTCACTTTCTTCTTTCTTCAGTGCGGCCTCTCTCTCTTGCTGTCCTTTGAGGAGTAGGGCCTCCCTTTCACTTTCTTCCTTCCGGATGGCAGCTGCTTCCTTGGCCAGAGCTGCCTCACGCTCCTTGAGGCGGATTTCTCTTCCTTGTTCTTCCCTTCTGAGGGCAGCTTCACGTTCTTGTTCTTCCCTTCTGAGGGCAGCTTCACGTTCTCTGATTACAGCTGCTTCCTTTTGTTGCTCCCGCTCGATCTTAGCAAGTTCTAACTTGAGTTTTATTGCTGTCAAGTCATGTTTATCTGAAATAGTGTATTGTTCATGAGTATCAGAATCTATCTTCCCTTCATCCAAAAGATGATCTAAAATTATATTATTTACGGTATATTTGTTGGCGCCAGGTGGAACTTCCAATTGATACTCGTGTGCAAGAGTTATCAATTCGACCCTTCTAGCGTGACGCAATTTCTCTATTTCACCTTCTGGATTTGCCTTGAAAGCTTGTAGGCGAAACATTGTGAAAATATAGCAAAATAAAGGAGACACGAATATACAGTGAGAATATGGTGAATGTCAGAAACAGGAAACGTGGCAACTGATACCTATCCTGTGGGGAATTATTAATAATTAAAGTTAATTCAAGATGGTAAATGAATAAGGTCGCAGGAAATCTTGTACCTGGTACTCACTGTGGGAGGATAAAGGCAAGAAAATCCTACTAATTAGTGGAAACTGAGTTTAAAAGACAAGTGAAACACTAAATGGCTTCAAAATAAATGAGGTAGTCCAAAAAATGTAGTCATACCTTGCCAAGTCACTATAGAACATAAGCAAAGGTACCCACTGAAATTGAATATGGTATTTACAGAATTAGCGAACTTTGTGCTCAAAAGAAAGAACGCCAATTCCCTACCTTGGGTAAATACCATCAGTCTGACCGACGAGTAGGGGTGCGAGTGTCAACTGGTGACGAGAACTATCGGCGAGGTCCCAATTCGCCAATAATAGTTCGTGCTAGAGGATCTAAAGCCCTCTTTTTCCTCCTAGAGTCGGATTGCAGGACTTAGGTGCTATTGACCCGGAGACAGACCACAGTACCAGGGTACCTATGTGATAATCTGTCAAAAATGTGAGAAATATCTGGGGACAAAAGATGTTAAACACGGATAATAACACGGAAGGGGGAGACGACCAATTAAGAGTATGACTGCGGCCTACAGTCACCACGTAATCCAAAGTTGTCTCACACTCACCATATGCTACTCCCGCAATGCACAATATACACAGCACCATATAAAATAAAAAATGATTAATGTAAATAATGAAAGCAAGGGAAATGAAAGCCAAGTATGCTTACTACAATTACCAATACCTGAGTGAAGCTCCGTGGACAAACCCCCAATTATATGTGACGGTAAAGTAGTGGAGTATGGTGGTCGGCAGTCTTCCACTGGCAGATGTTAAGGCCAGGCCACATATAAAAAAACAAAAGTAAAAAAAAAGAAAAAAAAGAATGACTGCGTGTTGGATAATCTGTGGTAAGGTATGGGAAGAGACATAAAACACAATAATAAACAATGCTTTTTAATAACACTAATAAACAAATTGAAATAAAGGCAAGTGAAATAATATTAGTGCTGGGAATATATGCGCTAGCTATAAACCTCTATTTGATCACACAAGGTGGGTCAAGTAGTTGTTCACAGCATGAGCACAAGATATATTCTGGCTGGTAGGGCTGCTAGGGAGTCCAACAATGACTGGCGAGGAATGTGATTGGCGTGGAGCGGGAGTGGTGTGTCGGTTAGCGGCCAATCAAAATGCAGGACGGCCGCAAGTCGCTAGTTTTGCTGGGAGCAGCAGTTGGCAGGTCGACCAGGTGTGCAGAAGTGGGGGGAAGGAGGGAGTTGCAGGTGCGTGTGGCTGTCTTGATATATACGTTAAGCCACTATAAAACGTATCTTGCATATTGTTGAGAATGAGACGATGGGAAGATATAGCAGGCTCAATCTCTGGGAAGAGATTATCGTCACAGTTGCTAATGAGTTAATAGATAAATGGGCTAGTGCTGCGCGTATAGAATCCTTACCTGCAGACACGAGAGTCACCATTGAGTCATGGGAAAATATTAGAAATGGAGTAACTTTATGTGCTTTAAATACATGATCTGTAACATGCACTGAGATAACTAACTTGATGCTATAAAAAGTGGCAGCTCTACTGCTCCGGGGAAAGATGGAGTAACGTATGACATTCTTAACTATTTAGCCGGTATGAAACCTAGTCCTTTACTTGATTTGTTTAACATGAGTTATAGGGAGGGAAAGTTACCAAGAAACTGGAAGGAGGCTTTCGTCCTATACTTAAGTCAAACGGAGGCTACAGGCCTGTCTCCTTAACATCCTGCTTTTGTAAAATGATGGAAAGGATTTTGTTAACCTTCAAACCGCTAGGGGCCCAAATGGAATTCACACCCACAGGCGCAACAAAAAAAAAATCCAAAAAATTCTTTTGTCTTATAGAATTGTTTATTTTTGTTCCCTGATCACGGAAAAAATAACAAAAAAATCGTAGGTAGCATATTTTAGCCGCAGTAGGGTAGGGAAGTGTGGCAAAAAAGGGGCGTTGGCAGAGCCTTCGCCAGACGAGGTCTACTCCGCCCGAGCTGTCAGACGGCAGTTGCCACAAATATATTATTTCCTAATTATTTCAATGTCTCTGATTTTTTCTTAGTTTTTTTGCAGTAATATTATTCCATACAGTGAATTGTGGTATATTTATATTATAAAATGTGTGAACCATCGCTGTACTCAAAATTATGGTGTGCATATAAGTGATTCAATTATTATGTTCATAAAACAATAAACAAATAGTTTTGCTGTTGTTACACTATATACACAGGTTATATATAAGTATCTGCATGTTTTGTTCACCATAACGAACTACTAAGTTGGTCTTGTGAGTCAAAAAGCAACGAGGAGTGGCCGCCACACACCAGCGAGCCACTCACTGCCACGCCCTCCCTCAACACCACCTCACTCACCCTCATTTACCTCCCACAATACTGTTTTTGCATTTATTCACTATACACAGACGTTATATATACGTATTTACATGTTTTGTTCACCATAACTGTACATCTAAGCTTGTATGGTGAGTAAATGCACAAAGACGTAGCTACTCCACAGTCAGCTGATCGGCGGCCACCCTCAAGGCCACACGCACTAATATTTCTCCTCCAACAATATTGGTTGTGGTGTTATTATGCTATATACACACATTATATATAAGTATCTACCTGTTTTATTCACC
Organism: Procambarus virginalis; assembly: GCA_020271785.1. NCBI lineage: Eukaryota > Metazoa > Arthropoda > Malacostraca > Decapoda > Cambaridae > Procambarus > Procambarus virginalis. The sequence goes on along the minus strand of WNGS01163178.1, from coordinate 56,828 downwards.
ATACTTGTACAAATAAGCTGGTATGGTGCCCAAAGACCCTTTGTGGTCACAGGTAAACAACACGATAATTCCTGCAGACGACGCTCCTCTCACCAAAATGGCGGCTCCCAACCTACTCCTCTCGCTGTTATCTCACACTATACACACGTTATATGTAAGTATCTACATTTGTGTTCACCATAGCGAACCACTAAGCTGGTATGGTGAGTGCAGTCAATAAATGGTGGCCACACACAGTCAGAAGACAACGCCACAATCCTCCCTCCACAGCCGTACTCCTCCCTCCATCGAGCACAGCGCTAAATATCTCCACAGTCAAGCTGTTATCAGAATCCTGGTCAGTTTTACCAAATTCAGGGGCTTCAGTAATACTATCACTGCTAAATAATAGCAGTATCACTTATATTTTGGCATTTGTAGGCGATGCTGTGGTCACAAGCTGAACAGCGGTGCTGTGAGCTCGTGCTGCGTGCGCCAGCCTTGGTGGCTGGCGCAATACTGACGTTCTCACTCTCAAGAATGTTGGGCTGGATTTTTTTTTCTAGGTGGGATCTGGCAACTATCAGTCGTGGCTGTACTATAGCTGCCCCTATCCCAGGCGGGGTGTTTAAATTATAGCGCTAGACACGAAATCATATATAAATGATGTGCGCGATTTCGGTTTTGTCATTGATATCATTTATATATGATATGCGCGGTTTAAGGGTTAAATAGGCTACTCTACCTGGTAGGTGATAACATGTCCAGTAATCTCTTTGGTTTTATCAAAGGCAAAAGTACTGCGGATTGTCTCTTAAAGTGTTTGTCTAATGTGGATGACAATTGTAGAGTTTTTGTTGATCTGCAAGGAACATTTGATAAAGCCAATAGGGAAGTAATCTTATACGAATTAGCCAATCTGGGAATAACAAGGAGATTGCAACATTGGATAAGGGATTATCTACAAGGGAGAAAAGGTCAGGTGTATTACCAGGGATACATGTCTGAGGAACGGAGGTTTCAGTTAGGTACCCCACAAGGGGGAGTATTAAGTCCCACCTTATTCAATGTATTAATGAACAGATTAGCATCAGAGATGTATCCTCCAGGGGTCACGACGATCATATATGCTGATGACATTCTTATACAAGGCACTTCTGGGAACAAAATTCAAACTGCTCTTAACATACTTGGTACAACCTGTCACAAGTTAGGCTTAGTTATAAATGCAGACAAAACCATATATGAGTATAGGAAACGAAGAAATATAACACTTACTCTAAATGGTGTGGAACTGAGCCGTGTTCAGAAGTACAAGTGTCTGGGCATGTATGTTAGATACACATGTGAGAGTAAAAATCCTGAAATAAATCATATCAGCACCTTATGTAAAGCCCGTCTGCATATTCTAAAAGCACTGGCTTTTTCTGGTAAAGGTGTATTGCACCTATTTTGCGTATGTTATACATAAGCACTGTTCAGTCCCTGATAGACTACTCAGCACCTGTTTAGTCTTACACAGGACAAGGCAGAATTACAAAAATAGAGCTGATACACAACGAGGCTATGAGGATTATTCTTGGATGTTAAAGAAATGCAATGATTGAAATAATGAGAATGGAATTAAATTTACAGAGTGTGTATGATAGAGTCTGTGACATTAACACTAGAGTATTTATTCGTTTCATTCGGAGAAAAGGAGGGGATAAGCTGTTTTAGAACGGTCAGACCTGCTTGAGTGACGTACACACTTCCAGGAAACTGAGGGAGACACGCTACACGAGGGAATTAGCTCATGACCTCAGGAAATACGATGTACTTGACTGCTGTAAACCCTCTCACCAGTGTAATAGGTCTGCTCCCTGGAAAGTACAGAAAATAGACGTCGAAATTGTACCCCTCAAGGTGAAAAAGATTCATCATGAACCGGGACAATTACGGCATATGTATGGAAGCATGATATCTCGGTTACCAAGAGGCAACAGTTTACATGTATATTGTGACAGGTCGGTGGCGGAGGATGGCAGGACAGGGTGTGGTGTCCTAATAAAGGAATATACTGAGGTTGGAACTTGTCATGTTCACAGAAAACGGTTCCATCCGTTTTCTATGTGCTGCAGCTCAGACGCCAGAAGAGAAGGTTAACAAAGAGCATACAGGACGCCCACCAAGCTTGGTAGCTACTTGTCATGTAATCGTGTATAAGTATTAAAGTCAGTAACCAAGCAATGGCTTTACATCAACCTTACAACCAAGACTTCCTCAGCTACACACAAACAGCACACTGGCAACGAGGATGAACTGGGAACGCAGGTATTTGTTCAACTTAAAACACAAGGAAGAACATGCTGTCTCGCTGCCGGAGGAGGAAGGAGAAGTCGTGCTGTCTGAGCACCATACCCGATGCTGTGTGCTAACCAATGCTGTGTGCTAACCGATCCTGTGTGCCAACCAAGCTGTGCTGACTGAAGCTGTGTACTGAGGAATCTGCCGATGCCGTGTACGAAACGGCGCTTTGATACTGTGTACAAAACCTGATGTTTTGGTTACGAAACAACGCTTCGTGCTACAAAATTCATCATGCTGTGAACTCTGCTGTGTTGACAGTGCTGAAAACTCATCAAGCAACAACATTGCTGACAACTGCTGTGCCAACTGCTGACAACTGCTGTGCCAACTGCTGACAACTGCTGTGCCAACTGCTGACAACTGTTGTACCAACTGCTGTGCCAACTGCTAACAACTGCTGTGCCAACTGCTGACAACTGCTGTGTTGCTGTGAGTAGGAACAACACATGTACACAAGGGCTAGGTAAGAAGTCAGTTGCTGCTGTATTGTGCACTGCTGTGAACTTTTGCATTAAAATGCTTGTGTGCTTTGCAAAATTAAAGTAATTACAGTGAATTCTTAACTAACATATACAGAGTGCAGTAAGTGTTTAGTATTCTGAGGAACATTCAAGTGATAAGTTTACATTTATTTAGTAAAAATGGCAAATATACCTCAGTTTCCTGCATTTGATCCTGACTGTGATCAGACAAACCTGTCAAAGAGGTGGACCAAATGGCTTAAAAGGTTTGAAAATTTGTTGATAGTTTCTGACATCAAAAGTGCTGAAAGAAAGCGTGCCTTTCTACTTCATTATGCAGGTGATTGAGTTTGTGACATCTTTGATACACTGAAAGACACTAGTGGTGCCAAAGATTATGACACTGCCAAAGCCAAATTAACTGAGCATGAGTGTAGAAAACTAGGTCATTTTGGTGTTATTTGTCGTTCCGCACTAAAGAAACCACAATCAATGAATAAAATCACTGTACGAGGATCAGGTCATAGGGGTCGAGGTGACAAACAATATTGCACCTCAAATCCAGAATGTTAATAATATACAAGACAACATTTCATTACAACCAGTCTCAGATGACAGTGAATGTGATTACATTTATGGAGTACAATCAATCACAGAATGGAATGATCTTCCAAACAACCCAGAGACTATAGTATACATTGCTGGTATTTGTCTCAAAGTTCTCATTGACACTGGATCAAACATTGACACCATTGCTGAGTGCCACTATGAAAAATTTAAAAAACAGTTCCCAAAGCTTGAAAACTATGATGGCAAAGCCACTGCTTATGCTTCAAAGGTAGCCTTACCAGTGATTGGACCTTTCACTGCAGAGATTAAGTCAAAGAGTGCAATGCTTACTACTACATTCCATGTTGTTAGGAATGCAAAGGAGTCTCTACTCAGTTACAAGACTTCAACCAAATTGGGGCTACTTCAGCTCTCTAATGCTGTAGCAGTGGAATCTGCAAACAATGTTGATGGTATTGTTGCTGAATTTTTTGATCGATTTGAACCAATGGATTGTTCTACTGATAGCAAAGTTCATCTGCACATTAACCCAGATGTAATTCAAGTTGCCGAGGAATATGTACACTCTGTAAACTGTGATGCAGTCCCCATGGCTCTCACTCTTGATGAAATTCGTACTGCAACCCTCGAGGACCCAACTCTGCAAGCAACAGTGGATGCATTGACTAAGAAAAAGTTTCCACGCATCCCACCCTCAGGAGTTCACCAAGATGCATTCAAAGCACTTGAACGCATCCAGACAGAATTAAGTGTTACGCAACAAGGCGACACCGTGCTACGAGGTACTCGTATCGTCATTCCAGCTGTTCTCCAGCAACGTGCTCTGAAGCTTGCACATCAAGGACACCAAGGTCTTGTAAGGACCAAACAGCTGCTACGAGAAAAGGTATGGTTTCTTGGCATTGATCGTCAAGCTAAGGACATGCATGATGCCTATGTCCCTGGCCAAGCTGCAGTGATATTTCAAGACCAACACCTCTACAACCTTCACCACTACCTGCTGCACCATGGACGGAAGTATCGATGGACTTCTGTGGACCGCTACCAGCTGGAAAGTACTTGATGGTAGTCATTGATGATCACTCACGTTATCCAGAAGTAGAAATCATCACTTCCACATCTGCAAAGGCTGTCATCCCGAAACTCGACAAGATCTTTTCAAACTTTGGCATTCCTGAAGTTGTCAAGACGGACAATGGACCGCCATTCAACGGACAAGACTTCGTCAACTTTGCTGAGCATATTGGATTCAAACACTGCCGTGTGATGCCATTACATCCTCAAGCAAATGGAGAAGTCGAGAGATTCATGCAACCTCTCATGAAAGCTGTACGCTGTGCTCATGCCGAAGGACGAACCTGGAAACAAGCTATGTATGTTTTCTCAGGAACTACCGTGCAACACCACATGGAACACTGGGCAAGTCACCTGGTGAAATCTTATTTGGACGTCCTATGAGGATCGCACTACCTGTCATGCCAGCCAAGGTAACGGATAACTGTCTCGCTCAGAAGGGTGCACTAGCCAAGGGCAAAATGAAAATTGCACATGATCAACGTGCAAAGGAACAATTCATAAAGGTTGGAGATACTGTTCTCGTTAAAAAGAAAAGAGGGAAAGCTAGATATGCCGTATGATACAAAACCATATAAAGTGATTAGTGTAAAAGGAACTATGGTAACAGCGAGTAATAGAGATCATAGTATAACACGTAATATGGCTTATTTCAAAGTGATTCCAACTAGTGTAGAAAATGATGAAGTGCAAAGTCGTGCAAAAGAAAAAGAAAAAATGAGTTATAACTCGATAAACAATTCATCAAGGGATATTCTTGTACTTAAGGACTCTCGTCCTAAACGTCATGTTAAACGCCCTACACGATTTGATGATTAATTGTGTTCCCATGTAATGCAAAATATTTACTTGTTATGCTGAACTAAATTTAATATTGTTTGAATAATGCAGATCTCTCATTCAATATTTTGTAACTTTGTATTACAGTTTCTTTCATGTTCGTTTAACATTGCATATGTATTTTTAACATTGAAATCCTTTGTGGTAAAGATTAAGTTGTTTAAATTCTTTGTGTGCTTAATTAATGTTAAATGTATGCAATATCTCTTGATATGTTAATAACTTACTTTGTGTCAATAACTTTGCTTTGTGCTACAAGCATGGTAGACATCCTGTATTCATTCTTTTTAAAGAAAAGGAGGGATGTCATGTTCACAGAAAACGGTACCATCCGTTTTCTATGTGCTGCGGCTCAGACGCCAGAAGAGAAGGTAAACAAAGAGCGTACAGGACGCATGCCAAGCTTGGTAGCTACTAGTCATGTAATCGTTTATAAGTATTAAAGTCAGTAACCAAGCAATGGCTTAACATCAACCTTACAACTAAGACTTCCTCAGCTACACACAAACACCACAGAACTGTGGACAGGAAAATTAACTCCGACTTAGTAATTATATATCATCCACACGAGCTGAACTGCAGGCCATTCTGGCGTGTTTGGAGGAAGTACGTCATGACGACACAGATGTTTTTGTATTTGTCGATAGCCGTGGAGCACTTGATTCCTTAAACAGTCAAAATCCAGTCTTTATGTCCATAGTTGAGGATTGTAAGAAAATAATAACCGAGATACAGCTGAAAGGTCTCTATGTGAAATTCATGTGGATTCCATCTCATGTTGGAAGAGGGCTCAACGAGGTGGTGGATGACTTAGCCAAACGTGCCATATCAAAACCACAAGTTGACATCGAACGTGAATTCACAATGAGACAAATAAGAAGCAAAATCCGAAATATTCAGGCACATGCAGAAGTGGAGAGGAGAGGTATAATGTATGAGAGAAGTCAAACCATGCAACACTACATGTATGTGAATCAAAACACCCATTTCACTTATATAAAAGGAGAAATGCTTGGAGTGACTGTGCACATGCGGTTCGGGCTTGGGTACAAATATTACTCGGAATATGGGATAGGTGTTCATGATAATGACACGAAGTGTAAACTATGTGGTATGTTAAGGTCTCACACCCTTTCCCATTATGTTCTTGATTGTCCATTGATTAATGTATATTGTGACGGGAAAGTGTAGGAGTGTAGATGTTCGGCAGTCCTCCTAATGGCTGGTGTCAATGCCTATCACATTTACAAAAAAAAAAAAGAGACTGCTTGGCTGTTGTCTGTGGTAAAGTAAGGGAAGACATGCAAAACACATAGTATGAACAATGAAACTTTAATTAACTGGAAAGCAAATTAAAAACAAAGACAATCCCTTGGCTTTGTACAGTGTAAACAAACAAGTAAAAAAATATAACATAAAAATTAAGAACAGGGATAAATTACTCTAGGAATAATATAAAGACAAAATGAAATAAATAGGTGCTGAGAATATAGCGCTAGCTGGGAACCTCCACCAATAAACAGAGCGTGTATCAGTTAGTTGTTCACAGCTTGAGAGCACAAGGATATTCTGACTTCAATGGCTGGTTCAAGCCCAGACATCGACTTAGGTAGAGGGCGCTGGGGTGCAGAGGTGCAGGTGTGCAGTCAGCGGGTCACCAATCAGAAGCAGGCAGGCTGGGAATGGTAGTTTGCTGGTTGACGACGGGTGGCGAGCCGGCATGGAGGGAGTGTGGAGTAGGGGGAATTTTAGGGTACGTTTGCCTCCTGGTCAAAACGTTTGTGCTACTGGGGTAGATGTATCTTGAAGGTAGCATCTTATTCTTGTATATATGTAAGTAACTTTATGTAGGGAAGAGCAGGCTCAATCGAAAGAGATTGTCGTCACAATATAGAAACACTGAGATAAGGATTGTTCCTGAACAAATAGCCTGGATGTGTCACAATGGAAAGGTTGATAATATTTTGGAGAGATATAAGAATTTTGCGCCAAGACTGTAATCTTTTGTTGAATTATCTGCAGGTCTCTTGCAAATTGTCTATACAGTATTCCTACATCATAAAAGTATTTGTGTGTACGTCGGATACCATACTACTTGTGTAAAGGCGGAAATGTATATGTTTATCTCTCAGAATGTTCAGCAAAATGTTTATTGTTTCTGATGTGTGTCTATATGTGTATGAACACGTTGTACTGAACGGGGTGAGCATAGCTTGAGCTACCTCATCCCTTTGTGTGTATTTTACCTTAACAAACTTATTTAAATTTCAATTTCAATTGTTAAATATAAATATTAGTGTTCTAACTTTGGATCTGGGTGTAGATCCACTGTGTGAACCCGGCGACAGGCCAGCTGGTGCGGTGGGTGGAGGTTCCAGCTGCGAACGTGACCTCTGTGTGCTGGGGTGGTCCGAACCTCGACCAGCTGTATGTCACCTCCACGCAGAAATGTCTTACCAAGGAACAGCTGGTCCAGGAACCTCATTCTGGAGCTGTCTTCAGGTAAGTGTCCTATATAGACAGCACTGTGTGTGTGTGTGTGTGTGTGTGTGTGTGTGTGTGTGTGTGTGTGTGTGTGTGTGTGTGTGTGTGTGTGTGTGTGTGTACTCACCTATTTGTACTCACCTAATTGTGCTTGCGGGGGTTGAGCGTTGGCTCTTTGGTCCCACCTCTCAACTGTCAATCAACTGGTGTACAGATTCCTAAGCTTACTGGGCTCTATCATATCTACATTTGAAACTGTGTATGGAGTCAGCCTCCACCACATCACTGCCTAATGCATTCCATCCGTTAACTACTCTGACACTGAAAAAGTTCTTTCTAACGTCCCTGCGGCTCATGTGGGTACTCAATTTCCACCTGTGTCCCCTTGTTTGCGTACCCCCAGTGTTGAATTGTTTATCCTTGTTTACCCGGTCGATTCCCCTGAGGATTTTGTAGGTCTTCCAGTGTCGTAAGGTACATTTCCCGCAGCTTTCCCTCATAACCCATGCCTCTTAGTTCTGGGACTAGTCTAGTGGCATACCTTTGAACTTATTTCAGCTTCGTCTTGTGCTTGACAAGGTATGGGCTCCATGCTGGGGCCGCATACTCCAGGATTGGTCTTACATATGTGGTATACAAGATTCTAAATGATTCGTTGCACAGGTTCCTGAAGGCTGTTCTGATGTTAGCCAGCCTCGCATATGCCACAGACGTTATTCTTTTTATGTGGGCTTCAGGAGACAGGTTTGGTGTGATATCAACTCCTAGATCTTTCTCTCTGTCCGTTTCATTAAGTACTTCATCTCCTATTCTGTATCCTGTGTCTGGTCTCCTGTTTCCACTGCCTAGTTTCATTACTTTGCATTTAATCGGGTTGAACTTCAACAGCCATTTGTTGGATCATTCACTCAGTCTGTCTAGGTCATCTTGTAGCCTCCTACTATCATCCTCTGTTTCAATCCTCCTCATAATTTTTGCATCATCAGCAAACATTGAGAGAAACGAGTCTATACCCTCTGGGAGATCATTTACATATATCAGAAACAGTATAGGACTTAGGACTGACCCCTGCAGGACTCCACTTGTAATGTCTCGCCAATCTGAGACCTCACCCCTCACACTGACTCGTTGTCTCTTGTTGCTTAGGTACTCCTTTATCCAATGAGTACCTTCCCTTTCACTCCAGCCTGCATCTCTAGCTTTTTCACTAGTGTCGTACTGTATCAAAGGCTTTCTGGCAATCCAAAAATATGCAGTCTGCCCACCCTTCCCTTTCTTGCCTGATTTTTGTTGCCTGGTCATAGAATTCAAGTAACCCTGTGAGGCAGGACTTGCCATCCCTGAACCCATGTTGATGCTGTGTTACGAAGTTCTTTCGCTCCAGGTGCTCCACTAGCTTTCTTCGCACAATCTTCTCCATCAACTTGCATGGTATGCAGGTTAGGGACACTGGCCTGTAGTTCAGTGTCTCCTGTCTATCCCCTTTCTTGTATATCGGGACTACATTAGCTGCTTTCTAAATTCTGGCAGTTCCCCTGTTGCCAGTGATTTGTTATACACTATGGAGAGTGGCAGGCATAGTTCTTCTGCTCCTTCCTTTAGTATCCAAGGGGAGATTCCATCTGGGCCTATAGCCTTTGTCACATCCAACTCTAGTAAACACTTCCTTACTTCCCCGCTGTAATCTCAAACTCTTCCAGTGGTTTCTGGTTAACTATTCCCTCTCTTATTTCTGGAGTTTCTCCTTGCTCTAATGTGAAGACCTCCTGGAATTTCTTATTCAGTTCCTCACACACTTCCTTGTCGTTTGTAGTGAATCCTTCGGCCCCTATCCTTAATTTCATAACCTGTTCCTTTACTGTTGTTTTTCTCCTGATGTGGCTGTGCAGCAATTTAGGTTGAGTCTTTGCCTTGCTTGCGATGTCATTTTCATATTGTCTTTCTGCCTCTCTTCTCATCCTGACATATTCATTCCTGGCATTCTGGTATCTTTCATTGCTCTCAAGTGTCCTGTTATTCCAATAGTTTCTCCATGCCCTTTTACTTTGCTGCTTTGCTAACCTACATCTCTGATTAAACCATGGGTTTCTCATCTTCATTTCACTGTTTTCTTTTTTGGACTGGAACAAACTTGTTTGCTGCTTCCTTGCACTTCTGCGTGATGTAGTCCATTATGTCTTGGGCCGTCTTTCCCCTGAGCTCTGTTTCTCTGATTCTTTCGGAACGCCAACCTTTTGTTTTCAGTATCCCTCCTCGAGTTCAATAACCCTTCTTCAATCAGGTTCTCAAACACCAGTACACTGTGGTCGCTCATTCCTACTGGGGCCTCAAAACCGATTTCTCTTATGTCGGAGACGTTCAGAGTGAAGACTAGGTCGAGTCTCGCTGGTTCGTCATTTCCTCTCATCCTTGTGGGTTCTCTGACATGCTGGGTTAGAAAGTTTCTAGTCACCACCTCCAATACTTTGGCTCTCCACGTATCCTCGCCTCCATGCGGTTCCTTGTTCTCCCAGTCAGTCCTTCCGTGATTAAAGTCCCCCTTGATGAGCAGGTGGGATCTATTTCTACAGGCAGCAGAGGCTGCTCTCTCAATTATAGTGTTAACTGCCATGTTGTTGTTGTCATACTCTTGACTGGGTCTTCTGGCATTTAGTGGAGGGTTATATATTACTGCTACTACTATTCTTGGTCCTCCCATTGTCATGGTGCCTGCTATGTAGCCTCTGAAACCCTCACAGCCCGGGATAGCCATCTCCTTGAAACTCCATTCCTTTCTCATGAGTAGGGCCCCTCTGCCTATTCCTTTCTCAAGCTACTCTGCCTTCTCCCTACCTTCCATCTCTTTCCTTATTACTGTGTACTCCTGGGGAAACACGGCATTCATTATGATTCCTGAAAGTTTTGTTTCAGTGAGTCTGATTACATCTGGGTTCACTTCTTGTGCTCTTTCCCTTAGTTCACTTAACTTGCTTGTGATCCCATCTATGTTCGAGTACATTACCCTGAAACTGACTCTCTTCTGCTTCTCCTCTGGGGGGGACCTGTTAGATCTGGGGTGAGTGGGAGCTCGGAGGATCTGGTGCAGGGAGACTGGTGGAGGAGGAAGGGCTTGGGGGGGTGGGGGAGAGGGGGAGGGTAGGGGGACGAGGCCCTCAGAGGCCCCTGTGTGTGTGTGTGTGTGTGTGTGTGTGTGTGTGTGTGTGTGTGTGTGTGTGTGTGTGAGGGATGGGGGGAGGTGGGAGAGAGGGAGGGGATGGTGAGGGTGTGTGGGGCAGATTAGAGTGGGAGGGTTATGGGAGGGTGTGGGCCCTATGGTTGGGAGGCTGTGTGTACTGTTGGTGCTATGGTGGGAGGGGTGGGGGTGAGAGAAGGGGGGGAGTTGCCTCTGTTAAAAGTACTGTTGACAGTCTTGTTTACTCCTCGCAGGCCTGCTGTCTCCATCCACGCTGCTGCCAGGCGTAGGTCCCTCCAACTTGTCACTATCTATCACCAGTAATCTGCTTCTTGTTCCTCTTAGCACCGATATAGTTCTAATGCTACACGTTTAGGATCACTTCTTCCCAATCCTATTCACTATTTGTTATGATCTTCACTATCATATCTAGTTGTGTACACTCTGACCATGCAGTGGCGCATGTGCTTGTCCTGGCAATGATGTCGTACCCCTGAACTTGTCTAATATGCACTATCGGACACAATCCATAAATTTGCTAGTTTCTAATTGGCTTGTTGCACTTTGTATTATCACTGAACACCGAATTTCCCATGTATCTCTCTGATTTCCCGAAATATGAAGCCTTATTGACGAGCGCGGCGC
>WNGS01163178.1:9580-20616 GCA_020271785.1 Procambarus virginalis | reverse complement strand
CCTCTACCCTCCACTGTGTGTAGGTCTCCCTCTACCCACCACTGTGTGTAGGTCTCCCTCTACCCTCCACTGTGTGTAGGTCACCTCTACCCTCCACTGTGTGTAGGTCTCCCTCTACCCACACTGTGTGTAGGTCCCTCTACCCACCACTGTGTGTAGGTCTCCCTCTACCCTCCACTGTGTGTAGGTCTCCCTCTACCTCCACTGTGTTGTAGGTCTCCCTCTACCACCACTGTGTGTGTAGGTCTCCCTCTACCCTCCACTGTGTGTAGGTCTCCCTCTACCCACCACTGTGTGTAGGTCTCCCTCTACCCCCCACTGTGTGTAGGTCTCCCTCTACCCTCCACTGTGTGTAGGTCACCCTCTACCCTCCACTGGTGTGTAGGTCTCCCTCTACCCACCACTGTGTGTAGGTCTCCCTCTACCCACCACTGTGTGTAGGTCTCCCTCTACCCACCACTGTGTGTAGGTCTCCCTCTACCCTCCACTGTGTGTAGGTCTCCCTCTACCCTCCACTGTGTGTAGGTCTCCTCTACCCTCCACTGTGTGTAGGTCTCCCTCTACCCTCCACTGTGTGTAGGTCTCCTCTACCCTCCACTGTGTGTAGGTCTCCCTCTACCCTCCACTGTGTGTAGGTCTCCCTCTACCCACCACTGTGTGTAGGTCTCCCTCTACCCACCACTGTAGGTTGTCCCCTCTACCCTCCACTGTGTGTAGGTCTCCCTCTACCCTCCACTGTGTGTGTAGGTCTCCCTCTACCCTCCACTGTGTGTAGGTCTCCCTCTACCCTCCACTGTGTGTAGGTCTCCCTCTACCCACCACTGTGTGTGTAGGTCTCCTCTACCCACCACTGTGTGTAGGTCTCCCTCTACCCTCCACTGTGTGTAGGTCTCCCTCTACCCACCACTGTGTGTAGGTCTCCCTCTACCCACCACTGTGTGTAGGTCTCCCTCTACCCTCCACTGTGTGTAGGTCTCCCTCTACCCTCCACTGTGTGTAGTCTCCCTCTACCCTCCACTGTTGTGTAGGTCTCCCTCTACCCTCCACTGTGTGTAGGTCTCCCTCTACCCACCACTGTGTGTAGGTCCCTCTACCCACCACTGTGTGTAGGTCTCCCTCTACCCTCCACTGTGTGTAGGTCTCCCTCTACCCACCACTGTGTGTAGGTCTCCCTCTACCCTCCACTGTGTGTAGGTCCCCTCTACCCTCCACTGTGTGTAGGTCCCCTCTACCCTCCACTGTGTGTAGGTCTCCCTCTACCCTCCACTGTGTGTAGGTCTCCCTCTACCCTCCACTGTGTGTAGGTCTCCCTCTACCCTCCACTGTGTGTAGGTCTCCCTCTACCCACACTGTGTGTAGGTCTCCCTCTACCCTCCACTGTGTGTAGGTCTCCCTCTACCCACACTGTGTGTAGGTCTCCCTCTACCCCCACTGTGTGTAGGTCTCCCTCTACCCACCACTGTGTGTAGGTCTCCCTCTACCCACCACTGTGTGTAGGTCTCCCTCTACCCTCCACTGTGTGTAGGTCTCCCTCTACCCACCACTGTGTGTAGGTCTCCCTCTACCCCCACTGTGTGTAGGTCTCCCTCTACCCACCACTGTGTGTAGGTCTCCCTCTACCCACCACTGTGTGTAGGTCTCCCTCTACCCTCCACTGTGTGTAGGTCTCCTCTACCCTCCACTGTGTGTGTAGGTCTCCCTCTACCCACCACTGTGTGTAGGTCTCCCTCTACCCTCCACTGTGTGTAGGTCTCCCTCTACCCTCCACTGTGTGTGTAGGTCCCTCTACCCTCCACTGTGTGTAGGTCTCCCTCTACCCTCCACTGTGTGTAGGTCTCCCTCTACCCCCACTGTGTGTAGGTCTCCCTCTACCCTCCACTGTGTGTAGGTCTCCCTCTACCCTCCACTGTGTGTAGGTCCCTCTACCCTCCACTGTGTGTAGGTCTCCCTCTACCCACCACTGTGTGTAGGTCTCCCTCTACCCTCCACTGTGTGTAGGTCTCCCTCTACCCTCCACTGTGTGTAGGTCTCCCTCTACCCTCCACTGTGTGTAGGTCTCCTCTACCCTCCACTGTGTGTAGGTCTCCCTCTACCCTCCACTGTGTGTGTAGGTCTCCCTCTACCCTCCACTGTGTGTAGGTCTCCCTCTACCCTCCACTGTGTGTGTAGGTCTCCCTCTACCCTCCACTGTGTGTAGGTCTCCCTCTACCCTCCACTGTGTGTAGGTCTCCCTCTACCCTCCACTGTGTGTAGGTCTCCCTCTACCCTCCACTGTGTGTAGGTCTCCCTCTACCCACCACTGTGTGTAGGTCTCCCTCTACCCTCCACTGTGTGTAGGTCTCCCTCTACCCACCACTGTGTGTAGGTCTCCCTCTACCCTCCACTGTGTGTAGGTCTCCCTCTACCCTCCACTGTGTGTAGGTCTCCCTCTACCCTCCACTGTGTGTAGGTCTCCCTCTACCCTCCACTGTGTGTGTAGGTCTCCCTCTACCCTCCACTGTGTGTAGGTCTCCCTCTACCCTCCACTGTGTGTAGGTCTCCCTCTACCCTCCACTGTGTGTGTAGGTCTCCCTCTACCCTCCACTGTGTGTAGGTCTCCCTCTACCCTCCACTGTGTGTAGGTCTCCCTCTACCCACCACTGTGTGTAGGTCTCCCTCTACCCTCCACTGTGTGTAGGTCTCCCTCTACCCACCACTGTGTGTAGGTCTCCCTCTACCCTCCACTGTGTGTAGGTCTCCCTCTACCCTCCACTGTGTGTAGGTCTCCCTCTACCCTCCACTGTGTGTAGGTCTCCCTCTACCCACCACTGTGTGTAGGTCTCCCTCTACCCTCCACTGTGTGTAGGTCTCCCTCTACCCTCCACTGTGTGTAGGTCTCCCTCTACCCTCCACTGTGTGTAGGTCTCCCTCTACCCTCCACTGTGTGTAGGTCTCCCTCTACCCTCCACTGTGTGTAGGTCTCCCTCTACCCTCCACTGTGTGTAGGTCCCTCTACCCTCCACTGTGTGTAGGTCTCCCTCTACCCTCCACTGTGTGTAGGTCTCCCTCTACCCTCCACTGTGTGTAGGTCTCCCTCTACCCTCCACTGTGTGTAGGTCTCCCTCTACCCTCCACTGTGTGTAGGTCTCCCTCTACCCTCCACTGTGTGTAGGTCTCCCTCTACCCTCCACTGTGTGTAGGTCTCCCTCTACCCTCCACTGTGTGTAGGTCTCCCTCTACCCTCCACTGTGTGTAGGTCTCCCTCTACCCTCCACTGTGTGTAGGTCTCCCTCTACCCTCCACTGTGTGTAGGTCTCCCTCTACCCTCCACTGTGTGTAGGTCTCCCTCTACCCTCCACTGTGTGTAGGTCTCCCTCTACCCACCACTGTGTGTAGGTCTCCCTCTACCCTCCACTGTGTGTAGGTCTCCCTCTACCCTCCACTGTGTGTAGGTCTCCCTCTACCCTCCACTGTGTGTAGGTCTCCCTCTACCCTCCACTGTGTGTAGGTCTCCCTCTACCCTCCACTGTGTGTAGGTCTCCCTCTACCCTCCACTGTGTGTAGGTCTCCCTCTACCCACCACTGTGTGTAGGTCTCCCTCTACCCTCCACTGTGTGTAGGTCTCCCTCTACCCTCCACTGTGTGTAGGTCTCCCTCTACCCTCCACTGTGTGTAGGTCTCCCTCTACCCACACTGTGTGTAGGTCTCCCTCTACCCACCACTGTGTGTAGGTCTCCCTCTACCCTCCACTGTGTGTAGGTCTCCCTCTACCCTCCACTGTGTGTAGGTCTCCCTCTACCCTCCACTGTGTGTAGGTCTCCCTCTACCCTCCACTGTGTGTAGGTCTCCCTCTACCCTCCACTGTGTGTAGGTCTCCCTCTACCCTCCACTGTGTGTAGGTCTCCCTCTACCCTCCACTGTGTGTAGGTCTCCCTCTACCCTCCACTGTGTGTAGGTCTCCCTCTACCCACCACTGTGTGTAGGTCTCCCTCTACCCTCCACTGTGTGTAGGTCTCCCTCTACCCTCCACTGTGTGTAGGTCTCCCTCTACCCTCCACTGTGTGTAGGTCTCCCTCTACCCTCCACTGTGTGTAGGTCTCCCTCTACCCTCCACTGTGTGTAGGTCTCCCTCTACCCTCCACTGTGTGTAGGTCTCCCTCTACCCTCCACTGTGTGTAGGTCTCCCTCTACCCTCCACTGTGTGTAGGTCTCCCTCTACCCTCCACTGTGTGTAGGTCTCCCTCTACCCTCCACTGTGTGTAGGTCTCCCTCTACCCTCCACTGTGTGTAGGTCTCCCTCTACCCTCCACTGTGTGTAGGTCTCCCTCTACCCTCCACTGTGTGTAGGTCTCCCTCTACCCTCCACTGTGTGTAGGTCTCCCTCTACCCTCCACTGTGTGTAGGTCTCCCTCTACCCTCCACTGTGTGTAGGTCTCCCTCTACCCTCCACTGTGTGTAGGTCTCCCTCTACCCTCCACTGTGTGTAGGTCTCCCTCTACCCTCCACTGTGTGTAGGTCTCCCTCTACCCTCCACTGTGTGTAGGTCTCCCTCTACCCTCCACTGTGTGTAGGTCTCCCTCTACCCTCCACTGTGTGTAGGTCTCCCTCTACCCTCCACTGTGTGTAGGTCTCCCTCTACCCTCCACTGTGTGTAGGTCTCCCTCTACCCTCCACTGTGTGTAGGTCTCCCTCTACCCTCCACTGTGTGTAGGTCTCCCTCTACCCACCACTGTGTGTAGGTCTCCCTCTACCCTCCACTGTGTGTAGGTCTCCCTCTACCCTCCACTGTGTGTAGGTCTCCCTCTACCCTCCACTGTGTGTAGGTCTCCCTCTACCCTCCACTGTGTGTAGGTCTCCCTCTACCCTCCACTGTGTGTAGGTCTCCCTCTACCCTCCACTGTGTGTAGGTCTCCCTCTACCCTCCACTGTGTGTAGGTCTCCCTCTACCCTCCACTGTGTGTAGGTCTCCCTCTACCCTCCACTGTGTGTAGGTCTCCCTCTACCCTCCACTGTGTGTAGGTCTCCCTCTACCCACCACTGTGTGTAGGTCTCCCTCTACCCTCCACTGTGTGTAGGTCTCCCTCTACCCTCCACTGTGTGTAGGTCTCCCTCTACCCTCCACTGTGTGTAGGTCTCCCTCTACCCTCCACTGTGTGTAGGTCTCCCTCTACCCTCCACTGTGTGTAGGTCTCCCTCTACCCTCCACTGTGTGTAGGTCTCCCTCTACCCTCCACTGTGTGTAGGTCTCCCTCTACCCTCCACTGTGTGTAGGTCTCCCTCTACCCTCCACTGTGTGTAGGTCTCCCTCTACCCTCCACTGTGTGTAGGTCTCCCTCTACCCTCCACTGTGTGTAGGTCTCCCTCTACCCACCACTGTGTGTAGGTCTCCCTCTACCCTCCACTGTGTGTAGGTCTCCCTCTACCCACCACTGTGTGTAGGTCTCCCTCTACCCTCCACTGTGTGTAGGTCTCCCTCTACCCACCACTGTGTGTAGGTCTCCCTCTACCCTCCACTGTGTGTAGGTCTCCCTCTACCCTCCACTGTGTGTAGGTCTCCCTCTACCCTCCACTGTGTGTAGGTCTCCCTCTACCCTCCACTGTGTGTAGGTCTCCCTCTACCCTCCACTGTGTGTAGGTCTCCCTCTACCCTCCACTGTGTGTAGGTCTCCCTCTACCCTCCACTGTGTGTAGGTCTCCCTCTACCCTCCACTGTGTGTAGGTCTCCCTCTACCCTCCACTGTGTGTAGGTCTCCCTCTACCCTCCACTGTGTGTAGGTCTCCCTCTACCCTCCACTGTGTGTAGGTCTCCCTCTACCCTCCACTGTGTGTAGGTCTCCCTCTACCCACCACTGTGTGTAGGTCTCCCTCTACCCTCCACTGTGTGTAGGTCTCCCTCTACCCACCACTGTGTGTAGGTCTCCCTCTACCCTCCACTGTGTGTAGGTCTCCCTCTACCCTCCACTGTGTGTAGGTCTCCCTCTACCCTCCACTGTGTGTAGGTCTCCCTCTACCCTCCACTGTGTGTAGGTCTCCCTCTACCCTCCACTGTGTGTAGGTCTCCCTCTACCCTCCACTGTGTGTAGGTCTCCCTCTACCCTCCACTGTGTGTAGGTCTCCCTCTACCCACCACTGTGTGTAGGTCTCCCTCTACCCTCCACTGTGTGTAGGTCTCCCTCTACCCACCACTGTGTGTAGGTCTCCCTCTACCCACCACTGTGTGTAGGTCTCCCTCTACCCTCCACTGTGTGTAGGTCTCCCTCTACCCTCCACTGTGTGTAGGTCTCCCTCTACCCTCCACTGTGTGTAGGTCTCCCTCTACCCTCCACTGTGTGTAGGTCTCCCTCTACCCTCCACTGTGTGTAGGTCTCCCTCTACCCTCCACTGTGTGTAGGTCTCCCTCTACCCTCCACTGTGTGTGTAGGTCTCCCTCTACCCTCCACTGTGTGTAGGTCTCCCTCTACCCTCCACTGTGTGTAGGTCTCCCTCTACCCTCCACTGTGTGTAGGTCTCCCTCTACCCTCCACTGTGTGTAGGTCTCCCTCTACCCTCCACTGTGTGTAGGTCTCCCTCTACCCACCACTGTGTGTAGGTCTCCCTCTACCCTCCACTGTGTGTAGGTCTCCCTCTACCCACCACTGTGTGTAGGTCTCCCTCTACCCACCACTGTGTGTAGGTCTCCCTCTACCCTCCACTGTGTGTAGGTCTCCCTCTACCCTCCACTGTGTGTAGGTCTCCCTCTACCCTCCACTGTGTGTAGGTCTCCCTCTACCCACCACTGTGTGTAGGTCTCCCTCTACCCTCCACTGTGTGTAGGTCTCCCTCTACCCTCCACTGTGTGTAGGTCTCCCTCTACCCTCCACTGTGTGTAGGTCTCCCTCTACCCACCACTGTGTGTAGGTCTCCCTCTACCCACCACTGTGTGTAGGTCTCCCTCTACCCTCCACTGTGTGTAGGTCTCCCTCTACCCTCCACTGTGTGTAGGTCTCCCTCTACCCACCACTGTGTGTGTAGGTCTCCCTCTACCCTCCACTGTGTGTAGGTCTCCCTCTACCCTCCACTGTGTGTAGGTCTCCCTCTACCCACCACTGTGTGTAGGTCTCCCTCTACCCTCCACTGTGTGTGTAGGTCTCCCTCTACCCTCCACTGTGTGTAGGTCTCCCTCTACCCTCCACTGTGTGTAGGTCTCCCTCTACCCTCCACTGTGTGTAGGTCTCCCTCTACCCTCCACTGTGTGTAGGTCTCCCTCTACCCTCCACTGTGTGTAGGTCTCCCTCTACCCTCCACTGTGTGTAGGTCTCCCTCTACCCACCACTGTGTGTAGGTCTCCCTCTACCCACCACTGTGTGTAGGTCTCCCTCTACCCACCACTGTGTGTAGGTCTCCCTCTACCCTCCACTGTGTGTAGGTCTCCCTCTACCCTCCACTGTGTGTAGGTCTCCCTCTACCCTCCACTGTGTGTGTAGGTCTCCCTCTACCCTCCACTGTGTGTAGGTCTCCCTCTACCCTCCACTGTGTGTAGGTCTCCCTCTACCCACCACTGTGTGTAGGTCTCCCTCTACCCTCCACTGTGTGTAGGTCTCCCTCTACCCTCCACTGTGTGTAGGTCTCCCTCTACCCTCCACTGTGTGTAGGTCTCCCTCTACCCTCCACTGTGTGTAGGTCTCCCTCTACCCACCACTGTGTGTAGGTCTCCCTCTACCCTCCACTGTGTGTAGGTCTCCCTCTACCCTCCACTGTGTGTAGGTCTCCCTCTACCCTCCACTGTGTGTAGGTCTCCCTCTACCCTCCACTGTGTGTAGGTCTCCCTCTACCCTCCACTGTGTGTAGGTCTCCCTCTACCCTCCACTGTGTGTAGGTCTCCCTCTACCCTCCACTGTGTGTGTAGGTCTCCCTCTACCCACCACTGTGTGTGTAGGTCTCCCTCTACCCTCCACTGTGTGTAGGTCTCCCTCTACCCTCCACTGTGTGTAGGTCTCCCTCTACCCTCCACTGTGTGTGTAGGTCTCCCTCTACCCTCCACTGTGTGTAGGTCTCCCTCTACCCTCCACTGTGTGTGTAGGTCTCCCTCTACCCTCCACTGTGTGTAGGTCTCCCTCTACCCACCACTGTGTGTAGGTCTCCCTCTACCCACCACTGTGTGTAGGTCTCCCTCTACCCTCCACTGTGTGTAGGTCTCCCTCTACCCTCCACTGTGTGTAGGTCTCCCTCTACCCACCACTGTGTGTAGGTCTCCCTCTACCCACCACTGTGTGTAGGTCTCCCTCTACCCTCCACTGTGTGTGTAGGTCTCCCTCTACCCTCCACTGTGTGTGTAGGTCTCCCTCTACCCTCCACTGTGTGTAGGTCTCCCTCTACCCTCCACTGTGTGTAGGTCTCCCTCTACCCTCCACTGTGTGTGTAGGTCTCCCTCTACCCTCCACTGTGTGTGTAGGTCTCCCTCTACCCTCCACTGTGTGTAGGTCTCCCTCTACCCACCACTGTGTGTAGGTCTCCCTCTACCCTCCACTGTGTGTGTAGGTCTCCCTCTACCCTCCACTGTGTGTGTAGGTCTCCCTCTACCCTCCACTGTGTGTAGGTCTCCCTCTACCCACCACTGTGTGTAGGTCTCCCTCTACCCACCACTGTGTGTAGGTCTCCCTCTACCCTCCACTGTGTGTAGGTCTCCCTCTACCCTCCACTGTGTGTGTAGGTCTCCCTCTACCCTCCACTGTGTGTAGGTCTCCCTCTACCCTCCACTGTGTGTAGGTCTCCCTCTACCCTCCACTGTGTGTAGGTCTCCCTCTACCCTCCACTGTGTGTAGGTCTCCCTCTACCCTCCACTGTGTGTGTAGGTCTCCCTCTACCCTCCACTGTGTGTAGGTCTCCCTCTACCCTCCACTGTGTGTAGGTCTCCCTCTACCCACCACTGTGTGTGTAGGTCTCCCTCTACCCACCACTGTGTGTGTAGGTCTCCCTCTACCCTCCACTGTGTGTAGGTCTCCCTCTACCCTCCACTGTGTGTAGGTCTCCCTCTACCCACCACTGTGTGTAGGTCTCCCTCTACCCTCCACTGTGTGTGTAGGTCTCCCTCTACCCACCACTGTGTGTAGGTCTCCCTCTACCCACCACTGTGTGTGTAGGTCTCCCTCTACCCACCACTGTGTGTGTAGGTCTCCCTCTACCCTCCACTGTGTGTAGGTCTCCCTCTACCCACCACTGTGTGTAGGTCTCCCTCTACCCACCACTGTGTGTGTAGGTCTCCCTCTACCCTCCACTGTGTGTAGGTCTCCCTCTACCCACCACTGTGTGTGTAGGTCTCCCTCTACCCACCACTGTGTGTAGGTCTCCCTCTACCCACCACTGTGTGTGTAGGTCTCCCTCTACCCACCACTGTGTGTGTAGGTCTCCCTCTACCCTCCACTGTGTGTAGGTCTCCCTCTACCCACCACTGTGTGTGTAGGTCTCCCTCTACCCACCACTGTGTGTGTAGGTCTCCCTCTACCCTCCACTGTGTGTAGGTCTCCCTCTACCCTCCACTGTGTGTGTAGGTCTCCCTCTACCCTCCACTGTGTGTAGGTCTCCCTCTACCCACCACTGTGTGTAGGTCTCCCTCTACCCACCACTGTGTGTAGGTCTCCCTCTACCCTCCACTGTGTGTAGGTCTCCCTCTACCCACCACTGTGTGTGTAGGTCTCCCTCTACCCTCCACTGTGTGTAGGTCTCCCTCTACCCACCACTGTGTGTAGGTCTCCCTCTACCCACCACTGTGTGTAGGTCTCCCTCTACCCTCCACTGTGTGTAGGTCTCCCTCTACCCACCACTGTGTGTAGGTCTCCCTCTACCCTCCACTGTGTGTAGGTCTCCCTCTACCCACCACTGTGTGTAGGTCTCCCTCTACCCTCCACTGTGTGTAGGTCTCCCTCTACCCACCACTGTGTGTAGGTCTCCCTCTACCCTCCACTGTGTGTAGGTCTCCCTCTACCCTCCACTGTGTGTAGGTCTCCCTCTACCCACCACTGTGTGTGTAGGTCTCCCTCTACCCACCACTGTGTGTAGGTCTCCCTCTACCCTCCACTGTGTGTAGGTCTCCCTCTACCCTCCACTGTGTGTAGGTCTCCCTCTACCCACCACTGTGTGTGTAGGTCTCCCTCTACCCACCACTGTGTGTGTAGGTCTCCCTCTACCCACCACTGTGTGTAGGTCTCCCTCTACCCTCCACTGTGTGTAGGTCTCCCTCTACCCTCCACTGTGTGTAGGTCTCCCTCTACCCACCACTGTGTGTAGGTCTCCCTCTACCCCCCACTGTGTGTGTAGGTCTCCCTCTACCCTCCACTGTGTGTAGGTCTCCCTCTACCCACCACTGTGTGTAGGTCTCCCTCTACCCTCCACTGTGTGTAGGTCTCCCTCTACCCACCACTGTGTGTAGGTCTCCCTCTACCCTCCACTGTGTGTAGGTCTCCCTCTACCCACCACTGTGTGTAGGTCTCCCTCTACCCTCCACTGTGTGTAGGTCTCCCTCTACCCACCACTGTGTGTAGGTCTCCCTCTACCCTCCACTGTGTGTAGGTCTCCCTCTACCCACCACTGTGTGTGTAGGTCTCCCTCTACCCTCCACTGTGTGTAGGTCTCCCTCTACCCACCACTGTGTGTAGGTCTCCCTCTACCCTCCACTGTGTGTGTAGGTCTCCCTCTACCCTCCACTGTGTGTAGGTCTCCCTCTACCCTCCACTGTGTGTAGGTCTCCCTCTACCCACCACTGTGTGTAGGTCTCCCTCTACCCACCACTGTGTGTAGGTCTCCCTCTACCCTCCACTGTGTGTGTAGGTCTCCCTCTACCCTCCACTGTGTGTAGGTCTCCCTCTACCCTCCACTGTGTCTAAGACGACTCACATTTATTTCTTTATGTTCATGCCCGGAAACTATTCAACTATATTATTTATTCATATATTTGAGGAATCCCATTTTCATCGCACTATTTCCTATCTACGGGAAAATAAGTTCACCGTAAGTTATTGTATTGCTATTTTTTTATGTATTAAATTCAATGTTGTTGATTATTATCTGTCTGTTATACCCAT
>WNGS01163177.1:22033-32062 GCA_020271785.1 Procambarus virginalis | reverse complement strand
CTCCGTTCAAGGAATCTTAACGCCATAACAATGGCAGTTAGCTCGCTNCCATGTTGTCACCCGTCAGTGTGGACCACCAGGGTCCATGTTGTCACCCGTCAGTGTGGACCACCAGGGACCATGTTGTCACCCGTCAGTGTGGACCCCCAGGGCCCATGTTGTCACCCGTCAGTGTGGACCACCAGGGACCATGTTGTCACCCGTCAGTGTGGACCACCAGGTCCATGTTGTCACCCGTCAGTGTGGACCACCAGGGTCCATGTTGTCACCCGTCAGTGTGGACCACCAGGGTCCATGTTGTCACCCGTCAGTGTGGACCACCAGGGTCCATGTTGTCACCCGTCAGTGTGGACCACCAGGGTCCATGTTGTCACCCGTCAGTGTGGACCACCAGGGTCCATGTTGTCACCCGTCAGTGTGGACCACCAGGGACCATGTTGTCACCCGTCAGTGTGGACCCCCAGGGTCCATGTTGTCACCCGTCAGTGTGGACCACCAGGGTCCATGTTGTCACCCGTCAGTGTGGACCACCAGGGTCCATGTTGTCACCCGTCAGTGTGGACCACCAGGGTACATGTTGTCACCCGTCAGTGTGGACCACCAGGGACCATGTTGTCACCCGTCAGTGTGGACCCCAAGGTCCATGTTGTCACCCGTCAGTGTGGACCACCAGGGTCCATGTTGTCACCCGTCAGTGTGGACCCCCAGGGTCCATGTTGTCACCCGTCAGTGTGGACCCCCAGGTCCATGTTGTCACCCGTCAGTGTGGACCACCAGGGACCATGTTGTCACCCGTCAGTGTGGACCCCAAGGTCCATGTTGTCACCCGTCAGTGTGGACCACCAGGGTCCATGTTGTCACCCGTCAGTGTGGACCCCCAGGGTCCATGTTGTCACCCGTCAGTGTGGACCACCAGGGACCATGTTGTCACCCGTCAGTGTGGACCCCAAGGTCCATGTTGTCACCCGTCAGTGTGGACCCCAGGTTCCATGTTGTCACCCGTCAGTGTGGACCACCAGGGTCCATGTTGTCACCCGTCAGTGTGGACCACCAGGGTCCATGTTGTCACCCGTCAGTGTGGACCACCAGGGTCCATGTTGTCACCCGTCAGTGTGGACCCCCAGGGTCCATGTTGTCACCCGTCAGTGTGGACCCCCAGGGTCCATGTTGTCACCCGTCAGTGTGGACCCCCAGGGTCCATGTTGTCACCCGTCAGTGTGGACCACCAGGGACCATGTTGTCACCCGTCAGTGTGGACCACCAGGGACCATGTTGTCACCCGTCAGTGTGGACCCCCAGGGTCCATGTTGTCACCCGTCAGTGTGGACCCCCAGGGACCATGTTGTCACCCGTCAGTGTGGACCACCAGGGACCATGTTGTCACCCGTCAGTGTGGACCCCCAGGGTCCATGTTGTCACCCGTCAGTGTGGACCCCCAGGGTCCATGTTGTCACCCGTCAGTGTGGACCCCCAGGGTCCATGTTGTCACCCGTCAGTGTGGACCCCCAGGGACCATGTTGTCACCCGTCAGTGTGGACCACCAGGGACCATGTTGTCACCCGTCAGTGTGGACCTCCAGGGCCCATGTTGTCACCCGTCAGTGTGGACCACCAGGGACCATGTTGTCACCCGTCAGTGTGGACCCCCAGGGTCCATGTTGTCACCCGTCAGTGTGGACCCCCAGGGTCCATGTTGTCACCCGTCAGTGTGGACCCCCAGGGACCATGTTGTCACCCGTCAGTGTGGACCACCAGGGACCATGTTGTCACCCGTCAGTGTGGACCACCAGGGACCATGTTGTCACCCGTCAGTGTGGACCCCCAGGGACCATGTTGTCACCCGTCAGTGTGGACCCCCAGGGACCATGTTGTCACCCGTCAGTGTGGACCCCCAGGGTCCATGTTGTCACCCGTCAGTGTGGACCACCAGGGACCATGTTGTCACCCGTCAGTGTGGACCACCAGGGACCATGTTGTCACCCGTCAGTGTGGACCCCAGGGACCATGTTGTCACCCGTCAGTGTGGACCCCCAGGGACCATGTTGTCACCCGTCAGTGTGGACCTCCAGGGACCATGTTGTCACCCGTCAGTGTGGACCACCAGGGACCATGTTGTCACCCGTCAGTGTGGACCCCCAGGGTCCATGTTGTCACCCGTCAGTGTGGACCACCAGGGTCCATGTTGTCACCCGTCAGTGTGGAGTGACAGGGTCCATGTTGTCACCCGTCAGTGTGGACCCCCAGGGCCCATGTTGTCACCCGTCAGTGTGGACCCCCAGGGACCATGTTGTCACCCGTCAGTGTGGACCCCCAGGGACCATGTTGTCACCCGTCAGTGTGGACCACCAGGGTCCATGTTGTCACCCGTCAGTGTGGACCCCCAGGGCCCATGTTGTCACCCGTCAGTGTGGACCACCAGGGACCATGTTGTCACCCGTCAGTGTGGACCCCCAGGGACCATGTTGTCACCCGTCAGTGTGGACCACCAGGGTCCATGTTGTCACCCGTCAGTGTGGAGTGACAGGGTCCATGTTGTCACCCGTCAGTGTGGACCCCCAGGGTCCATGTTGTCACCCGTCAGTGTGGACCACCAGGGTCCATGTTGTCACCCGTCAGTGTGGACCCCCAGGGACCATGTTGTCACCCGTCAGTGTGGACCCCCAGGGTCCATGTTGTCACCCGTCAGTGTGGACCACCAGGGCCCATGTTGTCACCCGTCAGTGTGGACCACCAGGGACCATGTTGTCACCCGTCAGTGTGGACCCCCAGGGTCCATGTTGTCACCCGTCAGTGTGGACCACCAGGGTCCATGTTGTCACCCGTCAGTGTGGACCACCAGGGCCATGTTGTCACCCGTCAGTGTGGACCACCAGGGCCATGTTGTCACCCGTCAGTGTGGACCACCAGGGCCCATGTTGTCACCCGTCAGTGTGGACCACCAGGGTCCATGTTGTCACCCGTCAGTGTGGAGTGACAGGGTCCATGTTGTCACCCGTCAGTGTGGAGTGACAGGGTCCATGTTGTCACCCGTCAGTGTGGAGTGACAGGGTCCATGTTGTCACCCGTCAGTGTGGACCACCAGGGACCATGTTGTCACCCGTCAGTGTGGACCACCAGGGCCCATGTTGTCACCCGTCAGTGTGGACCCCAGGGTACATGTTGTCACCCGTCAGTGTGGAGTGACAGGGTCCATGTTGTCACCCGTCAGTGTGGAGTGACAGGGTCCATGTTGTCACCCGTCAGTGTGGACCCCCAGGGTCCATGTTGTCACCCGTCAGTGTGGACCACCAGGGACCATGTTGTCACCCGTCAGTGTGGACCACCAGGGCCCATGTTGTCACCCGTCAGTGTGGACCCCCAGGGTACATGTTGTCACCCGTCAGTGTGGAGTGACAGGGTCCATGTTGTCACCCGTCAGTGTGGACCACAGGGTCCATGTTGTCACCCGTCAGTGTGGACCACAGGGTCCATGTTGTCACCCGTCAGTGTGGACCCCCAGGGTACATGTTGTCACCCGTCAGTGTGGAGTGACAGGGTCCATGTTGTCACCCGTCAGTGTGGAGTGACAGGGTCCATGTTGTCACCCGTCAGTGTGGAGTGACAGGGTCCATGTTGTCACCCGTCAGTGTGGACCACCAGGGACCATGTTGTCACCCGTCAGTGTGGACCCCCAGGGTCCATGTTGTCACCCGTCAGTGTGGACCACCAGGGACCATGTTGTCACCCGTCAGTGTGGACCCCCAGGGTCCATGTTGTCACCCGTCAGTGTGGACCCCAGGGTCCATGTTGTCACCCGTCAGTGTGGACCCCCAGGGTCCATGTTGTCACCCGTCAGTGTGGACCCCAGGGTCCATGTTGTCACCCGTCAGTGTGGACCCCAGGGTCCATGTTGTCACCCGTCAGTGTGGACCCCCAGGGTCCATGTTGTCACCCGTCAGTGTGGACCCCCAGGGTCATGTTGTCACCCGTCAGTGTGGAGTGACAGGGTCCATGTTGTCACCCGTCAGTGTGGACCCCAGGGTCCATGTTGTCACCCGTCAGTGTGGACCCCCAGGGTACATGTTGTCACCCGTCAGTGTGGAGTGACAGGGTCCATGTTGTCACCCGTCAGTGTGGACCCCCAGGGTCCATGTTGTCACCCGTCAGTGTGGACCCCCAGGGCCCATGTTGTCACCCGTCAGTGTGGACCCCCAGGTCCATGTTGTCACCCGTCAGTGTGGACCCCCAGGGCCCATGTTGTCACCCGTCAGTGTGGACCACCAGGGACCATGTTGTCACCCGTCAGTGTGGAGTGACAGGGTCCATGTTGTCACCCGTCAGTGTGGACCCCCAGGGTCCATGTTGTCACCCGTCAGTGTGGAGTGACAGGGTCCATGTTGTCACCCGTCAGTGTGGAGTGACAGGGTCCATGTTGTCACCCGTCAGTGTGGACCCCCAGGGACCATGTTGTCACCCGTCAGTGTGGACCACCAGGGTCCATGTTGTCACCCGTCAGTGTGGACCCCCAGGGACCATGTTGTCACCCGTCAGTGTGGACCACCAGGGTCCATGTTGTCACCCGTCAGTGTGAAGGCCAGCGAGTCGTCTAGACAAAAGTGTTTAGCAACACTTGTAAACATTACTATTTACGTTGATGTGTTCTGGCTCGTGAATTATCTTGCATCAACTCTAAATATTATCCCTAAAGCCTGTGCCCCTTCTGTGCTTGGTTCACAACCAGAAAGTTCTCTGAAGCCGTGATGGATTCGAACCTTCAACCGGTTGGCAAGACTTGCATTACTTACATGCATTAGGATGATAGTATACATATTGAGCTGGTAATTAGCCACGTAAGGACTTAACTAGACATAGTAGTATATGTGAAGGCTCAGAATATGGGAAGGTAGTATGTGAGTCTCCTAAAGCGATGTAAAAACTATTAAGAAACACGGAAAAGTCGGATAACTGTGGTATTAACAGAAGTTGGCGTGTGGAGCAACCTGTCATCGGGGAGGTGATCCGCTCAAGGTAAAAGATACGTAACGACCACATAAATAGTGTTATTATCTACTCTAGCCCTGCTCCTGTGCCAGGTAAGTCCGCTATGGGCTCACCATAGTCCGTGCTACATGGAACGTTTACTTTTGAGTAGCTGAATCTTAAAGAGCAGCAAACTCTCTATCCGCGGTTAGGGTTAGGTTAAGGTAACCTTAGGATTAAAGTTTGGTTAGGTTAGGTTAGGTTAGTTAGGTTAGTTAGGTTAGGTTAGGTTAGGTTAGGTTAGGTTAGGTTAGGTTAGGTTAGGTTAGTTAGGTTAGGTTAGGTTAGGTTAGGTTAGGTTAGGTTAGGTTAGTATGATGTATTATTGACAATATTCCACAGAGATAATTCACACTAACGTGAAGTATCGATGAAGGAATACCCAGTGCATAGGTTCGAATCCTCATTGTAGCTCCTACATATTTTCTCATTGACGATAATGTGAAATATGGAATTCGAAAACTATTTCAGTACGCCCAACAATTCCATTTACAAAAAGTTAAATTCTTTAAGCAAAACGGTTTCAACACACAATTTGTATTTTAAACCAACGATTTTTTTAAATAACGTTATAACTTGAGAGTAATCTCTTTCTCAAATTATTGAGATTGTCTTATGAATAGTAAGATGTTTTCAGACCATCACAAATACCTAGATAACTATCTCGCTATAATTTTAATTTGCCCCGAGGGGCGATATTATTGGGCAGCGCCACTCATCCTGTGAGTGGACACACCGCCATAGTGACAGTATTGGGCAGCGCCACTCATCCTGTGAGTGGACACACCGCCATAGTGACAGTATTGGGCAGCGTCACTCATCCTGTGAGTGGACACACCGCCATAGTGACAGTATTGGGCAGCGTCACTCATCCTGTGAGTGGACACACCGCCATAGTGACAGTATTGGGCAGCGTCACTCATCCTGTGAGTGGACACACCGCCATTGTGACAGTATTGGGCAGCGCCACTCATCCTGTGAGTGGACACACCGCCATAGTGACAGTATTGGGCAGCGTCACTCATCCTGTGAGTGGACACACCGCCATAGTGACAGTATTGGGCAGCGTCACTCATCCTGTAAGTGGACACACCGCCATAGTGACAGTATTGGGCAGCGCCACTCATCCTGTGAGTGGACACACCGGCATAGTGACAGTATTGGGCAGCGCCACTCATCCTGTGAGTGGACACACCGGCATAGTGACAGTATTGGGCAGCGTCACTCATCCTGTGAGTGGACACACCGCCAAAATGACAGTATTGGGCAGCGCCACTCATTCTGTGAGTGGACACACCGCCATAGTGACAGTATTGGGCAGCGTCACTCATCCTGTGAGTGGACACACCGCCATAGTGATAGTATTGGGCAGCGTCACTCATCCTGTGAGTGGACACACCGCCATAGTGATAGTATTGGGCAGCGTCACTCATCCTGTGAGTGGACACACCGCCATAGTGACATGTACAACACCCCCCAATAGGAAGAAAACTCTGTTAGGAAAACAAATTGTGTTTTCCTAACTCAAACAATGTGGGGTTTATTATTCTACACATATTTCTAATATCTCTTAGATGTCCACACTCTCACAGGTAGTGGTCACGGCGGTGTCCATCACTCTCACCACAGAATCTGCAACTCCGCTGCTCAACTGTTGTTTCCATTTCGATTCTCCAAGTATATTTGTATCCAAGACGAATTCTAGCTATTACTGATTCTCTCCCACGGCCACCTCCTCTTCGTCCATAATGATTGGGATTGCCAGCTGCAGCCATGTTGTACCAACGTACAGATTCACTGGTTTGTGCTTCTATCCTCCTTTCCTCAGTTACCTTGTCACGGTGATGTTGCCTGACAATACCTCTAATTTGTAGTAGAGTCTTGGGTATGAAGTATTCAATATGGTCTCCTTCAGCGCCTTCAGCAGCCAGCACATCTGCTCGTTCATTCCCACATATTCCAACATGGGAGGGGATCCACAGAAATATGACGACTCTTGCCTGATTGGTAAGTACTCTCACAGCTCTCTTGATCTCCGCGACTGTCGCAAGATTTTCTGCATGATTTTTAGTAAGGCTTTGTAGCGCTGCTTTAGAGTCAGTGCAAATCACTGCACCGTTAGTGCTCCGTTCAAGGAATCTTAACGCCATAACAATGGCAGTTAGCTCCGCTTGTGTTGATGAGGCATAGTTCTCAATACGGGCTTTTCCTTCATTTCAGCGTTGTAAGGCATTATTCCTAATTACAGTGTATGCTGCACCAGCCCTGCCATTGACAGGGTTAGATGACCCGTCAGTGTAGATTTGATGTAACATCAGTGTAGAGTTGATTTTTTTATAGATTTCCTCCACATAATTGTGCCTCATTTCTTGAGCTATCATGTTGGACTTTTCCGTTGCCATTTAATTGATCTTGCATGAGTCATCCTCCCAGGGAGGTAACCTCTCTACAGGGAGGAGCTCACGGGCTTGCTCAAGCAGGTGAAGCTCTTCCAGGTAGCAAACTGATCTGTGATGCCATTTTTTGCTTCTCATGTTTCCTCCTGAAAGTAGCACAGAACTCTATTTTTCTTGGCAATATCATTGTAATGGGGATCTCTGGCTATCTTAATTGCAAGCTTAGCATTCAGCTCCTAAATTCAGCTTTTAACACTTGGGAGGGACAACTCCTCTCGTAGATTGGATGTTTTGGTTGTTCTTGGAACTCCAAGAATGATTGTCATGGCTTCATTTTCTATGCTTTCAAGTTTTTCATATCTCTTTTGGAGTCGGTGCACAGAACTGGTGCGGCATAGTCTATGACGGAGCGCACATAGGCTGTGTACATCATTTTAAGCACAGCAATAGAGGCCCCATGACCATTCCAGGTCATAGCCTTCAGTGCCCCGAGTCAACTTTTGCATGTTCCTATGAGTTGGTTGAGCTCCTCTTTCTTCCCCTTGTTAGAGCCGACAGTGACCCCAAGGTACCGATAGTGGTCAACCCATTCAAGTGTTACACCATTAATCTGTAGTTCTTCATTTTCTCTCTCTTGTGATGGGAGTGTGTTTTATGGTGTTTGTGGAGAGAGTGAAACCGAGCTGAATACATTTCCTTCCGAGGAGATCAATGGACTGTTAAATATCTCCCATGTTGGGAGCTTGTATTAGGACATCATCTGAATATCCCACTTGTTGTGTAGAGTGTAGGGAGCAGAGTGTGGGGGACAGAGTGTGGGGGACAGAGTGTAGGGACAGAGTGTGGGGGACAGAGTGTGGGGGACAGAGTGTAGGGACAGAGTGTGGGGACAGAGTGTGGGGGACAGAGTGTAGGGACAGAGTGTGGGGACAGAGTGTGGGGGACAGAATGTAGGGACAGAGTGTGGGGGACAGAGTGTGGGGGACAGAGTGTAGGGACAGAGTGTAGGGACAGAGTGTGGGGACAGAGTGTGGGGACAGAGTGTGGGGACAGAGTGTGGGGACAGAGTGTAGGGACAGAGTGTGGGGGACAGAGTGTGGGGACAGAGTGTGGGGACAGAGTGTGGGGGACAGAGTGTGGGGACAGAGTGTGGGGACAGAGTGTGGGGACAGAGTGTGGGGACAGAGTGTGGGGACAGAGTGTGGGGACAGAGTGTGGGGGACAGAGTGTGGAGGACAGAGTGTGGGGACAGAGTGTTGGAGCAGAGTGTGGGGGACAGAGTGTGGGGACAGAGTGTGGGGACAGTGTGGGGGACAGAGTGTGGGGGACAGAGTGTGGGGACAGAGTGTGGGGGACAGAGTGTGGGGACAGAGTGTGGAGGACAGAGTGTTGGAGCAGAGTGTGGGGGACAGAGTGTGGGGGACAGAGTGTGGGGACAGAGTGTGGGGACAGAGTGTGGGGGACAGAGTGTGGGGACAGAGTGTGGGGACAGAGTGTGGGGGACAGAGTGTGGGGACAGAGTGTGGGGGACAGAGTGTGGGGACAGAGTGTGGGGACAGAGTGTGGGTGGGGGACAGAGTGTGGGGGCAGAGTGTGTAGGACAGAGTGTGGGGGACAGAGTGTGGGGACAGAGTGTGGGGACAGAGTGTGGGGACAGAGTGTGGGGACAGAGTGTGGGGGACAGAGTGTGGGGGACAGAGTGTGGGGACAGAGTGTGGGGACAGAGTGTGGACAGAGTGTGGGGGACAGAGTGTGGGGGACAGAGTGTGGGGACAGAGTGTGGGGGACAGAGTGTGGGGACAGAGTGTGGGGACAGAGTGTGGGACAGAGTGTAGGGACAGAGTGTGGGACAGAGTGTGGGGACAGAGTGTGGGGACAGAGTGTGGGGGACAGAGTGTAGGGACAGAGTGTGGGGACAGAGTGTTGGACAGAGTGTGGGGACAGAGTGTGGGGGGACAGAGTGTGGGACAGAGTGTGGGGACAGAGTGTAGGGACAGAGTGTGGGACAGAGTGTGGGGGACAGAGTGTGGGACAGAGTGTGGGGACAGAGTGTGGGGACAGAGTGTGGGGACAGAGTGTGGGGACAGAGTGTGGGACAGAGTGTGGGGACAGAGTGTGGGGGACAGAGTGTGGGGGACAGAGTGTGGGGACAGAGTGTGGGGACAGAGTGTAGGGACAGAGTGTGGGACAGAGTGTGGGGGACAGAGTGTGGGGGACAGAGTGTGGGGACAGAGTGTAGGGACAGAGTGTGGACAGAGTGTGGGGGACAGAGTGTGGGGACAGAGTGTAGGGACAGAGTGTGGGGGCAGAGTGTGGGGACAGAGTGTGGGGGACAGAGTGTGGGGACAGAGTGTGGGACAGAGTGTGGGACAGAGTGTGGGGACAGAGTGTGGGGACAGAGTGTGGGGGACAGAGTGTAGGGACAGAGTGTGGGGACAGAGTGTGGGGACAGAGTGTGGGGGACAGAGTGTGGGGGACGAGTGTAGGGACAGAGTGTGGGGACAGAGTGTGGGGGACAGAGTGTGGGGACAGAGTGTGGGGACAGAGTGTGGGGACAGAGTGTGGGGACAGAGTGTAGGGACAGAGTGTGGGGACAGAGTGTGGGGACAGAGTGT
>WNGS01163177.1:0-21033 GCA_020271785.1 Procambarus virginalis | reverse complement strand
CTACAAACACCACCACACACTACAATCACCACCACACACTAACAACCAATATTACACATTACAACCAACCACCACCACAAACTATAGACCAATATCAAACCTATACCCATACTATCAAAACAGTCTCCAACACCGGACCATTGCCAGCACATTTAAACCACCACAAAGCCCACAAATACGTCAACATCAACCAGCATTACACCGTCTAACATACTCTGTCAGATGTAACAGCTAAATTTGTGAATTCAAGATCAATTCTATTGTATAACACAGTGTTAGTACGAGAAAAATGTTACTTACATTCGAAGCCGTGTTTTAAAATGGCGGGGATCTTGTTGTACTGACGCTCCACACTGAGTGTTCGTTTGCGTATGAAGAACGTGTGACAATTTACTACAACAATTATTTAATTATTCTTATTCTTTATTTTACTATTTTTAGGATACATGAAATTTCCAACTTATTTATACACAATAATATAATTGCAATGTCATACCCTTATATATTTTGGAAAATACAATGCCATGAACGAAGTCAAAGTCAAGTCGAAGTCAAAGTCATTGGCCGAACGTATTAGTCATTTTTTTTTCTAACAAACGATAGGGAATAACAAAACCACATAGTATATAAGTATACTTATTTATTTATTTATTTATATACAAGAAGGTACATTGGGTTTGTGAGAATACATTGAATAGTACAGTATTTACAGTCTTGTAAAGCCACTAGTACACACAGCGTTTCAGGCTAACAGATAATTTTAAGTAGGTAATTTCTGTCAGAATTGATAAATGATAACAAATACATTGCAAGAGAAAAATGAGATGAGAGAGCTTAGTAAGTATATTAAAGCACATTGTTATATTAAAGCTCTGATTGATTACATTGACAGCTTGATTGGTAATTTAAAGAAGATTAATAGACAACATACAGCAGATTGACAGCACATATAAGACATCAATTATCACAATGGTAAAGATTTTCAGATTGGGTACATAAAGATTGGGAGACTGGGTAGCAATGGATACAGATAAACAAGATTAATAACACCATACAGCAGATTGGCAGCACATATAAGACATCAATGATCACAATGGTAAAGATTTTCAGATTGGGTACATAAAGATTGGGAGACTGGGTAGCAATAGATACAGATAAACAAGATTAATAAACACCATACAGCAGATTGGCAGCACATATAAGAAGACAGCAATGATCACAATGGTAAAGATGTTCAAATTGGAAACATAAAGGTTAGGAGATTGGGTAGCAATAGATACAGTGCAATTTTAAGGCAAAAGGTGAAAAACTATGAAGATGAAATTAGGTACTTATTAGTATTGATTTTGAATGATGTAAAAGTTGGACAGCTTTTCAATTCAATAGGGAGTGAGTTCCATAAACTGGGTCCCTTTATTTGCATAGAGTGTTTACACAGATTAAGTTTAACTCTGGGGTTGACCAAATTGTATTTTTACTCTTTTTCTGCCATGGTC
Source organism: Procambarus virginalis (assembly GCA_020271785.1). NCBI lineage: Eukaryota > Metazoa > Arthropoda > Malacostraca > Decapoda > Cambaridae > Procambarus > Procambarus virginalis. Next base: position 19,537 of record WNGS01163177.1, on the reverse strand, counting down.
CCCCCCCCTTTTTTCCATTTTTTCTTATTTTTTCTCAACGCAATTTATACTTTAATTATGCGGGTCAGTACATCACCTGGAGTCCTGTTTGCCTAACCACTTCTGCAATGTGGACATAAAACGATGTCCTCAAAAAATATTTGTATAAAATTCAATTTAATCTGATTTACTTTGGGTTTGTTTCAAACTGCGCGCCATGAGGTTCTCTTTTTCACCACTAGGCTGCATGGTACAATAAGTTCATGAGAGGTGTGGACCACTTCGATCAGATGCTATTACCATTTTACCAGGGAAACTCACAAGTGGACCAAAAAGATAACGTTTATTTCCTTCAATTGGCATTGCATAATGCCTTTGTTTTGTACAAATACAACACAACTGATCTAAAAATCTAACATTGATACAGTTCCACGAGGTGGCAATTTGGGCCCTATTGTGCTGGGACCCGGAAGATTGGCCTCAAACAGCAACAGTATCTCAACACTTGCGGCACGCTCCAGACATAAATGGTGACACAGGTCCTGCCTATGCTGACGCCATGCAAACTCCGGGACCATCTGGTGTGAGGCGGCCTTTGTTCACTTCAACACCTCAAGTTGAAGCAGCAACCGAATCAGAACCCGAGATGTCTGGCACACTGCCATTTGACGAGACGGTTTTGTCAGATGACTCTGACTCTGACTCAAATGTTGAACCTCCAGCGATTCAATTGATTCTGAAAATCACATGAACTACAAACTGAAACGAGTATTTTGATACCAGAATGAACACTATCACATAAACTACCGTAAGTAGACTCGAACCTTCATAGATTTTTTTTTGGGTGTAGCGTGTGTCTGCATGAGTGTCCCAAACGGGTTGCAGGTGGGTGACTTTAGCCGTTTATACTGGTAATGCTTCCCCGTAGCTAGAGAACTAAGGTCAGGAGAGTAAAAAGAGTATACACATTTTCGTTTTGACGCTTAAGCAACATCCCATCGTCATCCCTTCACCTTCGTGTGGTCTGGTCAACATACTTTAGCCAGGTTATTGTGACTCATCGCCTGCATAGAAACTGTAATTGTGGTTGATCTCGAACCCATCTCGAATGTGACGATCGACGACTCGACGAATGGTCGATCTCGAATGTGACGACTTATAATGAATTTTGTAACTATATCATCAAGATTGTAACCAGCTTAGCTAAATGTATTGTGGGGTTCAGTCCCTAAGCCCATATATGTGCCTCTGTAACCATTTAGGTTACAGGGCAAAAACATAAGAACAAAGGTAACTGCAGAAGGCCTATTGGCCCATACCAGGCAGCTCCTATCTATAACCACCCAATCCTACTAATATACATGTCTAACCCGCGCTTGAAACAATCGAGGCAGCCCACCTCCACTACTATGAAGTTCGAAAAATAATTCCTCCACCACTATGAAGTTGAAAAAGAAGAAACTCTGAAGTCCGTATAACAGGTTAAGCAAAGGCAAATCCTAAAGGTTTTTTTCAGTTATATCGAACAAAGGTTAGGGAAAGGATAGGTCCATTAAAGACCAAGACAGATCATATATTGGATTTTCGATTTTTGATATTTTGATATTTTTTGATATTCGATTTTTGTATCATCGGCAAATTTGCAAATGCTGCTACTCAAACCTTAATCTAAAATATTTATATTTATTATAAACAACAGAGGTCCCAGTCCAGAGGCTTGAGGCACTCAGCTTACAACATTTTTCCACTCTTATAACCACCCAAGCCCACTCATATACATGTCGAACCCACGTTTGAAACAATCAATCCACGTTTGGCGGTAATTTGTTCCACAAATCAACAACCCTGTTACCGAACCAGTATTTTCCCAGGTCTTTCCTAAATCTAAACTTATGCAATTTATACCCATTATTTCGTCTGGTGCTGATACTTTTAATATCCCATTTGTTATGTCCATTCATCAACTTGTAAACCTCTATCATGTCACACCTAACTCTTCGCCTTTTCAGTGAATGCAATTGGGGAATTAACTTTGTTAATTAACTATGCTGGATACGTTCAAGTGAATTTATATCAATTCTATAGTACGGCGACTAAAACTGAACTGCATAATCAAAATGGGGCCTAACCAAAGCAACAAATTGATTGATTGATAAGAATTAAGCCACCCAAGAGACAGCACGGGAATGAAGAGCTTTAAAGAGCAAGATATAGCTGAAGAACAAAACCAGGTGTCTTGTTATTAACCCTTCGATTAATAAATCCTAGTGTACTATTTGCCTTATTACGAACATTCATGCATTGATCTTTTGGTTTAAATTCTTACTAATCATAACTCCAAGTTCCCTTTCGAAATACCCGACTTTGCAATCACAACACCATCTATCTCGTATCTTGTAACTCTATCATATCATTACCTAACCTCAAAACTTTACATTTATCAGCATTGAACTGCATCTGTCAACCTTTTGCCCATTTCAAAACTCTATTTAGATCAACTTGAAGAGATAGTGAGTCTTCTTCTGTGTTATTTCCCTACCGATTTTTGTATCATCGGCAAATTTGCAAATGTTGTTACTCAAACCTGAATCTAAATCATTTATATATACAGTATTATAAACAACAGAGGTCCCAGGACAGAGCCTTGAGGTACTCAACCTACAACATTTTCCAACTCTGATTTAATCCCATTTATACTAACTCTGTTGAGCGTTGAACATTTATACATCAACTCTGTTGATGTGAGCACTTATTTGGCGGTCAGTGGTGGCGCTTAATTCTTAAAAAGCAATATATACGCTCGATCGTGATTTAGTTTAGTATGCGGTTTAAAGAAAAAAGAGCATATCAATGTTATATCACAGAAAACGAATTTATCATAAACTCATGTATTTGTCTTATCGTATGGAAATGCATTCATATTTTTAAAATAACAATATGAATAGCCAAATTTCTGTAAATCCCCTACCATGTTGGAATCTGTGGAAATTAATGAGCAAATGTGCTGGCTGAAGGCCCTGAAGGAAACCATATTGGTTTCATTTTGGATACAAATGTCCATGGAGATTCAGAATGGAAATTAATTATAGTTGAACCTGCAGAGAGGAGTTTAAGAATCTGTGGTGAGAGTGATGGACACAGCCTTCACAATTATACTTCAGAGAATGTAAACATCTAAGAGTCATTAGAAATATGTGTAGAATAATAAACCATACAATGTTTGAGTTCGGGAAAACACCATTTGTCATATATACTAGCTGTTCTTAAAGATTCACCCATTTTGCAACAGCAAGATAACATATAAGATTTTAAGGGTTGACGAATGTTAATCTTCTTGTTTGATAAACTGTGCACTCGAGACATAGTTAATAAGAACACGCCAATATAGGACAACAAAACGTTTTCAGATTCTTTCACACCACTTTCCAGCAACTTTTATAATTTATATAAATTATTTTAGGGAATAATACATAAATTATATATTTAAACATGATATTAGTGTTTAGTGGAATGCATAACGAGTCAAATTGTGTTAAAAAGAGCGATTTTTTGTAAATTTGGAAAACTACTTTTTTCTGATCATATATTATAAGTAAATGGATTGTGAAGGTTTCACTCAGCAAATAAATATCATTCACAATTTATTAATGAATTTTACAAAAAACACCATAAATTTTATATTTAAACATGTAAAAACTATTTGTAATACATTAGGAACAAAATAGTTGTAGAAAAACAATTTATTATAAAACCTATGTGTTTGGATTTTTTTATTAAAAGTTTCTCAAAGGCTCTCCTGCACCATTCTCAATGTAAATCATTCCCACGCCTATGGGAAAAGATAGACGAACGTTTTCTAGATGATTTGTGTTTGCTGGGTCTACACTGAGCTTAGTTGGGAAGTGAGCTCTAGGTCAAGTTTGTTTGATAGATCATCAGACGTGCTGACGTACATTCCGACTGTGAGTGAGTGCCGGTTCCCCCTTGTCGGTCCATCCCTGACAAGCCTTCAGTATCAGCGGTAAAACCTTGCCCTCCGCCTTTCACTGGACACAATGAGGAATGAAAAGGGTTATCAGGGTTATCACGTCCTATCAGGGTTATCACGAACCGTTAGTACTGTTATCTTCCTTTGCTGCCTACTGATAGTTATGGCTCCCTTCCTCACTCGATCATTTCTGGTCGGTGGTGGCTCTCTTAATCAAGAGACCACTGATAACAATGTCTCTCTTGATCAAGAGTCCACTGATAACAACGTCTCTCTTGATCACGTGACCACTGATAATAACAATACCTCTCTTGATCAAAAAGGTTGTGTAGATACTACATCTACCCACCAAATAGTCACTGGCACCACTTCTAGTGGTCAGCCTGTGGTCACCAGACAGCTCCCGGTGAGAGTCTAGTCTCTACCACAACGCAGGTATGAACTACCTCCAAGACTCCCTAAATTTAAGCGGCCATCACAAGACAAGAGATGCCCTCGCCCCTCACAGACCACCAAGTCTTCTTCAGTCCCTCAGGATAAAACACTGAGGATATTTTACGACCAGGAGCCTCCAGAACAGTGGAAACTTCTCGCACCAGAGAAAAAGGAGTACAGAAAGCCAGTGGAGACAACAGAGAAGGTTTCCGAGGACAACACAGGGAAGAAAGATAAGAAAGAAAAACAAAATGGTGAAAAGAGAAAAGAAAAGGGGAGCCAAAATAAAGACCCACAGAAACAGATGGGCAAAAATGCCAAGAAAATGGGCAAAAAATGTTGACCCAATCGCGTTGTGGGTCACATACGGGTCCAGTTGATTGTATCAGGTGTGGTACATGTCTCGGTGTGGTACGTGTCCTGTTGTCGCTGTCCACTGGGCCACGAGACACGTACATGTGTGTGTGTGTGTGTGTATGTATATATAGATATATATATATATATATATATATATATATATATATATATATATATATATATATATATATATATATATACATAAATATATATATATATATATATATATATATATATATATATATATATATATATATATGTATATATATATTATTAATTATATATCTATATTTTAAAAACGGAAATGTTCGTTCGTTCAAAATCGCTAATCTCCTAAACTTCTTCACCGATTGCCTTGAAATTTTCACACAACGTTCCCTTCGCCTCCGAGGTCATTTTTATATAGATACTATATTGATCTCACATCTGTGACGGGAAAAAAAAACATGTTTTTTTTTTTACTGTTTTTCATGTGAAGGAAATCTTCGAAACCTCTTTACTGATTGCTTTGAAATTTTGACACAACATTGCATTCGGATTGGCGAGTGTTTTTACATACCTACTACATACATGCCTCACCTGTGACTGGAAAAAACATTGTTTTTTTGAAAAACTGTGCCACCTGTAGGACGTAAGAACAACACTCGCTGTAATCTCCGAAAGTTCTTCACCGATTGCTTTGAAATTTTCACAACCACAACCTTCTTCGAACACGTGCGTAGTTTATATATCTACTATTTAGATGCCAGATCTGTGACAGGTAAAAACGTGCTTTTTTTAAAACAGCGCCATCTGTTGCACGTAAGAGCAACACACGTTATTCAAAATATGTTACGATTTCATTTTAATGTTTCCTATTGCATTGATAAATTGATTTTTTTTATAGATTTTGATTTATTTTCATTTGGATTTAACTATTTTGTGTGAAATTACGTTGGAATTGAACTGCATTGTTTACCATAGTGCTCATTTCGTGAGTATAGTTTATTTTTTTTTCATTTTTTCATTTCCTGTTTTTAACTGTTCTTATTTTTCAGTGCAATTGGTGGTAAAATTGAGCTGTGTCGATTGATCTACGTTAGAATTAAAATATTTCGTTAGTATTTTTTGTTTTTTTTGAAAACAAGAAAATGAAAAACACGTTCATTTCACAGCTGCAAATGTGCAACAAACAGCTACGAATCCACCGGCTACAACGTTAACTGCTTTCTTCACGTTATGTCAAATGACATGTTTGCAAAAACACTGCTGTATTTGGAAGTGCCTATGTGTTAGATAGGCACTTCCGACAACCAGAGCAACCGACAACTGGAGCGCAACTCCATAGTCTACTGAGACTGATGGATGCCTACTACTATGTGTTACAGGTGGAATGCCAGTAGAAATTCATTTTAACGACGCAAAAGAGGAGAGCGAGTCGACGAACAACCTGGCATATTGAATTAAAATACGATAGGCAGATATCCACCGTGCATCCCAATCAAGATGAATGCTTCTTTCTTCGCATGCTGTTGGTAAATATACCTGGATCAACGTCTTCCAGCAATTGAGATTTATCAATTGCGTTACACATGCCACTTTCCATAGTACATGTCAAGCTCTGAATTATTTGGAGAACGACCGACACTGGGATGTATGCATTAATGAAGCGTCTAACATGTCACATCCAAATGAAATTCGTGCATTGTTTGCAATCATATTGACCACCTGCTCTCCTTCATCTCCAACAGAGTTATGGGAGAAATATAAATCGCACATGATGAAGATTGTTCGTTGAATACGCAAAGAAAATTCAAATATGAACATGGATTTCACAACAGAAATATACAATGAAGCTTTGATAATGATTGAAGATTTGTGCTTAGAATTAGCGAACAAAGTCCTCAATCAATTGGAAATGCCATCACCAAATCGATCTGCTGCTGCTACGTTCGATGTAGAATTGCGTTGTGAACAAAGTTACAACACAGGTGATCTGATGTCGTATGTGCAATCAAATATTCCTAATCTAACGCTTGAGCGAAAAGGCATTTACAATCAAAAGTTCAAACTGTCAATAACGGGCTTGGAGACATCTTCTTAGATGCGCCTGGAAGAACTGGTAAAACCTTCCGAATTAGATTGATTCTGGCACCATTTCGATCCCAAAATGCCATAACCTTACCTCTTGCATCATCCGGAATAGGTGAACATTGCTACCAGGTGGAAGAACTGCTACCTCGGCTTTGAAATTGCCATTGAACATGCAATTCATTGAAACTCTTACATGCAACATTTCCAAAGCATCCGGCGCACGAACTTAACAATATTATTCAGTCTAACATTCAAAGACAAGTCCGTCGACACTGTTGAGGAAGCAGATGAAGCTGTTAATTATCAAAGAGAATTTTTTAGTTCACTCGATCAGCCAGGGATACCATCACATGTACGGCAATTGGAAATCGGCGTGCCAATTATCATGTTGCGAAGTATCATCCCGCCAAAACTTTGCAACGCCACGCGGCTCGCAGTAAAAAATGAATCAGCGACGTCATAGAAGCAACAATCTTGACAGAACCTTTCAAAGGTGAAGATGTCCTCATTCCTCACATTACTATGATTCCAACAGATATGCCATTTCAGTTTAAGAGATTGTAATTTCCAGTTCGATTGGCGTTTGCAATCACCATCAACAAAGCTCAGGGCCAATCATTAGAATTGTGCAGTTCATATCTAGACACAGATTGCTTCTCCCAAGGACAATTATATTTTGCGTGTTATATAGTTTGCGTGTTTTTTGTTTGTTTTTTGCAGGGATATTCCTGCGCGGGCCCTAAGCCTCTGGCTGGCCCACTAAGTGTTGCTTGTTTCTAGTTTACTTGGGCGGAGTATGAGTATTTATTACTCGTATGGTCGCTTGAGTAAGATGTTGCCATATGTGTTTAACAACTTCTTCTGCTCTGTTGAATTGAAGTTGAAATCTTAATGGGTTTGTAACTGTGCACTGTGTTAGATAATGTTCCAGAGGTCCGTCGGGCATTTCTCCAGTGTTGACATTTCCTCTCATCTTCCAGAACCTGTAAGCCTATTTCCCATGCACATGGGTATCCAAGCCTGATGCGATGTAAGTGTACTTCTGTTGCCCTACTGCTCCCCTTCATTAACATAAGTGGTTCGTAGTTGGTTGAATTCCTGTACCAACCCGCAGATCGAGATGTTGCAACAGCTGAGTTGTGGTCACTGTACAACTTTTGCATTGCTCTGTTTCTAATTACTGTCTTACTCTGTGACAGACTCTGTGGTATGCAAATGTCTACAGTTCGTCTCTTAGTTGCAAGTTTTGCAGCTTCGTCTGCAATGTCATTTCCTATGATTCCCACATGACTTGGCACCCAGTTGAGAAGGACCCGTCGGCCTTGTCGTTTGAGTGTTTGCATTAATGAGAGGACAGTTGTGATCAGACGTATGTTATCACATATGTGGTCGTGTTGCAAGGTTTCAATGGCGGTTCTCGAATCTGTATGTATGATAACATGTTGTCGGTGTTGAGCAAGAGCATGTTCCAAAGCCTTTTGAATGGCTAGCATCTCTGTTTGCAAAGTCGAACACCCATTTGAGAGCCTCCAACTATGTATAGAGTTTCCTGCTTTAACTGCAGCCCCGGTTTCGTGTCCCTGCTGGTCTACTGATCCATCGGTGAAGTATGTGAAGCTGTCGGATGCCATGTTTGCTTCTATATGCATCTGTGCAATGTTACGTAACAGAAGAGGATTTGTCTGGTTCTTTTTCCCTACAATAACCATAATTTTAAAGTCTTCTGGTGGAGATTCCCAAGGGGCTTGCATAACAAAGTCTGCATGTATTTCGTCGACACCCTTCTCAATATATACATACGATATTGATGTCACGTCTGTGACAGGAAAAACATGCTTTTTCTGTAAAAACTGTGCTTTACATATGTTTTTCATGTGAGGGAAATCTTCGAAACCTCTTTACCGATTGCTTTGAAATTTTGACACAATGTTGCATTCGAGTAGGCACGTCTTTTCATATATCTTCCATTTACATGCCTCACCTGTGACAGGAAAAAACATGTTTTTTTTTAAATTACCGCCATCTGTTGGACGTAAGAGTAACACACACTGTAATCTCCAAAAGTTCTTCATCGATTGCTTTGAAATTTTGACGCAACATTGCATTCGAATAGACGTGTCTTTATATATGTCTACTATATAGATGCCACACCTGTGACAGGTAAAAACATGCGTTTTTGAAAACAGAGCAATCTGTTGCACAAAATAGCGACATGCACACTGTACTTAATATGTCACGAATACCATTTCAGTGTTTCCGATTGTATTGATAAATTTTATTTTCATAGATTTTTATTTATTTTATTTTTCATAGAATTATTTTGTGTGACAGTTAGAATTGAGCTGTGTTGTTTACCATACCGTTCATTTCATAGGTATAAGTATAGATGCCACACCTGTGACAGGCAAATCTATGTTTTTCTTGAAAAACAGTGCCATCTGTTGCATGTAATAGCAACACACATGCTATTCTAAATATGTTACAATTCCATTTCAATGTTTCTGATTGCATTGATAAATTGAATTTTCATAGATTTTGATTTATTTTCATTTTGATTTAAATATTTGTGTGAATAGCGTTAGAATTGAGTTGTGTTGTTTACCATACTGTTCATTTCGAGAGTATAATTTTTTTTTTTATTTTTTCATATTTTCATTCATTTTTAAAAGTTTTTCTTATATTTCAGTGATGGGAACATTAGATCACTTCATGTTCCCAATTTTCTGTTGGGAACATCAGACCATATGGGAAGGCATCGGACGAGGGAGTGGGAATGGTGGGGATGACGAGGGCACGGAAGTGAGAGATGAAGGGGAGGACGAGGGGACAGGGAGGGGGTAATGGTGGGGAAGGACGAGTGGACGAGGGAGTTTGGATGGTGTGGATGAGGGAATGCGGAATGGAAAATGGTGGGGAGGACAAAGGGACAGGGGAGTGGGGCATAGTGGGAAGGAAGAGGATGGTGGAGTGGGAATGGTGGGGAGGATCAGGGATGGTGGAGTCGGGAATGGTTGGTAGGCTGAGAGACAGGTGAGGGGGGAATGGTGGGGAGGACTGGGAATGGGAAAGGGGAAGTTGCTGCGTTGCTACAACTTTCTGCAGTTGTTGCTGCAAAAAGTTATATAGTTGTTATATATAGTATAGGGCATCCATCAGTCTCAGGAGACTATGGAGTTGCGCTCTGGTTGTCGGTCTGGAGTGGCCTCACCAGGGCGCAAAGCCAGGGTAGGTTGAATCGGGGAGAAGCTGTTACCCAGGCAGTTGTTGTTGCTATATAGTTGTTGCTATATATATATATATATANTGGTGAAGGATGAGCAGTGAAGATGGCGCTGAGACAAGACCTCAGGGGTGACACTGAGACAACACCTCAGGGGTGACACTGAGACAACACCTCAGGGGAGACACTGAGACAACACCTCAGGGGTGACACTGAGACAACACCTCAGGGGTGACACTGAGACAACACCTCAGGGGTGACACTGAGACAACACCTCAGGGGAGACATTGAGACAACACCTCAGGGGTGACACTGACAACACCTCAGGGGAGACATTGAGACAACACCTCAGGGGTGACACTGAGACAACACCTCAGGGGAAGCACTGAGACAACACCTCATGGGTGACACTGAGACAACACCTCAGGGGAGACACTGAGACAACACCTCAGGGGTGACACTGAGACAACACCTCAGGGGAGACACTGAGACAACACCTCAGGGGTGACACTGAGACAACACCTCAGGGGAGACACTGAGACAACACCTCAGGGGAGACACTGAGACAACACCTCAGGGGAGACACTGAGACAACACCTCAGGGGAGACACTGAGACAACACCTCAGGGGTGACACTGAGACAACACCTCAGGGGAGACACTGAGACAACACCTCAGGGGTGACACTGAGACAACACCTCACGGGTGACACTGAGAAAACACCTCACGGGTGACACTGAGACAACACCTCAGGGGAGACACTGAGACAACACCTCACGGGTGACACTGAGACAACACCTCAGGGGAGACACTGAGACAACACCTCAGGGGAGACATTGAGACAACACCTCAGGGAGACATTGAGACAACACCTCAGGGGTGACACTGAGACAACACCTCAGGGGTGACACTGAGACAACACCTCAGGGGAGACACTGAGACAACACCTCAGGGAAGACACTGAGACAACACCTCAGGGAAGACACTGAGACAACACCTCAGGGAGACATTGAGACAACACCACAGGGGAGACACTGAGACAACACCTCAGGGGAGACACTGAGACAACACCTCAGGGGTGACACTGAGACAACACCTCAGGGGTGACACTGAGACAACACCTCAGGGGAGACACTGAGACAACACCTCAGGGGTGACACTGAGACAACACCTCAGGGGAGACACTGAGACAACACCTCAGGGGAGACACTGAGACAACACCTCAGGGGAGATACTGAGACAACACCTCAGGGGTGACACTGAGACAACACCTCAGGGGTGACACAGAGACAACACCTCAGGGGAGACACTGAGACAACACCTCAGGGGAGATACTGAGACAACACCTCAGGGGTGACACTGAGACAACACCTCAGGGGTGACACAGAGACAACACCTCAGGGAGACACTGAGACAACACCTCAAGGGTGACACTGAGACAACACCTCAGGGGAGACACTGAGACAACACCTCAGGGGTGACACTGAGACAACACCTCTGGGATGACACTGAGACAACACCTCAGGGGAGACACTGAGACAACACCTCAGGGGAGACACTGAGACAACACCTCAGGGGAAACACTGAGACAACACCTCAGGGGAGACACTGAGACAACACCTCAGGGGAGACATTGAGACAACACCTCAGGGGTGACACTGACAACACCTCAGGGGAGGCACTGAGACAACACCTCAGGGTGACATTGAGACAACACCTCAGGGTGACACTGACAACACCTCAGGGGAGACATTGAGACAACACCTCAGGGGCGACACTGAGACAACACCTCAGGGGAGGCACTGAGACAACACCTCACGGGTGACACTGAGACAACACCTCAGGGGAGACACTGAGACAACACCTCAGGGGTGACACTGAGACAACACCTCAGGGGTGACACTGAGACAACACCTCACGGGTGACACTGAGACAACACCTCAGGGGAGACACTGAGACAACACCTCAGGGGTGACACTGAGACAACACCTCAGGGGAGACACTGAGACAACACCTCAGGGGTACACTGAGACAACACCTCAGGGGTGACACTGAGACAACACCTCACGGGTGACACTGAGACAACACCTCAGGGGAGACATTGAGACAACACCTCACGGGTGACACTGAGACAACACCTCAGGGGAGACATTGAGACAACACCTCAGGGGAGACATTGAGACAACACCTCAGGGGAGACACTGAGACAACACCTCAGGGGAGACACTGAGACAACACCTCAGGGGAGACACTGAGACAACACCTCAGGGGAGACACTGAGACAACACCTCAGGGGAGACACTGAGACAACACCTCAGGGGAGACACTGAGACAACACCTCAGGGGAGACACTGAGACAACACCTCAGGGGAGACATTGAGACAACACCTCAGGGGTGACACTGAGACAACACCTCAGGGGAGACATTGAGACAACACCTCAGGGGAGACATTGAGACAACACCTCAGGGGAGACATTGAGACAACACCTCAGGGTGACATTGAGACAACACCTCAGGGGAGACATGAGACAACACCTCAGGGGAGACATTGAGACAACACCTCAGGGGTGACACTGAGACAACACCTCAGGGGAGACATTGAGACAACACCTCAGGGGTGACACTGAGACAACACCTCAGGGGTGACACTGAGACAACACCTCAGGGGAGACATTGAGACAACACCTCAGGGGAGACACTGAGACAACACCTCAGGGGAGACACTGAGACAACACCTCAGGGGAGACACTGAGACAACACCTCAGGGGAGACACTGAGACAACACCTCAGGGGAGACACTGAGACAACACCTCAGGGGTGACACTGAGACAACACCTCAGGGGTGACACTGAGACAACACCTCAGGGGAGACACTGAGACAACACCTCAGGGGTGACACTGAGACAACACCTCAGGGGAGACACTGAGACAACACCTCAGGGGAGACACTGAGACAACACCTCAGGGGAGACACTGAGACAACACCTCAGGGGTGACACTGAGACAACACCTCAGGGGTGACACTGAGACAACACCTCAGGGGAGACACTGAGACAACACCTCAGGGGTGACACTGAGACAACACCTCAGGGGAGACACTGAGACAACACCTCAGGGGTGACACTGAGACAACACCTCAGGGAGACACTGAGACAACACCTCAGGGGAGACACTGAGACAACACCTCAGGGGAGACACTGAGACAACACCTCAGGGGAGACACTGAGACAACACCTCAGGGGAGACACTGAGACAACACCTCAGGGGTGACACTGAGACAACACCTCTGAGGGACACTGAGACAACACCTCAGGGATGACACTGAGACAACACCTCAGGGGAGACACTGAGACAACACCTCAGGGGTGACACTGAGACAACACCTCAGGGTGACACTGAGACAACACCTCAGGGATGACACTGAGACAACACCTCAGGGGTGACACTGAGACAACACCTCAGGGGAGACACTGAGACAACACCTCAGGGGAGACACTGAGACAACACCTCAGGGGTGACACTGAGACAACACCTCAGGGTGACACTGAGACAACACCTCAGGGGAGACACTGAGACAACACCTCAGGGGTGACACTGAGACAACACCTCAGGGGAGACACTGAGACAACACCTCAGGGGAGACACTGAGACAACACCTCAGGGGTGACACTGAGACAACACCTCAGGGGAGACACTGAGACAACACCTCAGGGGTGACACTGAGACAACACCTCAGGGGAGACACTGAGACAACACCTCAGGGGAGACACTGAGACAACACCTCAGGGGAGACACTGAGACAACACCTCAGGGGAGACACTGAGACAACACCTCAGGGGAGACACTGAGACAACACCTCAGGGGTGACACTGAGACAACACCTCCGAGGGACACTGAGACAACACCTCAGGGATGACACTGAGACAACACCTCAGGGGAGACACTGAGACAACACCTCAGGGGAGACACTGAGACAACACCTCAGGGGTGACACTGAGACAACACCTCAGGGGTGACACTGAGACAACACCTCAGGGGAGGCACTGAGACAACACCTCAGGGGAGACACTGAGACAACACCTCAGGGGTGACACTGAGACAACACCTCTGAGGTGACACTGAGACAACACCTCTGGGATGACACTGAGACAACACCTCAAGGGAGACACTGAGACAACACCTCAGGGGTGACACTGAGACAACGCCTCCGAGGTGACACTGAGACAACACCTCTGGGATGACACTGAGACAACACCTCAGGGGTGACACTGAGACAACACCTCAGGGGAGACACTGAGACTACACCTTAGGGGAGACACTGAGACAACACCTCAGGGGTGACACTGAGACAACACCTCAGGGGTGACACTGAGACAACACCTCAGGGGAGACACTGAGACAACACCTCAGGGGTGACACTGAGACAACACCTCAGGGGAGACACTGAGACAACACCTCAGGGGAGACACTGAGACAACACCTCAGGGGTGACACTGAGACAACACCTCAGGGGAGACACTGAGACAACACCTCAGGGGTGACACTGAGACAACACCTCAGGGGAGACACTGAGACAACACCTCAGGGGAGACACTGAGACAACACCTCAGGGGAGACACTGAGACAACACCTCAGGGGTGACACTGAGACAACACCTCCGAGGTGACACTGAGACAACACCTCTGGGATGACACTGAGACAACACCTCAGGGGAGACACTGAGACAACACCTCAGGGGAGACACTGAGACAACACCTCAGGGTGACACTGAGACAACACCTCAGGGGTGACACTGAGACAACACCTCAGGGGAGGCACTGAGACAACACCTCAGGGGAGACACTGAGACAACACCTCAGGGGTGACACTGAGACAACACCTCAGGGGTGACACTGAGACAACACCACAGGGGAGACACTGAGACAACACCTCAGGGGTGACACTGAGACAACACCTCAGGGGAGACACTGAGACAACACCTCAATGATTACATAAAGATGCTTAACGCAAATGTACGAGACATGAGTAGAGAGTACCGGAGACATCCCACTGAGAGTAACCAAGAGTTGTTTAAAACTGTGTGTCAAGTAGCCAGGGAAGAGAAGATTAAAGGGCGGGAAAGACAATGGCTTGAGTTCACTAGCTCTATTGGACGGGAAACATCTGCAAGACAGGTGTGGGCAAAATTTCAGATAGCTAAGGGTGGCAGAGCCCGGCCTGCGGCTCACAAAGACCCCCAGGGTAAGGCTGAAGAACTAATTCACAAGTGGAGTGATGCAGCATCCTCCTCCTCCCTTCCTGCAGAAATCAGCAGGGAACAGCTCCTGCGACATGATGACAGAAGAATTAGGATAACAAGAGCACTGTCTAGTGATGATGAATATGGGGACCCAATCACAGCCCAGGAAGTAAGGGGCGCTATGAAAAAGGGGAAAAGTACAGAACCTGGTGAAGATGGCGTCACCTACGACATACTCAATGCACTGTGTGAAGTGTCTGGGAATCCACTACTCCACCTGTTTAACAAGTCATTCCTAAGTGGAGTGCTGCCCACACAATGGAAACACGCAATAATTGTTCCCATACCGAAGCCCAATGACCCTGTAATTACAGACCTATCAGTCTCGTGTCATGCACTTGCAAGATGCTTGAAAGGATCATCCTAAACCGACTGTTGCACAAAATAGGCAGGTTAGGGGAGGGGGTCAATGGATTTGTTAAAGGACGGAGCACAGCAAATTGTATAGTTAATTACTTGGCTAATGACACGGCTAGGTACTCTGTATTTGTGGACATCAAAGGAGCCTTCGACAAAGCACAGGGGATTGCGATCCTAGACGAGCTTGCATGCATGGGTGTCAAGGGGAGACTCATGAAATGGGTTCAAGACTACCTCACAGGAAGGAAAGCCAAGGTTTTCTTCAATGGAGCAGTCTCCAGAACAATGAATATGGAACTCGGGACCCCCCAAGGCGGAGTCTTAAGCCCTACACTATTCAATGTACTTATGAACGCCATTGCAAATATTGATTTTCCGGAAGGAACACAAGTGGGATATGCAGATGATGTTCTAATACAAGCTCCCACCTTGGAAAAATTGAACAGTCCATTGAACTCCTTGGAAGGAAGTGTATTGAGCTCGGTTTCACTCTCTCCACAAACAAGACGAAGGCATACTCCCATCACAAGCGGAGAGCAAATGAAGAACTGCAAATTAATGGTGTAACACTTGAATGGGTTGACCACTATCGGTATCTTGGCGTCACTGTCGGCTCTAACAAGGGGAAGAAAGAGGAGCTCAATCAACTCATAGGAACATGCAAAAGTCGACTCAGGGCACTGAAAGCTATGACCTGGAATGGACATGGAGCCTCTATTGCTGTGCTTAAAATGATGTACACAGCCTATGTGCGCTCCGTCATAGACTATGCCGCACCAGTTCTGTGCACCTACTCCCAAAGCGATATGAAAAGGCTTGAAAGCATTCAAAATGAAGCCATGACAATCATTCTTGGAGTTCCAAGAACTGCCAAAACGTCTAATCTACGAGAGGAGTTGTCCCTTCCCAGTGTTAAAAGCAGAATTCAGGAGCTGAATGCTAAGCTTGCAATTAGGATCGCCAGAGATCCCCATTACAATGATATTGCTAAGAAAAAACTGAGCTCTGTGCTACTTTCAGGGGGAAACAGGAGAAGCAAAAAATGGCATCACAGATCAGTCTGCTACCTCGAAAAGCTTCACCTGCTTGAGCAAGCCTGTGAGCTCCTGCCTGTAGAGAGGTTACCTCCCTGGGAGGATGACTCATGCAAGATCATCATCAATGAAATGGCGATGAAAAAATCCAACATGTTACCACAAGAAATGAGGCACAAGTATCTCGAGGAAATTTATAAAGAAGCCGGAGATGAACTAGATCAAATCTACACTGACGGGTCATCTAATCCTGTCAATGGCAGGGCTGGTGCAGGATACACGGTATTCAAGGATAATACTTTCCAACGCAGAAATGAAGAAAAAGCACGTATTGAGAACTATGCCTCTTCAACGCAAGCAGAGCTAACTGCCATTGTTATGGCGCTAAAGTTTCTTGAACGGAACACTAATGGTGCAGTGATTTGCACCGATTCAAAAGCAGCACTACAAAGCCTAAGTAAAAATCAGGCAGAAAATCTTGCAATAGTCACTGAAATTAAGAGATCTGTGAGAGTTCTTACCAATCAGGGAAGAGTCATCAAGTTTCTGTGGATCCCCTCCCATGTTGGGATATGTGGGAATGAACGAGCAGATGTGCTGGCTGCTGAAGGCGCTGAAGGAGACCATATTGAATACTTCATTACCCAAGACTCTACGACAAATTAGAGGTATTGTCAGGCAACATCACCGTGACAAGGTAACTGAGGAAAGGAGGAAAGAAGCACAAAACCAGTGAATCGGTACGATGGTACAACATGGTTGCAGCTTGGCAATCCCAATCATTATGGCCGAAGAGGAGGAGGACGAGGGAGAGAATCATAATAGCGAGAATCCGTCTGGATACAGAGATCCATGGAGATATGGAATGGAAACAACAGTGAGCAGCGAAGTTGCAGAATCTGTGGTGAGAGTGAGTGGGACACCGCCTTGACACTACCTGAGAGAATGTGAACACCCTGAGAGACATCAGAAATATGTGTAGATTAATAAACCCCACATTGTTTGAGTTAGGAAAACACTATCTGTCAAATATTGATACTGTCTTAAAGATTTCCCCATTTTGCACCCGCAAGATAAAGTAAGCTTTTAAGGGTTGATAGATGTTAATTTTNTTCTCGTTAGCAGCTGTTTGGTCCTTACAAGACCTTGGTGTCCTTGATGTGCAAGCTTCAGAGCACGTTGCTGGAGAACAGCTGGAATGACGATACGAGTACCTCGCGCACGTGTCGCGTTGTTGCGTAACACTTAATTCTGTCTGGATGCGTTCAAGTGCTTTGAATGCATCTTGGTCAACTCCTGAGGGTGGGATGCGTGGAAACTTTCTTGGTCAATGCATCCACTGTTGCTTGCAGAGTTGGGTCCTCTAGGGTTGCAGTACGTATTTCATCAAGAGTGAGAGCCTTAGGGACTGCATCACAGGTTACAGAGTGTACATATTCCTCGGCAACTTGCTGATGCTTGGTGATGGTGAAACTGTTGGCAGGATGTCGACTGATGTAATCAGCGGGATTGCCTGCACCGGCTTGTATTTCACCGTAAAGTTGTATGGTTGCAGACGAAGAGCCCATCTCTCAATGCGAGCTGGTGGTTTGGACTTTGGATTATTGAAGATGGTCTCCAACGGTTTGTGGTCAGTGACTATCGTGGTAAAGGGTGCACCAAGCAGATACACATTGAAGTGTTCACAGCCCATACAAGAGCAAGAGCTTCCTTCTCTGTCTGACTGTATCGTTGCTCAACATCTGTGAGAGAACGGCTGGCGTAGGCAATTACTACTCTGGAATCTGGTTGACCAGGTTGTGTTGGGCTAACACAGCACCTAAACCAACAGGACTAGCATCCACCGTTAACTCAGTGTCCATTGATGGATCAAAGTATGCAGCAGTCGCATTTTCTACTAGTGCATCTTTCACAGCATCAAATGCATTTTGCTCGACATCGCTCCAGTACCATGATGCATTTTCTTCAGGAGCTCACGTAGAGGCTTCGTAATGGTAGCAAAATCTGGAATGAAGCGAGAACAGTAGTTTGCCATTCCCAGAAAACTATGTACTTCAGTGGATGTTGAAGGAGGTGCAGCATTCTTGATATCTGCAACTTTCTTAGGATCTGGAGACAGACCTTTGTCACTAAGTACATGTCCAAAGAATTCAATTTTATGTTGATTGAACTCACACTTTGCTCGGCTTAGCGTCAAATTCTTTTCTCGTAAGCGTTGCAATGTTGCACGAAGAGCTTTGTCGTGTTCAGCTTGGGTACGGCCATAAACAATGATGTCATCAGACATGTTGTCAGCATTAGGTATATCTTGCAATACCTGGCTGATGATGTGCTGGAATACCTCAGCAGCACTGTAATACCAAAACTCAGGCGCTTGTACCTATACAGACCTCGATGTGTCGTAAACGTTGTGATGAATCGACTCTCATCATCAAGTTCAAGCTGATGATAGCCCTTGTTTAAATCTAACTTGCTAATACAGTTGCACCATTCAAGCGGTATATCATATCATCTACAGTGGTGTAGGATGGCGTTCACGCATTATTGCCTTGTTGGGAACACGCATGTCTACACAAATGCGTATTCATCTGGATTCTTCGGCTTCGGTGGAGTGACAATTGGGCTTACCATGGTGTTGGGCCTGTTACCGGTTCAATGATATCTAGTTCTATCAGCCTATCCAGTTCGGCATCGACTTTCTTGCGAGTATGGAATGGTTGTCGGCGATGTGGTTGGGCAACTGGAATTACATCTGGGTTGATATGCAGATGTACCTTGCTATCAGTATAACA
>WNGS01163176.1:0-13070 GCA_020271785.1 Procambarus virginalis | reverse complement strand
CCGTCATGTGGACCCCCAGGGACCATGTTGTCACCCGTCAGTGTGGACCCCCAGGGACCATGTTGTCACCCGTCAGTGTGGACCACCAGGGTCCATGTTGTCACCCGTCAGTGTGGACCACCAGGGTCCATGTTGTCACCCGTCAGTGTGGACCCCCAGGGCCATGTTGTCACCCGTCAGTGTGGACCCCCAGGGACCATGTTGTCACCCGTCAGTGTGGACCACCAGGGACCATGTTGTCACCCGTCAGTGTGGACCACCAGGGACCATGTTGTCACCCGTCAGTGTGGACCACAGGGTCCATGTTGTCACCCGTCAGTGTGGACCACCAGGGACCATGTTGTCACCCGTCAGTGTGGACCACCAGGGACCATGTTGTCACCCGTCAGTGTGGACCACAGGGTCCATGTTGTCACCCGTCAGTGTGGACCCCCAGGTCCATGTTGTCACCCGTCAGTGTGGACCACCAGGGTCCATGTTGTCACCCGTCAGTGTGGACCACCAGGGACCATGTTGTCACCCGTCAGTGTGGACCACCAGGGTCCATGTTGTCACCCGTCAGTGTGGACCACAGGGTCCATGTTGTCACCCGTCAGTGTGGACCCCCAGGGTCCATGTTGTCACCCGTCAGTGTGGACCACCAGGGTCCATGTTGTCACCCGTCAGTGTGGACCACCAGGGACCATGTTGTCACCCGTCAGTGTGGACCCCAGGGACCATGTTGTCACCCGTCAGTGTGGACCACCAGGGTCCATGTTGTCACCCGTCAGTGTGGACCCCCAGGGACCATGTTGTCACCCGTCAGTGTGGACCCCCAGGGTCCATGTTGTCACCCGTCAGTGTGGACCCCCAGGGTCCATGTTGTCACCCGTCAGTGTGGACCACCAGGGTCCATGTTGTCACCCGTCAGTGTGGACCCCCAGGGTCCATGTTGTCACCCGTCAGTGTGGACCACCAGGGACCATGTTGTCACCCGTCAGTGTGGACCCCAGGGTCCATGTTGTCACCCGTCAGTGTGGACCACCAGGGTCCATGTTGTCACCCGTCAGTGTGGACCACCAGGGACCATGTTGTCACCCGTCAGTGTGGACCACCAGGGTCCATGTTGTCACCCGTCAGTGTGGACCCCAGGGTCCATGTTGTCACCCGTCAGTGTGGACCACCAGGGTCCATGTTGTCACCCGTCAGTGTGGACCCCCAGGGTCCATGTTGTCACCCGTCAGTGTGGACCACCAGGACCATGTTGTCACCCGTCAGTGTGGACCACCAGGGTCCATGTTGTCACCCGTCAGTGTGGACCCCCAGGGTCCATGTTGTCACCCGTCAGTGTGGACCACCAGGGTCCATGTTGTCACCCGTCAGTGTGGACCCCCAGGGTCCATGTTGTCACCCGTCAGTGTGGACCACCAGGGACCATGTTGTCACCCGTCAGTGTGGACCACCAGGGACCATGTTGTCACCCGTCAGTGTGGACCCCCAGGGTCCATGTTGTCACCCGTCAGTGTGGACCCCAGGGTCCATGTTGTCACCCGTCAGTGTGGACCCCCAGGGACCATGTTGTCACCCGTCAGTGTGGACCACCAGGGACCATGTTGTCACCCGTCAGTGTGGACCCCAGGGTCCATGTTGTCACCCGTCAGTGTGGACCCCCAGGGTCCATGTTGTCACCCGTCAGTGTGGACCCCCAGGGTCCATGTTGTCACCCGTCAGTGTGGACCACCAGGGTCCATGTTGTCACCCGTCAGTGTGGACCCCCAGGTCCATGTTGTCACCCGTCAGTGTGGACCCCCAGGTCCATGTTGTCACCCGTCAGTGTGGACCCCAGGGTCCATGTTGTCACCCGTCAGTGTGGACCCCCAGGGACCATGTTGTCACCCGTCAGTGTGGACCACCAGGGTCCATGTTGTCACCCGTCAGTGTGGACCCCCAGGGACCATGTTGTCACCCGTCAGTGTGGACCCCAGGGTCCATGTTGTCACCCGTCAGTGTGGACCCCCAGGGACCATGTTGTCACCCGTCAGTGTGGACCCCCAGGGTCCATGTTGTCACCCGTCAGTGTGGACCCCAGGGACCATGTTGTCACCCGTCAGTGTGGACCACCAGGGTCCATGTTGTCACCCGTCAGTGTGGACCACCAGGGTCCATGTTGTCACCCGTCAGTGTGGACCCCAGGGACCATGTTGTCACCCGTCAGTGTGGACCACCAGGGTCCATGTTGTCACCCGTCAGTGTGGACCCCCAGGGTCCATGTTGTCACCCGTCAGTGTGGACCACAGGGTCCATGTTGTCACCCGTCAGTGTGGACCCCCAGGGTCCATGTTGTCACCCGTCAGTGTGGACCACCAGGGCCCATGTTGTCACCCGTCAGTGTGGACCACCAGGGTCCATGTTGTCACCCGTCAGTGTGGACCCCCAGGGTCCATGTTGTCACCCGTCAGTGTGGACCCCCAGGGTCCATGTTGTCACCCGTCAGTGTGGACCCCCAGGTCCATGTTGTCACCCGTCAGTGTGGACCCCAGGGTCCATGTTGTCACCCGTCAGTGTGGACCCCCAGGTCCATGTTGTCACCCGTCAGTGTGGACCCCAGGGTCCATGTTGTCACCCGTCAGTGTGGACCCCAGGGTCCATGTTGTCACCCGTCAGTGTGGACCACCAGGGACCATGTTGTCACCCGTCAGTGTGGACCCCCAGGGACCATGTTGTCACCCGTCAGTGTGGACCACCAGGGTCCATGTTGTCACCCGTCAGTGTGGACCCCCAGGGACCATGTTGTCACCCGTCAGTGTGGACCACCAGGGTCCATGTTGTCACCCGTCAGTGTGGACCACCAGGGTCCATGTTGTCACCCGTCAGTGTGGACCACCAGGGTCCATGTTGTCACCCGTCAGTGTGGACCACCAGGGTCCATGTTGTCACCCGTCAGTGTGGACCACCAGGGTCCATGTTGTCACCCGTCAGTGTGGACCACCAGGGTCCATGTTGTCACCCGTCAGTGTGGACCACCAGGGACCATGTTGTCACCCGTCAGTGTGGACCCCAGGGACCATGTTGTCACCCGTCAGTGTGGACCCCCAGGGTCCATGTTGTCACCCGTCAGTGTGGACCACCAGGGTCCATGTTGTCACCCGTCAGTGTGGACCCCCAGGTCCATGTTGTCACCCGTCAGTGTGGACCCCCAGGGTCCATGTTGTCACCCGTCAGTGTGGACCCCAGGGTCCATGTTGTCACCCGTCAGTGTGGACCCCCAGGGACCATGTTGTCACCCGTCAGTGTGGACCACCAGGGTCCATGTTGTCACCCGTCAGTGTGGACCCCCAGGGTCCATGTTGTCACCCGTCAGTGTGGACCACCAGGGTCCATGTTGTCACCCGTCAGTGTGGACCACCAGGGTCCATGTTGTCACCCGTCAGTGTGGACCCCAGGGTCCATGTTGTCACCCGTCAGTGTGGACCCCCAGGTCCATGTTGTCACCCGTCAGTGTGGACCCCAGGGTCCATGTTGTCACCCGTCAGTGTGGACCACCAGGGTCCATGTTGTCACCCGTCAGTGTGGACCCCCAGGGTCCATGTTGTCACCCGTCAGTGTGGACCCCCAGGGTCCATGTTGTCACCCGTCAGTGTGGACCCCAGGGACCATGTTGTCACCCGTCAGTGTGGACCACCAGGGTCCATGTTGTCACCCGTCAGTGTGGACCACCAGGGTCCATGTTGTCACCCGTCAGTGTGGACCCCAGGGTCCATGTTGTCACCCGTCAGTGTGGACCCCCAGGTCCATGTTGTCACCCGTCAGTGTGGACCCCAGGGTCCATGTTGTCACCCGTCAGTGTGGACCACCAGGGTCCATGTTGTCACCCGTCAGTGTGGACCCCCAGGGTCCATGTTGTCACCCGTCAGTGTGGACCACCAGGGTCCATGTTGTCACCCGTCAGTGTGGACCCCCAGGGACCATGTTGTCACCCGTCAGTGTGGACCACCAGGGACCATGTTGTCACCCGTCAGTGTGGACCCCCAGGGTCCATGTTGTCACCCGTCAGTGTGGACCACCAGGGTCCATGTTGTCACCCGTCAGTGTGGACCCCAGGGTCCATGTTGTCACCCGTCAGTGTGGACCACCAGGGTCCATGTTGTCACCCGTCAGTGTGGACCACAGGGTCCATGTTGTCACCCGTCAGTGTGGAGTGACAGGGTCCATGTTGTCACCCGTCAGTGTGGACCCCCAGGGTCCATGTTGTCACCCGTCAGTGTGGACCCCCAGGGTCCATGTTGTCACCCGTCAGTGTGGACCACCAGGGCCATGTTGTCACCCGTCAGTGTGGACCACCAGGGTCCATGTTGTCACCCGTCAGTGTGGACCCCAGGGTCCATGTTGTCACCCGTCAGTGTGGACCACCAGGGTCCATGTTGTCACCCGTCAGTGTGGACCCCCAGGTCCATGTTGTCACCCGTCAGTGTGGACCCCAGGGTCCATGTTGTCACCCGTCAGTGTGGACCCCAGGGTCCATGTTGTCACCCGTCAGTGTGGACCCCCAGGGACCATGTTGTCACCCGTCAGTGTGGACCACCAGGGTCCATGTTGTCACCCGTCAGTGTGGACCCCCAGGGACCATGTTGTCACCCGTCAGTGTGGACCACCAGGGTCCATGTTGTCACCCGTCAGTGTGGACCACCAGGGACCATGTTGTCACCCGTCAGTGTGGACCCCAGGGTCCATGTTGTCACCCGTCAGTGTGGACCCCAGGTCCATGTTGTCACCCGTCAGTGTGGACCCCAGGGTCCATGTTGTCACCCGTCAGTGTGGACCACCAGGGTCCATGTTGTCACCCGTCAGTGTGGACCCCAGGGTCCATGTTGTCACCCGTCAGTGTGGACCACCAGGGTCCATGTTGTCACCCGTCAGTGTGGACCCCCAGGGACCATGTTGTCACCCGTCAGTGTGGACCCCCAGGGACCATGTTGTCACCCGTCAGTGTGGACCCCCAGGGTCCATGTTGTCACCCGTCAGTGTGGACCCCCAGGGACCATGTTGTCACCCGTCAGTGTGGACCACCAGGGTCCATGTTGTCACCCGTCAGTGTGGACCACCAGGGTCCATGTTGTCACCCGTCAGTGTGGACCCCCAGGGACCATGTTGTCACCCGTCAGTGTGGACCACCAGGGTCCATGTTGTCACCCGTCAGTGTGGACCACAGGGTCCATGTTGTCACCCGTCAGTGTGGACCACAGGGTCCATGTTGTCACCCGTCAGTGTGGACCCCCAGGGTCCATGTTGTCACCCGTCAGTGTGGACCACCAGGGCCCATGTTGTCACCCGTCAGTGTGGACCACCAGGGTCCATGTTGTCACCCGTCAGTGTGGACCCCCAGGGTCCATGTTGTCACCCGTCAGTGTGGACCCCCAGGGTCCATGTTGTCACCCGTCAGTGTGGACCCCCAGGTCCATGTTGTCACCCGTCAGTGTGGACCCCAGGGTCCATGTTGTCACCCGTCAGTGTGGACCCCCAGGTCCATGTTGTCACCCGTCAGTGTGGACCCCAGGGTCCATGTTGTCACCCGTCAGTGTGGAGTGCCAGGGTCCATGTTGTCACCCGTCAGTGTGGACCACCAGGGACCATGTTGTCACCCGTCAGTGTGGACCCCCAGGGACCATGTTGTCACCCGTCAGTGTGGACCACCAGGGTCCATGTTGTCACCCGTCAGTGTGGACCCCCAGGGACCATGTTGTCACCCGTCAGTGTGGACCACCAGGGTCCATGTTGTCACCCGTCAGTGTGGACCACCAGGGACCATGTTGTCACCCGTCAGTGTGGACCACCAGGGTCCATGTTGTCACCCGTCAGTGTGGACCACCAGGGTCCATGTTGTCACCCGTCAGTGTGGACCACCAGGGACCATGTTGTCACCCGTCAGTGTGGACCACCAGGGACCATGTTGTCACCCGTCAGTGTGGACCACCAGGGACCATGTTGTCACCCGTCAGTGTGGACCCCCAGGGACCATGTTGTCACCCGTCAGTGTGGACCACCAGGGACCATGTTGTCACCCGTCAGTGTGGACCACCAGGGACCATGTTGTCACCCGTCAGTGTGGACCACCAGGGACCATGTTGTCACCCGTCAGTGTGGACCCCCAGGGTCCATGTTGTCACCCGTCAGTGTGGACCCCAGGGTCCATGTTGTCACCCGTCAGTGTGGACCCCCAGGGACCATGTTGTCACCCGTCAGTGTGGACCCCCAGGGACCATGTTGTCACCCGTCAGTGTGGACCCCCAGGGTCCATGTTGTCACCCGTCAGTGTGGACCACCAGGGTCCATGTTGTCACCCGTCAGTGTGGACCCCCAGGGTCCATGTTGTCACCCGTCAGTGTGGACCCCCAGGGTCCATGTTGTCACCCGTCAGTGTGGACCACCAGGGTCCATGTTGTCACCCGTCAGTGTGGACCCCCAGGTCCATGTTGTCACCCGTCAGTGTGGACCCCCAGGTCCATGTTGTCACCCGTCAGTGTGGACCCCAGGGTCCATGTTGTCACCCGTCAGTGTGGACCCCCAGGGACCATGTTGTCACCCGTCAGTGTGGACCACCAGGGTCCATGTTGTCACCCGTCAGTGTGGACCCCCAGGGACCATGTTGTCACCCGTCAGTGTGGACCACCAGGGTCCATGTTGTCACCCGTCAGTGTGGACCACCAGGGACCATGTTGTCACCCGTCAGTGTGGACCCCAGGGTCCATGTTGTCACCCGTCAGTGTGGACCCCCAGGTCCATGTTGTCACCCGTCAGTGTGGACCCCAGGGTCCATGTTGTCACCCGTCAGTGTGGACCACCAGGGTCCATGTTGTCACCCGTCAGTGTGGACCCCCAGGGCCATGTTGTCACCCGTCAGTGTGGACCACCAGGGTCCATGTTGTCACCCGTCAGTGTGGACCCCCAGGGACCATGTTGTCACCCGTCAGTGTGGACCACCAGGGACCATGTTGTCACCCGTCAGTGTGGAGTGCCAGGGTCCATGTTGTCACCCGTCAGTGTGGACCACCAGGGTCCATGTTGTCACCCGTCAGTGTGGACCCCCAGGGACCATGTTGTCACCCGTCAGTGTGGACCACCAGGGTCCATGTTGTCACCCGTCAGTGTGGAGTGACAGGGTCCATGTTGTCACCCGTCAGTGTGGAGTGACAGGGTCCATGTTGTCACCCGTCAGTGTGGACCCCCAGGGTCCATGTTGTCACCCGTCAGTGTGGACCCCCAGGGTCCATGTTGTCACCCGTCAGTGTGGACCACCAGGGCCCATGTTGTCACCCGTCAGTGTGGACCACCAGGGTCCATGTTGTCACCCGTCAGTGTGGACCCCCAGGGTCCATGTTGTCACCCGTCAGTGTGGACCCCCAGGGTCCATGTTGTCACCCGTCAGTGTGGACCCCCAGGTCCATGTTGTCACCCGTCAGTGTGGACCCCAGGGTCCATGTTGTCACCCGTCAGTGTGGACCCCCAGGTCCATGTTGTCACCCGTCAGTGTGGACCCCAGGGTCCATGTTGTCACCCGTCAGTGTGGAGTGCCAGGGTCCATGTTGTCACCCGTCAGTGTGGACCACCAAGGTCCATGTTGTCACCCGTCAGTGTGGACCCCCAGGGCCCATGTTGTCACCCGTCAGTGTGGACCCCAGGGTCCATGTTGTCACCCGTCAGTGTGGACCCCCAGGGTCCATGTTGTCACCCGTCAGTGTGGACCCCAGGGTCCATGTTGTCACCCGTCAGTGTGGACCACCAGGGTCCATGTTGTCACCCGTCAGTGTGGACCCCCAGGGCCCATGTTGTCACCCGTCAGTGTGGACCCCAGGGTCCATGTTGTCACCCGTCAGTGTGGACCCCAGGGTCCATGTTGTCACCCGTCAGTGTGGACCCCAGGGTCCATGTTGTCACCCGTCAGTGTGGACCACCAGGGTCCATGTTGTCACCCGTCAGTGTGGACCCCCAGGGCCATGTTGTCACCCGTCAGTGTGGACCACCAGGGCCCATGTTGTCACCCGTCAGTGTGGACCACCAGGGCCCATGTTGTCACCCGTCAGTGTGGACCACCAGGGTCCATGTTGTCACCCGTCAGTGTGGACCCCAGGGTCCATGTTGTCACCCGTCAGTGTGGACCCCCAGGGTCCATGTTGTCACCCGTCAGTGTGGACCCCCAGGTCCATGTTGTCACCCGTCAGTGTGGACCCCAGGGTCCATGTTGTCACCCGTCAGTGTGGACCCCCAGGTCCATGTTGTCACCCGTCAGTGTGGACCCCAGGGTCCATGTTGTCACCCGTCAGTGTGGAGTGCCAGGGTCCATGTTGTCACCCGTCAGTGTGGACCACCAGGGTCCATGTTGTCACCCGTCAGTGTGGACCCCCAGGGCCCATGTTGTCACCCGTCAGTGTGGACCCCAGGGTCCATGTTGTCACCCGTCAGTGTGGACCCCAGGGTCCATGTTGTCACCCGTCAGTGTGGACCCCAGGGTCCATGTTGTCACCCGTCAGTGTGGACCACCAGGGTCCATGTTGTCACCCGTCAGTGTGGACCCCCAGGGCCCATGTTGTCACCCGTCAGTGTGGACCCCAGGGTCCATGTTGTCACCCGTCAGTGTGGATCCCCAGGGTCCATGTTGTCACCCGTCAGTGTGGACCCCAGGGTCCATGTTGTCACCCGTCAGTGTGGACCACCAGGGTCCATGTTGTCACCCGTCAGTGTGGACCCCCAGGGCCCATGTTGTCACCCGTCAGTGTGGACCACCAGGGCCATGTTGTCACCCGTCAGTGTGGACCACCAGGGTCCATGTTGTCACCCGTCAGTGTGGACCACCAGGGTCCATGTTGTCACCCGTCAGTGTGGACCACCAGGGTCCATGTTGTCACCCGTCAGTGTGGACCACCAGGGTCCATGTTGTCACCCGTCAGTGTGGACCACAAGGGTCCATGTTGTCACCCGTCAGTGTGGACCCCAGGGTCCATGTTGTCACCCGTCAGTGTGGACCACAAGGGTCCATGTTGTCACCCGTCAGTGTGGAATGCCAGGGTCCATGTTGTCACCCGTCAGTGTGGACCACAAGGGTCCATGTTGTCACCCGTCAGTGTGGAGTGCCAGGGTCCATGTTGTCACCCGTCAGTGTGGACCACCAGGGTCCATGTTGTCACCCGTCAGTGTGGACCTCCAGGGTCCATGTTGTCACCCGTCAGTGTGGACCACCAGGGTCCATGTTGTCACCCGTCAGTGTGGACCTCCAGGGTCCATGTTGTCACCCGTCAGTGTGGACCCCCAGGGTCCATGTTGTCACCCGTCAGTGTGGAGTGCCAGGGTCCATGTTGTCACCCGTCAGTGTGGAGTGCCAGGGTCCATGTTGTCACCCGTCAGTGTGGAGTGCCAGGGTCCATGTTGTCACCCGTCAGTGTGGAGTGCCAGGGTCCATGTTGTCACCCGTCAGTGTGGACCCCCAGGGTCCATGTTGTCACCCGTCAGTGTGGACCCCCAGGGTCCATGTTGTCACCCGTCAGTGTGGACCCCAGGGTCCATGTTGTCACCCGTCAGTGTGGACCCCCGGGTCCATGTTGTCACCCGTCAGTGTGGAGTGCCAGGGTCCATGTTGTCACCCGTCAGTGTGGACCCCCAGGGTCCATGTTGTCACCCGTCAGTGTGGACCTCCAGGGCCCATGTTGTCACCCGTCAGTGTGGACCACCAGGGTCCATGTTGTCACCCGTCAGTGTGGACCACCAGGGTCCATGTTGTCACCCGTCAGTGTGGACCACCAGGGTCCATGTTGTCACCCGTCAGTGTGGACCCCCAGGGTCCATGTTGTCACCCGTCAGTGTGGACCACCAGGGTCCATGTTGTCACCCGTCAGTGTGGACCCCCAGGGTCCATGTTGTCACCCGTCAGTGTGGACCACCAGGGTCCATGTTGTCACCCGTCAGTGTGAAGGCCAGCGAGTCGTCTAGACAAAAGTGTTTAGCAACACTTGTAAACATTACTATTTACGTTGATGTGTTCTGGCTCGTGAATTATCTTGCATCAACTCTAAATATTATCCCTAAAGCCTGTGCCCCTTCTGTGCTTGGCTCACAACCAGAAAGTTCTCTGAAGCCGTGATGGATTCGAACCTTCAACCGGTTGGCAAGACTTGCATTACTTACATGCATTAGGAAGATAATATACATATTGAGCTGGTAATTAGGCACGTAAGGACTTAACTAGACATAGTAGTATAAGTGAAGG
Organism: Procambarus virginalis; assembly: GCA_020271785.1. Taxonomy (NCBI): domain Eukaryota; kingdom Metazoa; phylum Arthropoda; class Malacostraca; order Decapoda; family Cambaridae; genus Procambarus; species Procambarus virginalis. The sequence continues at coordinate 2,836 of WNGS01163176.1, read as the reverse complement.
CTCAGAGTATGGGACGGTAGTATGTGAGTCTCCTAAAGCGATGTAAAAACTATTAAGAAACACGGAAAAGTCGGATAACTGTGGTATTAACAGAAGTTGGCGTGGGGAGCAACCTGTCATCGGGGAGGTGATCCGCTCAAGGTAACAGATACGTAACGACCACATAAATAGTGTTATTATCTACTCTAGCCCTGCTCCTGTGCCAGGTAAGTCCGCTATGGGCTCACCATAGTCCGTGCTACATGGAACGTTTACTTTTGAGTAGCTGAATCTTAAAGAGCAGCAAACTCTCTATCCGCGGTTAGGGTTAGGTTAAGGTAACCTTAGGATTAAAGTTTGGTTAGGTTAGGTTAGGTTAGGTTAGGTTAGGTTAGGTTAGGTTAGGTTAGGTTAGGTTAGGTTAGGTTAGGTTAGTATGATGTATTATTGACAATATTCCACAGAGATAATTCACACTAACGTGAAGTATCGATGAAGGAATACCCAGTGCATAGGTTCGAATCCTCATTGTAGCTCCTACATATTTTCTCATTGACGATAATGTGAAATATGGAATTCGAAAACTATTTCAGTACGCCCAACAATTCAATTTACAAAAAGTTAAATTCTTTAAGCAAAACGGTTTCAACACACAATTTGTATTTTAAACCAACGATTTTTTTAAATAACGTTATAACTTGAGAGTAATCTCTTTCTCAAATTATTGAATAGTCTTATGAATAGTAAGATGTTTTCAGACCATCACAAATACCTTGATAACTATCTCGCTATAATTTTAATTTGCCCCGAGGGGCGATATTATTGGGCAGCGCCACTCATCCTGTGAGTGGACACACCGCCATAGTGACAGTATTGGGCAGCGCCACTCATCCTGTGAGTGGACACACCGCCATAGTGACAGTATTGGGCAGCGCCACTCATCCTGTGAGTGGACACACACGCCATAGTGACAGTATTGGGCAGCGCCACTCATCCTGTGAGTGGACACACCGCCATAGTGACAGTATTGGGCAGCGTCACTCATCCTGTGAGTGGACACACCGCCATAGTGACAGTATTGGGCAGCGCCACTCATCCTGTGAGTGGACACACCGCCATAGTGACAGTATTGGGCAGCGCCACTCATCCTGTGAGTGGACACACCGCCATAGTGACAGTATTGGGCAGCACACTCATCCTGTGAGTGGACACACCGCCATAGTGACAGTATTGGGCAGCGCCACTCATCCTGTGAGTGGACACACCGCCATAGTGACAGTATTGGGCAGCACCACTCATCCTGTGAGTGGACACACCGCCATAGTGACAGTATTGGGCAGCGCCACTCATCCTGTGAGTGGACACACCGCCATAGTGACAGTATTGGGCAGCGTCACTCATCCTGTGAGTGGACACACCGCCATAGTGACAGTATTGGGCAGCGTCACTCATCCTGTGAGTGGACACACCGCCATAGTGACAGTATTGGGCAGCGTCACTCATCCTGTGAGTGGACACACCGCCATAGTGACAGTATTGGGCAGCGCCACTCATCCTGTGAGTGGACACACCGCCATAGTGACAGTATTGGGCAGCGCCACTCATCCTGTGAGTGGACACACCGCCATAGTGACAGTATTGGGCAGCGTCACTCATCCTGTGAGTGGACACACCGCCATAGTGACAGTATTGGGCAGCGTCACTCATCCTGTGAGTGGACACACCGCCATAGTGACAGTATTGGGCAGCGTCACTCATCCTGTGAGTGGACACACCGCCATAGTGACAGTATTGGGCAGCGTCACTCATCCTGTGAGTGGACACACCGCCATAGTGACAGTATTGGGCAGCGCCACTCATCCTGTGAGTGGACACACCGGCATAGTGACAGTATTGGGCAGCGCCACTCATCCTGTGAGTGGACACACCGGCATAGTGACAGTATTGGGCAGCGTCACTCATCCTGTGAGTGGACACACCGCCATAGTGACAGTATTGGGCAGCGTCACTCATCCTGTGAGTGGACACACCGCCAAAGTGACAGTATTGGGCAGCGTCACTCATTCTGTGAGTGGACACACCGCCATAGTGACAGTATTGGGGAGCGTCACTCATCTTGTGAGTGAACACACCGCCATAGTGACAGTACTGGGCAGCGTCACTCATCCTGTGAGTGGACACACCGCCATAGTGACATGTACAACACCCCCCAATAGGAAGAAAACTCTGTTAGGAAAACAAATTGTGTTTTCCTAACTCAAACAATGTGTGGTTTATTATTCTACACATATTTCTAATATCTCTTAGATGTCCACACTCTCTCAGGTAGTGGTCACGGCGGTGTCCATCACTCTCACCACAGAATCTGCAACTCCGCTGCTCAACTGTTGTTTCCATTCCATATCTCCATGGATATTTGTATCCAAGACGGATTCTCGCTATTACTGATTCTCTCCCTCTTCCTCCTCCTCTTCGGCCATAATGATTGGGATTGCCAGCTGCAGCCATGTTGTACCATCGTACAGATTCACTGGTTTGTGCTTCTATCCTCCTTTCCTCAGTTACCTTGTCACGGTGATGTTGCCTGACAATACCTCTATTTTGAAGTAGAGTCTTGGGTATTAAGTATTCAATATGGTCGCCTTCAGCGCCTTCAGCAGCCATCACATCTGCTCGTTCATTCCCACATATCCCAACATGGGAGGGGATCCACAGAAATATGACGACTCTTGCCTGATTGGTAAGTACTCTCACAGCTCTCTTGATCTCCGCGACTGTCGCAAGATTTTCTGCATGATTTTTAGTAAGGCTTTGTAGCGCTGCTTTAGAATCAGTGCAAGTCACTGCACCGTTAGTG
>WNGS01163175.1:11673-23879 GCA_020271785.1 Procambarus virginalis | reverse complement strand
TGTTAAACTTAAGCCTTGTTAGTAACTTAGAAAAACTAGGCGGAAGGATACTCTGCTCGGGCTCCTGGGTAGAGGAGCACCAGAGAGGAGACAGTGTGGTATCGAGAGCGACAGAGGGAAGGTCCCACTCCCACCTCTTCCCCAAGACCAGCAGTCCACCGAGCTGGTCGCCTCAAGGTAGAGTTGCTATAAGAGTGTTGTAAGGAATTAGGTCAACTCATTGCCGATAAATATAGGAAGTGTTCAGTTTAGGGAGTGCGTTGATTTAGATTTTGTTTAGTTTTGAATAAACCATTTAGCTAGTAAATTTGTCTTTTTATTTAATTTCCATTTTTGTGTAATTTACTTGCATTGTCGGGACCACGTGGGTATGGGGGCTTATACATGTGCCCATCTGGGCTCAAGAAGGGTGCCTCTTTAGTGCAGGCTGGGCAGATTCTAGCACCGAATCAGAATTCATTATCCCTTGATTTTAATTAATTTCACACTTACGGAAATCCATTGCATATATACTAGTGGATCAAGCCCCAAAGTTTATTGATTAGCATGATCGATCCAGACCTCATCATTGCTCAGTGTAACTGGTCTGGTGGTGGCAGCGCAAGGCGATCCTAGGGTTTTGCTAGAAGTCGGTTCCACGTCATAAGGTTGTAGAATCTTAAGTCGGTCAAACTTTAAGACCACGTGGCATGAGGTTGGCTCAAGTAAAAGTTTTGGGGTCCCTTGGTATAGAGAGTTAAGTTAGGATACGGGTACAGAGAAGGGGAAGAGAGAGAATACAAATACCCCCCCCCCCCCCAGTGTTACAATGGGACTAGACCACACTGACGATACAAAATGTTGGTAGATTCGAAGTAAAATGATTCGATGAAATATCTATGCCCAAGTTGACCACCGAGTGCTGTCGGATCTTGGATAATAGTCTCACGACTACCAAGATTTTTGTACAGTCAGTGTGGCCTATTGGTTAAGGTATCAGGTACGCCGAGGTGCATAGTGCTCCTAGTTGCCTGGTTTGAATCCTTCTGGGGTGTATATATATATATATATATATATATATATATATATATATATATAGATATATATATATATATATATATATATTATGAACGGTAAAGTAATGGAGTATTGGTTCGGCAGTCCTCCAATGGCAGATGTCAATGCCAGGCACATACACGAAAAAAAAGAATGACTGCTTGTCTGATAGTCTGTGGTAAGGTAAGGTAAGATACACAAACACAAGATAAACAATGAAATTTAATTACTCTAGAAAACAAATTTAAATAAAGACAATTCCTTGGCTTGGTAGGGTGCAGTATAACAAGTGAAAAAGAACTAACATAAAAATAATAATGGCTTATTAATGGATACATTAACAATAGGACAAAAATATAATACAAGAAATATAAAATGGTGCTGGAATATTAGCGCAAGCTAAGAACCGCTACTTGATACCGAGGAATATCAATTAGATGTTCACAGCTCTAGAGCACAAGATATTCTGAGGTGGTACAGCTCGCTGACTCCAACGTTGACTTGACGACGTGCGTGAGTGGTGGAGAGCTGAAGTGTGAGATCTAGAGCAGCCAATGAGAATGCAGGCAGACCCACAGCTGGTAGTTTGCTAGTTGAAGTGCAGTCGGCGAACAGGCGGTGAGGAGTGTGAGGGGGAGGGGGGTGCAGTGCGTGTGGCTGTCTTGATATACGTTTTTGCTACTGTAGAACATATGTTGAATGTAGCTTTGAACGTGATGATAGCAGGAAAGAGCAGCTAAATCTCTTGGAAGAGATATCGTCACAATATATATATATATATATATATATATATATATATATATATATATATATATATATATATATATATATATATATATATATATATATATATTATATATATCACTAAGAACTCTTCGACCCGGCCAGGATTCGAACCCATGCCGTCCAGGGTCGCCCCTAAACGTACACAGTACCGTGACCACCGCACCATTGATCATCTATAAGGATTGGTCAGTCTTGGCGCTTATTAACTAAGCTCCCTGACTGATCAACCCCCGACGACACTCATGGATACAATTGTTCATCAAATTCTGGCGCATGCACGGGCCGCACTGAGTCTAACATGTGTGAGAAAGCTCATTACATATGGCTTTGCGCGTCGCAGCTTTCTCATATATATATATATATATATAATATTATATATATATATATATAATATATATATATATATATATTATATATATTATATATATATATATATAATATATATATATATATATATATATATATATATATATATATATATATATAATTATATATATATAATATATATATATATAATATATATATATATATTGTGACGATAATCTCTTCCCAGAGATTGAGCCTGCTCTTCCCTATATTCGTCACATTCCCAGCTACATTCAAGATACGTTCTACAGTGGCTTAAACGTATGTCAAGGCAGCCACACGCACCTGCATACCCCCCCCCCCCACTCCTGCACACCTCTTCTCAGCACCGACCCTTCAACTGCTGCATCAAACTACCGAGTTGTGGGTCTTCCTGCATTCTCATTGGCCGTTCGAGAACACGCCACTTCAGCCCTACACCAACCACGTTCCACGCCAAGGCGACGTCGGGGTCGACTTGCAGTACCACCATCAGAATATCTTGTGCTCTTAAGCTGTGAACTCCTAGTTGATTCACCTCGTGTGATCAAATAGCGGTTTATAGCTTGCGCATATATTCCCAGCACCATTTTATCTTTGTATTCCTGTTAACGTAACCAGTCTTGTATTCATCTTGTTATATATTTTCACTTGTTATTTCTTTTGCACTATTTCAATGCCAAGGACTTGTCTTTATTTCAATTTGTTTTTTAGAGTAATTAAATTTCATTGTTCATATTGTGTTTTGTGTGTCTTACCTTACCTTACCACAGACTATCAGACAAGCAGTCTCTTGTGTTTTTTTTATGTGTGACCAGGCATTGACATCTGCCAGTGGAAGACTGCCGAACACCATTTCCAACACTTTACCATCACATATAATTGGGGGCCTGTCCTAGGAGCCTTACTCAGGTATTTGTAATTGTGGTAAGCGTACTTGGCTTTCATTCCCTTGTTCTCAATATTTTCACTAATCACTTTTATTATTCATATGGTGCTGTGTATATTGTGCATTATGGGAGTAGCATATGGTGAGTGTGAGACAACTTTGGATTACGTGGTGACTGTAGGCCGCAGTCATACTCTTAATTGGTCGTCTCCCCTCCGTGTTATTACCCGTGTTTAACATCTTTTGTCCCTCAGATATTTCTCATATTTTAGGCAGATCATCATATAGGTACCCTGGTACTGTGGTCTGTCTCCGGGTCAATAGCACCTAATTTCTGCAATCCGACTCTAGGAGGATAAAGAGGGCCATAGTTCCTCTCGCACGGACTTTTATTGACGAGTTGGGACCTCGCCAATAGTTCTCGTCACCAGTTGACACTCGCACCCCTACTCGTCGGTCAGAATTGATGGTACTTACTTAAGGTAGGGAATTAGCTTTCTTTCTTTTGAGCACAAAGTTCGCTAATTCTGTAAGTACCATATTTAATTTCAGTGGGAAACTTGCTTATGTTCTATAGTGACTCGGCAAGGTATGCCTACATTTTTGGACTACCTAATTTACTTTGGAACCATTTAGTGTTTCACTTGTTTTTCGAAACTCAGTTTCAACTAATTAGTAGGATTTTCTTGCCTTTATCCTCCCACAGTGAGTACCGGTACAAGATTTCCTGCGACCTTAATCATTTACCATCTTGAATTAACTTTAATTATTAACAATTTCACAGGATAGGTAGCAGTTGCCACGTTTCCTGTTTCTGACATTCACCATATCACCACAGTATATTCGTGTCTCATTTATTTGCTATTTTCACCATGTTTCGTATGCAAGCTTTCCAGTCAGATCCAGAAGGTGAAATAGAGAACTTACGTCATGCTAAGAGGGTCGACTTGTTAACTCTTGCACATGAGTATCACCTAGAAGTTCCCCATGGAGCCAACAGTATGAAGTACATAACCTAGTATTGGATCACCTTGCGGAAGAAGGTATTATAGACTCTGATACTCACGAACAATACACTATTTCAGATAAGCATGACTTGACAGCAATGAAGCTCAAACTAGAACTTGCTAAGATCGAGCGGGAGCAACAAAAGGAAGCGGCTGCAATCAGAATGGAAGCAAGAACGAGAGGCAGCCCTGGCGAAAGAGCTCTACAACTCAAGAAGAAGAGGCCGCATTGCTTCAGGAACAAGAAAAGAGAGGCCCTCCTCCTCAAGGACAGCAAGAACGTGAGTTGGCCCTATTCAGAGAGCGTGAAAGAGTACAACTTGAAACAGACGACAACAACTAGAGATGCAACGCGAACACGACAAACGGCAAGCGGAAACGGCTCTAGAATGTCATGAAAGAGAACTCACGTTGGACACTACACACCAAGCTCAACGCCAGCAAGCTGCAGCTAGTCTTCCTCCAAGTTTCAATGTCTCCCATGCAAGTAAGTTAATGCCACCGTTCGTAGAAACGGAGGTTGATGTTTTCTTCACGACTTTTGAGACCCTTGCTAATCAACTTAGTTGGCCTGACGACCAATGGGCTACCCTTCTCCGAGTACATCTTACAGGTAGAGCAGCAGTCACACTCAGCACTTTGGCGTCTGAAAACGACTACCCAACCCTGAAGCAAGCTGTGTTGGACGCCTACCTTCTCTCCACCGAAAGCTACCGACGAAAGTTCCGTGACTACGTAAAGGCAAGTACCACCACCTTCTTAGAATTTGCCAACACCAAACGGAGATATTTTATGAAATGGCTGGAGGCAGCACATGTCTCTACTTTCCAGAACTCGTCAACCTCATGCTGGTTGAAGAATTCTTGAGGCGTGTACCTCCTCCTGTCCGCCTATACTTAGCAGATAAGGAAGAGACCGACTTGGTGAAATGCGCGAAGTCGGCTGACACTTACAGCCTCATCCACCGGCTGACACCAGAACCACCTACCAGTAAGAAGTCTTGGTACAGTTACGAGAAAGTGAGCCCAGAACAAGGTACCTCTCAACTGTACTGTAAGTATTGTCGACTCTATGGACATACCATAGAAAAATGTGGTAAGTCCCAATATAAAGGTAACACCGAACCTACTAAACCCAAACAGACTCCTCCTAAGTCCGGTAAGCCTGTAATGAATATTGGTGTTCATGTTAATGATCTTTCTCTCTTTAGCAAGCATCTGTATCCAGGAACTATCACTACCCACGGTTCAGATTCTGAGGGACGTTTTGGACTTAAGATCTTGAGGGACACAGCGGCTCTTCAATCGATCGTCTTGAAATCAGCTGTGCCCAACGTCGCCTACACAGGAGAGACTGTATTCATCACTGACCTTACTGCTACTACTCCTTATCCTCTCGCCAGAGTCCACCTGGATTGTCCCTTCGTGACCGGTGAAGTCCAAGTCGCCGTCAGGGAAAAGCCTTTTCCCATGCCTGGAGTACAACTTCTCCTGGGCAACGACTTGGCAGAAGACCTGCAACCGACCAACCTGATCGTCAAGGACAAACCCCAGGTGGGTACTCTGTGTTGGATAATCCGATTTTAAGCATGTTCCAGCAAGTTCAAGAGAGTGATGAAGTTTCCNTTGAAGAATTCTTGAGGCGTGTACCTCCTCCTGTCCGCCTATACTTAGCAGATAAGGAAGAGACCGACTTGGTGAAATGCGCGAAGTCGGCTGACACTTACAGCCTCATCCACCGGCTGACACCAGAACCACCTACCAGTAAGAAGTCTTGGTACAGTTACGAGAAAGTGAGCCCAGATCAAGGTACCTCTCAACTGTACTGTAAGTATTGTAGACTCTATGGACACACCATAGAAAAATGTGGTAAGTCTCCATATAAAGGTAACACCGAATCCAGCAAACCCAAACAGACTCCTCCTAAGTCCGGTAAGCCTGTAATGAATGTTGGTGTTCATGTTAATGATCTTTCTCTCTTCAGCAAGCATCTGTATCCAGGAACTATCACTACCAACGGTTCAGATTCTGAGGGACGTTTTGGACTTAAGATCTTGAGGGACACAGCGGCTCTTCAATCGATCGTCTTGAAATCAGCTGTGCCCAACGTCGCCTACACAGGAGAGACTGTCTTCATCACTGACCTCACTGCTACTACTCCTTATCCTCTCGCCAGAGTCCACCTGGATTGTCCCTTCGTGACCGGTGAAGTCCAAGTCGCCGTCAGGGAAAAGCCTTTTCCCATGCCTGGAGTGCAACTTCTCCTGGGCAACGACTTGGCAGAAGACCTGCAACCGACCAACCTGATCGTCAAGGACAAACCCCAGGTGGGTAACTCTGTGTTGGATAATCCGATTTTTAAGCATGTTCCAGCAAAGGTTCAAGAGAGTGATGAAGTTTCTCCTCCTGTTATGGTGACCACCCGTGCTCAAGCAGCACGACCGCAGCCAGCTGACTCTACTGCTACCGCTGTCCCTCAAGACCCTTCGAAACTACCCCCAAATCTGACCGCTTTGGAGTTCCGTAAGTTACAGAGAGAAGATCTTACCTTGACACCATTATTCTTTCAGGCTGAGACTCAATCCGACAGTATTCCTGGGTTCTTCTTGGAGAACGAGTTACTCTATCGCAGATACAGACCCAGTAAACTGAAGGAGGAGGACGATTGGGCAAACGTTGAACAACTAGTGATTCCTACCAGCCTGCGGCCCACGATTCTACACCTGGCCCACGGAGCACTATCACACTACGGGTTTAACAAGACATACCATGGGATTCGTCAAGACTACTACTGGCCAGGTATGGTTAATGATGTAAAGCAACATGTAAAGCAATGCCACGTGTGTCAGATGGCAGGTAAACCGAACGTTTCGATCCCCAGAGCACCACTGACACCCATCCAGGTGCCTGAGGAACCTTTCCACAGACTTATTATTGACTGTGTTGGTCCTTGCCTCGGACCAGTTCCGGCAACGCCTATATCTTAACCATCCTGTGTCCTACCACCAGATTCCCCATAGCAGTTCCAGTGAAAAACATTACGGCTGCTACAGTGGTGAAGAATTTATTAAAGATCTTCACCCAGTATGGATTTCCGAGGGAGATTCAGAGCGACTGTGGCACCAACTTCACCAGTGATCTCTTCAAACGGACTCTGGAGGAGTTCAACATCAAACAGGTACTGTCCAGCCCCTATCATCCTGCTTCACAGGGTTCTCTTGAACGTAGTCATCAGACTATCAAGGCACTCTTAAAAAAGTTTTGTAATGAGACCTCAAAGGATTGGGATAGGCAACTTGATCTCATCATGTGTATTTTCAGAAGTCTTCCCAACGAGTCACTAGGAGTATCTCCTTATGAGATGCTCTACGGACGTAAGTGCCGTACACCTCTCAAGGCTTTCAAGGATTCTCTACGTGATGCCACCTTCAGTGAGCATCAGAATGTGCCCCAGTTTCTTCAAAACCTCCGACACATTCTAGAGAGGGTCCATTCCTTTGCCAGAAACAACCTACTGAAAGCCCAAGAGAGGATGAAGACTCGTTACGACCAGCACTGCCAAGTAAGGAAGTTTAAACCGGGAGACTTAGTACTTGCCTATTTCCCTATCCCAGGTTCTCCTTTACAAAACAGGTTTTCAGGACCCTACCGTGTTAAGGAGTGCCGGAATAACTACAACTACGTTCTCGAGACCCCCGATAGGCGGCGGAAGACCCAGCTGTGCCACATCAACTTACTAAAGCTCTATCATGGTACTCCTCCCACTGTGCTACTAACTCTCCACCTTTACAGGTCCATACAGCCACAGTGAGACCTTCCCTGCTTCTCCTTCCGAAAGCACTGACACTGAGACAGCGCTTTCTAATTCGGAAATCCTTACTGACATCCATAATCACTTTCAGGACGATAATAGTGCTTCACTCATCAAACTCATCAGAGAACATCAGGAGTTGTTTCGAGATGATCCACAAGAGTGTACTGTGACTCGGCACGACATCCAACTGCTACCTGACACCCGGCCGATTCGCCAACCATTCTACCGAATCAGCCCTAGCAAGAAGGAAGTCATGCGTGCTGAGGTACAGTACCTCTTGGACCATGGACTGGCTACCCCCTGTGAGTCCCCCTGGGCCTCACCATGTATCTTGGTACCCAAACCTCACGGTAAGATCCGGCTGTGCACCGATTATAGGAAACTTAACAGTGTAACCGTTAAAGACGCATACCCATTACCTAGGATTGACGACATCCTTGACGCCATTGGTAATGCCCGCTACCTGTCCCAGGTGGACTTACTCAAGGGCTATTACCAGGTGTGCTTAACGGAGCGAGCTAAAGAACTGTCTGCCTTTATCACCCCTTTCGGACTTTTCAGATATAACCGCCTTCCCTTTGGACTCTGCAATGCCCCGGCCACCTTCAGAGAGCTGTCAACCGCGTCATCCAGGGCTTGGACAACACCTACGCCTATTTGGATGATATCGTTGTAGCATCCAACACCTGGAGCGAACACCTGCTCCAGCTGCAACGATTGTTCGCCAAGCTCCTGAAAGCCGGCCTCACCATCAATCTGGGCAAGTCCACTTTTGCCAAAGGTAAAGTGCGGTATCTGGGTCATGTTATAGGGAGTGGCAGCCTGGCTCCGTTAAATATCCACACTCAAGCCATCAAAGAGTATCCACAGCCTACTACCAGGAAGCAGCTCCTGCGCTTCCTTGGTCTTGCTTCTTATTACCGTAGGTTTGTGAGGAACTTTAGCACTGTTGCAACACCCTTAATCACCTTAACCAGTCCCAAGCAACGGTATAATTGGACCATGGAGCAAACCGTTGCTTTCGAACAACTCAAATTCCTCCTCTGTTCTAATCCTATTCTCGCCTCGCCAGATACCAAGAAGCCTTTCATCCTCCATGTCGACGCCAGTGGTACCGGCATCGGGAGTGTCCTAATGCAGCAACGAGGCGAGGAGGTTCTACCTGTCAGCTACTACAGCTACAAGTTGAAGCCTCACCAGAAAAACTACAGCACTATAGAGAAGGAACTCCTCTCCATCGTCCTGAGCTTGCAACACTTTGCACCATACCTGCAAGGTGCTCGGTCCACTACCATCTACTCGGACCACAATCCTCTACGTTTCCTACATCAAGCCCAATTCAATAACCAACGTCTGCTGCGATGGGCTTTATATCTTCAAGGCTTCAATCTGAAAATCTGTTACATCAAGGGGCCTGATAACATCATCGCCGACGCCCTCTCCAGAGTTCATGAGGTAGAGGCAGCTCCACCTACCACTCTACCTCCCGAGAACGTGACTTCTACCGGAACCGCAGGCTTCGGGGGAGAGTTGTGACGATAATCTCTTCCAAGAGATTTAGCCTGCTCTTTCCTGCTATCGTCACGTTCAAAGCTACATTCAAGATACGTTCTACAGTAGCTAAAACGTATATCAAGACAGCCACACGCACCTGCACCCCCTCCCCCCTCACACTCCTCGCCGACTGCACTTCAACTAGCAAACTACCAGCTGTGGGACTGCCTGCATTCTCATTGGCTGTTCGTGATCTCGCCACTCCAGTCCTCCACCACTCACGCACGTCGTCAAGTCAACGTTGGAGTCAGCGAGCTGTACCACCTCAGAATATCTTGTGCTCTATAGCTGAGAACATCTAGTTGATTCACCTCGTGTGATCAAATAGCGGTTGTTAGCTTGCTCATATATTCCCAGCACCACTTTATCTTTGTATTCCTGTTAACGTAACCAGTCTCGTATTCATCTTGTTATATATTTTCACTTGTTATTTCTTTTGCACTATTTCAATGCCAAGGAATTGTCTTTATTTCAATTTGTTTTCTAGAGTAATTAAATTTCATTGTTTATCTTGTGTTTTGTGTATCTTACCTTACCTTACCACAGACTATCAGACAAGCAGTCATTCTTTTTTTATATGTGTGACCAGGCATTGACATCTGCCAGTGGAAGACTGCCGAACACCATACTCCACTACTTTACCGTCACACAGTACTCATAGGTTTAAGGTGATTTAGGCTGTGATATTGACAGTCTGCTGACAGCCGTAAATGAAATATATGTGTATAGCCTAATAATGTTAACACACTAGTTGGTGTTAGCAAATGATTAATTGTATGGGGCCAGTAATTTGGGTGAATATACTGGACCCTAGACGATTAATGGTACATCCGGTTCGGTGGACCAAAATTTTGTGTGGTAAAACTTGACTCATGTAAATCATTTAAATGAATGCTGATTCGATAGCTACGAAGGAACACCACTTTTTGAGAAAAAGTGGAAAACAAGGGTAGAGCAAGTGGTTAAATATTTTACTGCATGAACTAGTCGTATGGATGTTTAAATAAATATTACATTGAATATTAGAGGGACTGTATTATGAGTCAAATTCACTCACCCAAATTTGGGGTTCCATGCTAAAAGATTAGTGCATCCCTAGCATTATTCTGGCGCTGGTTCTTCGCCAGAGTAAATAAAATATGAAAGTAAATAATGTTGATTATATAATAATAATTAGAGGTAAATGCACCTCAATATACTACTGTAATATTGAATAATATATGTAAATCAAAGGGTTAGTATAATTGATCTCTTTGGGAGATCATTGATATAACTACAGAGTTATTTCTACGGATATACATGACCAGCTTAGCTGTAAAACTAGAGAGGTGTAATTGGTTGCCACGCTCCACCGACGACGTGTTGCATCGAGCAAACTGTTGCAGGTGTAGGTGGGGAAGCCGACTTCTTGGTTGACATTGACTCAGGAGGTGTAAGGCAATTACGTTGTAGAAATCCTCTACATAATGAGATACAAGTACATCCTAGATTAAGGAAATCTTCCTAAAAGGTATGATGATCACTGCAGAAATCTTCTGCAAATATCTGTGCAATTTATGTTCAAGCACTGTAAATTTCTTCTGCAGAAATAATGAATATAATCGCCTAAGTTATAAAAACTGTTAAAGGGAAGAAACGTACGAGATTTTGATGGTAAACATACAGCCTAACAACAACTAGCCTACATAAAAACATGTGCACATTGTTATAATATAGGTGTTTAATAGTTCCCGGGTGTCCACTACAGGCTCACCATTGCCCGTGCTACTTGGAACTTTTTGTTCCAGGTAGCGAATCTTAAACAACAACAACAGTTGCCGAGACGAGTGTCCACTATTGTAGGAACGATTCCAGATCCCTCGTTCTCAGCTGCCGTGATAAGACATTACTTGTTGGTTGGAGTAATGATTAGTTCCTTGGACACTGCCGTGATATGCCAGGTGACGTGGCACCGCTCTAGTGGGAACGAAATAAAAACTGTTAGTAAGATCGAAACGCAGCTCTCTGTTGCACGCTGCTAATGGCGTCCGAGTCAAGTGGTGGCTGGCGACGTTCTCGTGTCTTCTTTCTCCTCCCGATTGCGCATGCGCGGCTCTCGATAGACATATCGAGCGGAAATGGATTTATATATATCGGAATTAACTAATGAAAGAAGATATGGTGACGAGTATAGATGTTACATTTAATTCTTTAATGTTAAAATATAACTTCACGCAACATAAATGGATTTATTAAAGTTACGTAGCTAAATGAGGAAATTAAAGTGAAATAATTTTAGATTTAAATAATTTCCACTACAATGTTTAATATCAGCTAAATAAGGGATTTCCAGTAAGCAGTAGTGTGCTACGAAAATAAACTTATTAGTAAGTAACTATCCTTAGTAAGGATATGGTAATCTGGACTCTGTTATAATCCACCTAAATGTGGAAAAATTCATGTTTCAGCCTGTCGTTCCTCACTTCGTCACTCTCACTAGGAAGAATCTGGCAATATGGCTATTATAAATCATGATGATGATTAAATCTACAAGTTAGTGCTTTAGTAACTACCTGTGGTTTATACAAAGGTTGTATAAAATACAGGAGATGTATGAAACTGTTGATTATATCCAACAATTATAGTCAGATATAATTGCATTATTGATTTTGTCAGTAATTCATCATACATCTGCTGAATTTCATTTTCAAACCTTGGAATAACAAATATATTATTTTAAATATATTTACTATTAATCAATACCTCACAGAATATATATATATATATATATATATTAT
>WNGS01163175.1:0-10673 GCA_020271785.1 Procambarus virginalis | reverse complement strand
ATTATCTCAATGTCTCTGATTTTTCGTAGTTTTTTACTGTAATATTATTCAATAGTGTGTATTGATATATTTATATAATGAGTGAATCATCGCTGTACTCAAAAATATGGTGCATGTTGTTGATTCAATTATGTCATCAACAGTGAACAAATACTTTGTCGGTTATTACACTATATACACAGGTTATTATAAGTATCTGCATGTTTTGTTCACCATAACGAACCACTAAGTTACTATTATGAGTCAAAAAGTAACGAGGAGTGACCACCGTGTACCAGCCAGCCACTCACGCCCTCCCTCAAGTCACTTGACTCACCCACATTCTCCTCCCACAATACTGTTTTTGCTTTTATTCACTACATACAGACGCTATATATAAGTATCTACATTCGTGTTCACCATAACGAACCACTAAGTTGGTATGCTGAGACGCAGTGGCAGTGGCAGGCCGCAACTGGCTGCCACTCCTCCCTCCCTCACCTCACCTCACCTGACTTGGCACCATTCTCCACCCACCATACTGTTTTTGACTTTATATACAGACGTTATATATAAGTATTTACATGTTTTTGTTCACCATACTGTACATCTAAGCTTGTATGGTGAGTAAAGGCACAAAGACGTAGGACCTCACACAGTCAGCTGATGGCTGCCGCCCTCAATGCCAGACACCTGATATTTGTCCTCCAACAATATTGGTTGTGGTGTTATTATGCTATATACACACATTATATATAAATCTACCTGTTTTATTCACCATACTTGTACAAAGTAAAGTGGTATGGTGCCCAAAGACCTCGTGGTCATCAGTAAACAACATGGTAAGTCATGAAGACGACGCTCCTCCCTCACCAAAATGGCGGCTCCCAACCTACTCCTCTTGCAGTTTTACCCTCTATACACATGTTATATATAAGTATCTACATTTGTGTTCACCATAGCGAACCACTAAGCTGGTATGGTGAGTACAGTCAATAAAAGGTGGCCCACACACAGTCAGAAGACAACATCACCACTCTCCCTCCCACAGCATTACTCCTCCCTCCATGGAACACAGTGCTAATTATCACCACAATCCTGCTATTATCAGAACCCTGGTCAGTTTTATCACAGTCAGGGGTCTTCTATAATAATATTACCGCTACATAATAGCATGAACAAGTATATTATGGCATTTTTAGGCGATGCTGTGGTCACAAGCTGAACAGCAGTGCTAGGAGTTCATGCTGCATGCGTCAGGCTTGGTAGCTCACTCAATATTGAGGCTCCTAACACCCGGGAGTTTGGCCCACGATTTTTTTAAAAAATGGCGTCTGTTTACAAGAGCCCTGATGAAGGTGTGGTGAACCCCATGTATCTGCCAGGAGAAAAATATTCTCCTGGCAGCCTACGTAAGGTGCTATAGCTGCCCGACGCCAAGTGGACCCATCCAACACTGGTCAACCCAGGTGCGTCCGTCCCTCGTGTTATACACAGTGCTGCGCCATTAGTGAAATATTTTTTTAAATAACTTTTTTATTTTCATAGTAACTTTAAACATTTTTGGCCAAGACTATGTCTGGTAGCAGCATCAATTGTTCTGTAGGTGTTAAGAAGAAGAAGGTTGTCCTGGCAATTAAAGACAAGTTAAGTGTTGTTCAATCAGTGAGGCGTCACAGGCAACCAAATGACTTCAACAAGTGAGGCGCCACAGGCAAGCCAAGCGCCTTCAACAAGTGAGGCGCCACAGGCAAGTGAGGCGCCTTCAACAAGTGAGGCGCCACAGGCAAGCTAAGCGCCTTCAACAAGTGAGGCGCCACAGGCAAGCCAAGCGCCTTCAACAAGTGAGGCGCTACAGGCAAGCCAAGCGCCTTCAACAAGTGAGGCGCCACAGCCAAGCCAAGCGCCTTCAACAAGTGAGGCGTCACAAGCAAGCCAAGCGCCTTCAACAAGTGTGGGCATGCAAGCGCTTCAACAAGTGAGGTGCAACCAAGCGCCTTTAACAAGTGAGGCGCTACAGGCAAGCCAAGCGCCTTCAACAAGTGAGGGCATGCAAGCGCCTTTAACAAGTGAGGCCTCACAGGCAAGCCAAGCGCCTTCAACCAGTGAGGCTTCAGCAGCTGGCAGTCAAAACTAACTTTGCTTAATAAACTGTACAGTAATTTTAAGTGTTAATTTTAGTGTTGTGTTAGTATAGGTTACGTAAATTGTTAACAATTCTTAACTTCAAGATGTGTGGCATCAATCAAGAAGACGAACACCAACAAGGTAAGTTGAGGTTTCTAGTTGAATATCTAATAATTATATGTGGCAAAGCAATTCAAATTATGTTGTTTGTAGTATAAAAATTGTTGGAAATTGTCACTTTTGGACTCGTAGGTGAAAAAGTACCATTATCCGAAAAACGTGATAATCCGGCTGGGGGTCCTTCCCATATAGTCCGGATGATCGAGTGGAGACAGTACTCCAAAGCATCACATGATGCGATGCGCAATTTACTGCAAGTCGGTCAAAGCATCATATGATGCGCTGCGCAGTTGAAGGGTTAAACAAGAACAACATAATTTATGTGCATCGTCGGAGGCGTCTGAGAATGTGCAAGAAGCAGCGCGACCCCACCACGTGTTGACGTTACTCAAACGAGTGTTCGCCCTGCAGGACGATTTGACGCTGATCGGGCCGTTCGTTACCCAAAATCTTCGCTTTTTGTGGTGATCGTTATGCGAGGTACTACTGTATATTCAAACCGCATACCCCTAAGAAAAAAGAGGAAAAGATGCAGATTGGAACGGGAACGTCGTTCCCTCTATAGGCAAAGAAAACGAATCCCGGAACAACTTGAGAATTGCACCCTATCTCAAGAATGGCGAAGGTTAGGTAGAGAAATAGAAACAATTGAACTTGAGCTACAAGAATCTTACAAAACCCAGGAGAGGCAAAGAGAGCAAAAGGCCTTCAGTGAAATAGAGAGAAATCCGAAATATTTTTTCTCCTATGCAAAATCAAGATAAAAAACCAAAGGGAGATGGAACTTTCACTGATGACAACAAAGAAATGAGCGAGTTACTGAGGAAGCAGTACGACTCTGTTTTCAGCGAGCCACTAAATACACTAAAGATTGATAACCCAAATGAATTTTTCATGGATATGAAACCAACATCAAATCATATATCAGACATCACCCTATCCCCACTGGATTTTGAAGAAGCCATAAACAGTATGCCTATGCACTCTGCACCAGGCCCGGATTCTTGGAACTCCATATTCATCAAGAACTGTAAAAAAAACACTATTGAAGGCCCTCCACATTCTTTGGAGACAAAGCCTAGATACTGGCATTATCCCTGATATACTAAAAACAGCAGAGATAGCACCACTCCATAAAGGAGGAAATAAGGCAGAGGCAAAAAATTACAGACCGATAGCACTAACATCGCACATCTTAAAAATTTTTGATTGTGTGCTAAGAAGTAAGATCACAAAATACAGTACTGTACATGGAAACACAGCATCTCCATAACCCCAGACAACATGGTTTCAGAACATGGCACTCTTGCCTGTCACAGTTGCTGGACCATTATGACATGGCATTAGATGCCATGGAAGACAAACAAAATGCTGATGAAATTTACACAGATTTCGCAAGCTCCCTTGACAAATGTGACCATGGTGTTATTGCACATAAAATGCGTTCAAAAGGAATTACCGGAAAAATTGGCAGATGGATCTACAATTTCCTGACTAACAGAACCCAATGTGTAATAGCCAACAAAATAAAATCCAGCCCATCAACTGTGAAGAGCTCAGTCCCCCAAGGTACTGTGCTTGCTCCAGTACTTTTTCTCATGCTCATATCGGACATAGACAAGGACACAACCTATAGCACTGTATCATCCCTTGCACATGACACAAGGATCTTCATGAGAGTAGGCAACATAGAGGACACGGCAAACCTCCAATCAGATGTAGATCAGATCTTTCTATGGGCTTCAGAAAATAATATGGTGTTTGTCGAAGATAAGTGGTAGCTAATGCGCTACGGAAAAAAATTTAAATATATAAACGGAAACCACATACAAAATTCAGGCAAATCATAACATAGAACGAAAGGCAATGTAAAGGATCTGGGTGTACTCATGTCGGAAGACCTTACCTTTAACCCTTAACATGCTAGGGGTATAATATCCTTTGTTCCCCACAGGCGCATGTAATTTTGAAAAAAAAAAAAATATTTTTTCTTCCTAACCTGTTAATTTGTGTTCACTAATCACGGGAAAAATAATAAAAATATCGTAAGTGGCATATATTGCCCGCTATAGGGCTGGGAAGTATGGCAAAAAACAGTCGCTGTCTCAGCGTGCGTCCCAGGCGGTCTGTTGATTGCCAGCTGTCAGGCCGGAGTTGCCACAAAGAGATAATTACCTAATTATTTCAATGTCTCTGATTGATTTTTCATAGTTTTTTTGCTGTAATATTATTCAATAGTGTGTAGTTTGATATATTTATATAATAAAATGAGTGAATCATCGCTGTACTCAAAAATATGGTGTGCATATTGTTGATTCAAATATGTTCATCAATCAGTGAACAAATACTTTGTCGGTTATTACACTATATACACAGGTTATATATAAGTATCTGCATGTTTTGTTCACCATAACGAACCACTAAGTAGCTATTATGAGTCAAAAAGTAACGAGGAGTGACCGCAGTGTACCAGCCAGCCACTCACGCCCTCCCTCAAGTCATCTGACTCACCCACATTCTCCTCCCACAATACTGTTTTTGCTTTTATTCACTATATACAGACGCTATATATAAGTATCTACATTCGTGTTCACCATAACGAGCCACGAAGTTGGTATACCGAGTGGCAGTGGCAGTGGCAGTGACAGGCAGTGGCAGCCCGCCACTGGCTGCCACTCCCTCCCTCACCTCATCTGACTTGCCACCATTCTCCACCCACCATACTGTTTTTGCTTTTATATACAGACGTTATATATAAGTATTTACATGTTTTGTTCACCATAACTGTACATCTAAGCTTGTATGGTGAGTAAAGGCACAAAGACGTAGGATCTCACACAGTCAGCTGATGGCTGCCGCCCTCAAGGCCAGACGCACAAATATTTCTCCTACAACAATACTGTTTGTGGTGGTATTACGCTATATACACGCATTATATATAAATATCTACCTGTTTTATTCACCATACTTGTACAAGTAAACTGGTAAGGTACCCAAAGACCATCGTGGTAACCAGTAAACAACACCGTCGTCTGCACGGTGGCGCCGTGCAGACGACGCCACCGCCCTCACGAAAATGGCAGCTCCCAACCTACTCCTCTTGCTGTTTATACCCTCTATACACACGTTATATATAAGTATCTACATTTGTGTTCACCATAGCGAACCACTAAGCTGGTATGGTGAGTGCAGTCAATAAAGGTGGCCACACACAGTCAGAAGACATCGCCACCATCCTCCCTCCCACAGCATTACTACTCCCTCCATGGTGCACAGCGCTAAATATCACCACAATCCATGCTATTATCAGCACCCTGGTCAGTTTTATCACAGTCATGGGTCTTCTATAATAATATCGCTACATAATAGCATGAACAAGTATATTATGGCATTTTTAGGCGATGCTGTGGTCACAAGCTGAACAGCAGTGCCGACGCTCATGCTGCGTGCGTCAGGCTTGGTTGCTCACTCAATACCGAGGCCCTAACACCGGGAGTTTGGCCCACGATTTTTTTTTAAAATGGCATCTGTTTACAAGAGCCCTGATGAAGGTGTGGTGAACCCTGTGTATCCGTGGGCCGTTTAAATCTTGCGTAGTACTCCAACACGTCATATGATGTGATGAGCAGTCGACTGGAACAACTTCCAACACGTCATATGACGTGATGCGCACTTTAAGGGTTAAGTCTACTGCCATTTGTAATTTTCTTACAGTGCTTGTCATAAAGATTTCATTAATGTCCTAGCAACCACATTGAGGCCAGTGAATCCTGACTGCTATCACGCAGATGTTAGTCTTCTTGTTCCAGGTCTTGTATATAACTTGTAAATAAATTGCAAATTAAATATATTGTACATTGGTCTTGTAAATATACATACAGTACTGTACATTGAAAAAAAAAAAATGAAAAAAAAAGAAAAAAAAAATCATTATCTAATCTTAAAATTCATTTGTGGTTGTTAGGTCAGAACTTTGTTCATTAATGTAATAATTGTTTAATTTTGTATTGTTTCAAGCACATGCCATTGACACATGTTAATAATTTTGTTTAGGCAATACCTTGAGTTGTATTGTTCATATCTGTCAAGTAGACATACACATGTTCTTCATACTCTGGTTGAATCAAAGCATTGTTACCATGATTTTCACCTATTATGTTCAAATTTTTTTTGGTGCATATGCCAGAAGCTAGTATTACGCACATCTCATCTATTTTCAATGTTTTATTATGCAATTTTCACACCTAAGCCATTATTGAATGCCACCGAGGTCCTTTCAGTATCATTGTAACTATATAGCTAGCCAGAGCTTGTCGACAAGGGACGTCGACTTGGTAGCGTGTCCGAGCGGTGTTATATTCAAATTCCGCGCCAGTTGAAACATAACCAATCACAGCCGAGTAGGCCTCTGACGTTATGCCAGATTCACAGTCTCCAGCATGCTTGCAGCAGGCTCAGTCAGCTCCACAGACCCACAGTAGTAGGACCTCGGCTGGCCAGATATATATCATGTTGCCTTAGCCAATAAATCAACAAAGCAACATCTGTGTCTACATTCAACCCCCCCACAAGGCAAAGAATAATACAACTCCCAGCTCACACGACCACCGTAAGAGCAGCACTGCAAACAAGTCACAGCACAGAAACAAGACCTGAGCTGGAGCCACACGACCGTGCATGATCCCATCAGCCGAGGAACTGGGGCGTGGATAGCCGGCGCGGGGGTCTGGGCCTCCCCTTCCCCCTCCCGGGGAGGGGGAGCTGCGCAGACATGCGGTGCGGCTCGTGCGACGTCATGCTTGTTAGTTCGTTTTCCTGGGGGAGTTCTGTCCACTCATTTGTCAATTTTTGTTGTTAACCAGAATAGGGGTTTGTTTTGTGGCGCTTACCTTTCTGGGTGCCTGTCCCGGTCGATGGCAGATATAGAATGCTCCAAATCACATGTGCATTTCTATGGGCCATTGCTCCCCGTGCCTCTTTGAGGGGCCAGGTTCTGGCTCGTGGTCCCGGTAGGCCTAGAACTCCACCCACATCGACTGATGCAAAATAGTTAGGGTATCCATATCAGCCATGGATAGCTCCGGGGAGCCGTAGGGGCTCCCTCCAGAAAAGTTTCAAAAACTGTTGGCATTCTTTCTAAGATCAGATATTATATACCCCGACCTCCCTGGTGACTCTCTATTACTCCCTCATCTATCCATATCTCAACTATGGTATTTGTGCTTGGGGTTCTACTACCCAAAATCATTTACGTTCTCTAATTACTCAACACAAAGCTATTAGAGCAATATCCAACTCTGGCCCCAGACTTCACTCGGTACCCATACTCAAATCTCTGATATGTTAGATATTAAGTCACTTCATCATTCTCTCATGTGTATTATCTAGCATATATAAAATGCTGAACTGTAATGCCAATCCTGATCTAAAGCTTCATTGAAGGTTGTAACAGAACCCATGAGCACCACACCAGAAAAAATACAGTTTTAGATATTCCAAGAGTACGGCTTAATCAAACTAGAAATGCTCTACAAATCAAGGGACCCAGAATGTGGAATGACCTCCCCAACCATGTTAAAGACTGTACCTCTCTCAACCAGTTTAAGATTAAAACTAAACACTACCTAATAAATTCCCTGTAACCTACCTTACCCCTCTATTGTCAACCCATGTCTGTTATTTTTTTAATCAACGCTGTTTGTCAACCTTTTGTATTTGTGCTGCTTTTTCAGTCATGTTCCCCCCTTTTTTTGTTTATCTTTATTTGTATTTGTTCTCAACACATTTTATTCTTTATGCTCAATTAGTATAAGTTCTAGATATTAATGCTCTTCCTGCCTGAAACGCATTGCGTAATAGTGGCTTTAGGCATTGTATGTACTGTACTGCTCTATCTAAAATCGATCCATTAATGTAACATCACTTGTATGTATGTACCTTACCTGAATAAACATATTTATATATTTATTTATATTTATTTATATTTATTATTTAAATTCTATTTTTTGGTGAATTTTTTGTTTTTGAACATAAAACTGTTTATTATATATCATGCCATGGGTCCCAAGATAGTGGTAAGGTTCAACATATGAAAACACATGTAAGGATGACCATAGAGCAAAACATGAGATCATTCGAAAAATGAAGATGGTGTGCAGGTTGCTGAACTAGTTAGGCAGTATAACAAATCTCAGTCAACCATATCCACCATTCTTGCTAAGAAGAAGGACATTATGAGTGCTAAAGTGGCAAAAGGCACATCAATAATTACGAAACATAGAACACAAATACTTGAGGATGTTGAACAGTTATTATTAATTTGGATACAAAGCAAAGGAGTTAGCGGGTGAAAGCGTTTCAGAGGCCATCATCTGTGAAAAGCAAGGAAATTGCATGAAGACCTTTTAAAGAAAACCCCTGGAACGAGTGATGCAAATGCGTGAGAGTTTAACCCTTAAATTGCGCATCATATCATATGATGCTTTGACCGTCTTGCAGTAAATTGCGCATCGCATCATATGATGACTTTGGAGTAATACGCAAGATTTAAATAGCCAGCGGATACACGGGGTTCACCACACCCTTCATCAGGGCTCTTGTAACAGACCCCCATTTTTTTTTTTAAAATCCGTAGGGCCAAATTCCCCCGGGTGTTAGGGGCCTCAGTATTGAGTGAGCTACCAAGCCTGACCGCACGCAGCATAAGCTCACAGCACTGCTGTTCAGCTTGTGACCCACAGGATCGGCTAAAAATGCCTAATATACTTGTAGCGATGACATTATTACAGAAGACCCCTGACTGTGATAAAACTGACCAGGGTTCTGATAATAGCAGGATTGTGGTGGCATTTAGCGCTGTGCTCCATGGAGGGAGCAGTAATGCTGAGGGAGGGAGGGTAGTGGCGGTTGTCTTCTGACTGTTGGTGTTGGCCACCTTTTATTGACTGCACTCACCAGGCCAGCTTAGTGGTTCGCTATGGTGAACAGAAATGTAGATACTTATATATATAACCTGTGCATAGAGGGTATAAACAGCAAGAGGAGTAGGTTGGGAGCCGCCATTTTGGTGAGAGAGGGGTGGCGTCGTCTGCACGACTTATCTTGTTGTTTACTGGTAACCACGATGGTCTTTGGGCACCATACCAGTTTACTTGTACTGTACAAGTATGGTGAATAAAACAGGCAGATACTTATATATAATGTGTGTATATAGCATAATAACACCACAAACAGTATTGCAGTATTGTTGGAGGAGAAAAATCAGTGCACCTGGCCTTGAGGGCGGCAGCCACCAGCTTACTGTGTGAGTAGCTATGTCTTTGTGCCTTTACTCATCATACAAGCTTAGATGTACATTTATAGTGAACAAAACATGTAAATACTTATATATAATGTCTGTATATAAAAGCAAAAATAGTATGGTGGGAGGAGAATGGTGGCAAGTCAGGTGACTTGAGGGAGGGGAGGAAAGTAGCTAGCCAGTGGCGGGCTGCCACTTTCACTGCCACTCAGCATGCCAACTTAGTGGTTCGTTATGGTGAACACGAATGGTAGATACATATATATAACGTCTGTGTATAGTGAATAAAAGCAAAAACAGTATGGTGGGAGGAGAATGTGGGCGAGTGACGTGTTGAGGGAGGGAGCGAGTGGCTGGCTGGTGTGGGTCGGTCCTCCTCGTTACTTTTTTAACTCATAATAGCAACTTAGTGGTTCGTTATGGTGAACAAAACATGCAGATACTTACTTATATATAACCTGTGTATATAGTGTATAATCGACAAAGTATTTCTTCACTGTTTGATGAACATAATTGTATCCACAATATGCACACCATATTTTGAGTACAGCGATGATTCACTCATTTTATTATATAAATATATCACACTACACACTACTGAATAATATTACAGCAAAAACTATGAAAAATCAATCAGAGACATTGAAATAAATTAGGTAATTATCTCTTTGTGGCAACTGCGGGCCTGACAGCTGGTGAGGAAAAAATGGACCGCCTGGGATGCACGCTGAGTCAGTGTCTGTTTTTTGCCAGACTTCCCTGCCCTATAGCGGGCAATGTATGCCACTTACAATTTTTTTTATTATTTTTCCCATGATCTGTGAACACAAATTAACAGGTTTAGAAGGAAAAATATTTTTTTTTTTTTTTTTTTTTTTTTGGTATGCGCCCTGTGAGTGACACATGCTAAATAGCCAGTGCCATTCAAGGGTTTAAGGCAAGCAGGGGATAGTTCGAGAAATTTAGAAAAGGTAGCAGCATTTATAGTGTTGCGAGTGTTCTGTGTTGCGGAGCTGGTGGAGGAACACAGCGAAGAACTTACCACCGAAGAACTTCACAAGGGAGCAGCAACAATAGACAGCAGAGGAAATTTCTTCAGGGGAGGAGACAGTACAGAATGTCCCTTCCTCATTATTTAAGAAAATGT
>WNGS01163174.1:101062-148882 GCA_020271785.1 Procambarus virginalis | reverse complement strand
AGCCCTGATGCTAGGAAAATAGTTAGAGGGATAGAAGCCCTAAATCAGAAGATAGTAAATACAGAATATGCGATCATATTCAATGAGACATATATATATATATATATATATATATATATATATATATATTATATATATATATATATATATATATATATATATATATATATATATATATATATATATATATATATATATATATATATATATATAAGCACATACTTGCATGAACCACAAGAGAAGATTAACAATCTTTAGACAACACCCACCAGTGGGACTCGAACCCAGAAAGCACAACTATCTTCCAATAGCTGCCATAACTAGTATGCCTTAACCCACTACACCAAGTCAGACCCTTAAAAGAGATAGAGACTTCGAAGTATTTACATCAAATATCTCCACCTCCCAAGGGCGCCAGATTAGTGAGTGGTTACTCAAGCATTTTTCATCAAGCCACTGTCAATGTGGGAGAACTCGTGTCTATGCTATAAGCACATACTTGCATGAACCACAAGAGAAGATTAACAATCTTTAGACAACACCCACCAGTGGGACTCGAACCCAGAAAGCACAACTATCTTCCAATAGCTGCCATAACTAGTATGCCTTAACCCACTACACCAAGTCAGACCCTTAAAAGAGATAGAGACTTCGAAGTATTTACATCAAATATCTCCACCTCCCAAGGGCGCCGGATTAGTGAGGGGTTACTCAAGCATTTTTCATCAAGCCACTGTCAATGTGGGAGAACTCGTGTCTATGCTATAAGCACATACTTGCATGAACCACAAGAGAAGATTAACAATCTTTAGACAACACCCACCAGTGGGACTCGAACCCAGAAAGCACAACTATCTTCCAATAGCTGCCATAACTAGTATGCCTTAACCCACTACACCAAGTCAGACCCTTAAAAGAGATAGAGACTTCGAAGTATTTACATCAAATATCTCCACCTCCCAACACCCACTGGTGGGTGTTGTCTAAAGATTGTTAATCTTCTCTTGTGGTTCATGCAAGTATGTGCTTATAGCATAGACACGAGTTATCCCACATTGACAGTGGCTTGATGAAAAATGCTTGAGTAACCCCTCACTAATCTGGCGCCCTTGGGAGGTGGAGATATTTGATGTAAATACTTCGAAGTCTCTATCTCTTTTAAGGGTCTGACTTGGTGTAGTGGGTTAAGGCATACTAGTTATGGCAGCTATTGGAAGATAGTTGTGCTTTCTGGGTTCGAGTCCCACTGGTGGGTGTTGTCTAAAGAAAGATTATATATATATATATATATATATATATATATATATATATATATATATATATATGTCGTACCTAGTAGCCAGAACTCACTTTTTGGCCTACTATGCAAGGCCAGATTTGCCTAATAAGCCAAGTTTTTCTGAATTAATATATTTTCTCTAATTTTTTTCTTACGAAATGATAAAGCTACCCATTTCCTTATCTATGAGGTCAATTTTTTTTTTATTGGAGTTAAAATTAACGTTGATATATGACCGAACCTAACCAACCCTACCTAACCTAATCTAACCTATCTTTATAGGTTAGGTTAGGGTAGGTAGCCGAAAAAGTTAGGTTAGGTTAGGTTAGGTAGGTTAGGTAGTCGAAAAATAATTAATTCATGAAAACTTGGCCTATTAGGCAAATCGGGCCTTGCATAGTAGGCTGAGAAGTGCGTTCTGGCTACTAGGTACGACATATATATATATATATATATATATATATATATATATATATATATATATATATATATATATATATATATATATATATATATATATATAAATCAACACTCGATTTATACCCGTACTGGGTCAGGTGAGAAGACAATAAAGGTAAAAACAAGTGGGATAAATAGGGGATAAATGGTGGCGAAGCACATAAGAACCTAAGAACGTAAGAATAAAAGTAACTGCGGAAGGCCTATTGGCCCATTCGAGGCAGCTCCTCTCTACATACAAAGATTAATCAGGTGTAATTGGCCTGTTATGTTGAACAGTGTCTTCTGTGTTGCCAACACAGAAGACACTGTTCAACATAACTCGAACCTCGATTGAACACTCGTCTCTCATGCTGGTTCTCACATGTTTGAAGCTCGTATTTATTGAACCCTCCCTGTTTGTTTTATCATCCCACAAGATAGCGTATCTTGCAATAAAGTCGTCAGTTACGATGGTTCCAGAGGCACTATTCATTCTGGGGAAAGATATCTCTGTGATTGTGTTACACCTCACGTAGATGTTACAAAGATAAATACGTCAGTCTTAGTGAACATCGTGAACTTCCAGTTTATAGGTGTTTTTACTCCTACGATTTTTCATGTCAACAAACACTACCACTTTTGACATATGTCAACATGTCTACACCATGAAGACCGGTGTTAGATAAAAAGACATTCCCTGGGAATCTAGGTAGTGTTTTGTTGATGGTCTTATATGTACATGGGTCTTGACAGTAGATTTCATCAAGTTAATTTCTTTCAAACATGCATAAATTATTTAACAAGTCTCTTGCATACATTGTGCACTTTAAAAGACAAAAAATGTGAAAGAAATGTGAAAGTTATCTAAGTCATTTTACTGCAAAAGTTAGTCTTTAGTTCTGACGTGTATCTTATTAGCAGTAAATAAGTGACATTTATTTACTCGGTAAATAGATAGAGTCCGTGTCACTAACACTAGAGTGTCTATTCGTCTCAGGCAGAGAAAAGGATGGGATAAGCTGTTTCACAGCATTGAGAGTGGCTTGAGTGACGTACACACTTCCAGGAAACTGAGTGAGACATGTTACACGAGGAGATAAGCTCATGACCTCAGAGAACACGATGTACTTGACTGCTGCAAACCCACTCGACAGTGTAATAGGTCTGCTCCCTGGAAAGTAAAAAAAAAATAGAAGTCGAAGTTGTACCCCTCAAGGTGAAAAAGATTCGTCATGAACCGGGACAATTACGGTGTTTGTATAGAAGCACCGTATCTTGGTTACCAAGAGGCAATGGTTTACATATATACTGTGACGGATCGGTGGCGGAGGATAACAGGGCAGGGTGTGGTGTCCTCATATGGGAATATACTGAGTTTGGAACTGTAGACAGGAAAATTGAACTTTGACTTAGTAATTATATATCATCAACACAAGCTGAACTGCAGCTTGTTTGGCTTGTTTTGAGGAAGTACGTCAAGACCACAAAGATATTTTTGTATTTGTCGATACCCGAGGAGCACTTGATTCCTTAAACAGTCGAAATCCAGTCTTCATGTCCATAGTTGAGGACTGAAAGAAAAGGATAAATGAGATACATATGGAAGGTCACAATGTGAAATTCATGTAGATTCCATCTCATGTTGGAATAGTGCTCAACGAGGAGGCGGATGACTTGGCCAAACTTGCCACACCAAAACCACGAGTTGACATTAAATATGTTTTCACAATGAGACAAATAAGAAGTCAAATCAGAAATAATCAGGCACAGACAGAAGTGGTAAAATGTATGAGGGAAGCCAAACTATGCAAGACTTCATGTGTGTGAGTCAAAACACCCATTTCACTTATGGCACAAGGAGAAATGCTTGGAATGATTCTGTGCACATGCGGCTCAGACTTGAGTACAAATATTACTGGGAATATGGAATAGGTGTTAATGAAAATGACACCAAGCGTAAATAAACTATGTGGTTTGGTAAGGTCTCACACCCTCACCCATTATGTTGTTTGTTTGTTTGTTTGTTTGAGATATATACAAGAGTTGTTACATTCTTGTACAGCCACTAGTACGCGTAGCATTTCGGGCAGGTCCCTGGAATACGATCCCCTGCCGCGAAGAATCGTTTTTTCATCTAAGTACACATTTTACTGTTGCGTTAAACAGAGGCTACAGTTAAGGAATTGCGCCCAGTAAATCCTCCCCGGCCAGGATACGAACCCATGACATAGCGCTCGCGGAACGCCAGGCGAGTGTCTTACCACTACACCACGGAGACTGTAGCATCTCATGTTGGAATTGCCCGTTGTTCTTGATTGCCCGCTGATTAATGTATATAGAAACACTGAGATAAAGACTGTTCATGAACAAATAGTCTGGATGTGTCACAACGAAAAGGTCTCCCCCCCACTGATATTCTGGAGAAATATAAGAATATTATACCAAGATCGTAACCTTTTGTTGAATTGTCTGAATGTCTATTGCAAGTTGTCAATATACTTTGTCATAAAAGTGTTTGTGTATGCGTCTTGTAACATACTACATGTGTAAAGGAATAAATGCATATGTTTATCACTCAGAATGTTTTGTAATATGTTTATTATTTGTGTTTGTGATATGTATGAACAAGTTATAGTGAACGAGGTGGGAATAGCTTAAGGGAATTATCAGAGAGAAAGCGCCAAGCCATTACGACTATATAGCACTGGGAAGGGGGTCAGGATAAGGATTTGGGATGGGACGGGGGGGAAGGAATGGTGCCCAACCATTTGGACGGTCGGGGATTGAACGTTGACCTGAATGAAGCGAGACTGTCGCTCTACCGTCCAGCTCAAATGGTTGAACAGCTTGAGCTACCTCATCCCTTTGTGTATATTTTACCTCAATAAACTTATTTCAATTTCAATTTCAATTTCTTGCCTCTATATTTGGTCCTGTGTACCATTGCAGAGTGTTGCCAGTTTTTTCTCAGTCAGGAGTTTTGTCATGTTATTACAGAAGCTATTAAGATCAAGTATGGTATTATTAGCTGTCGCACCATCCAGTTGATCGAGACTTGTTTTTCAAAGTGTCCCTTTTATCGTTGATGTCACTATACTGTGCTACACTCTGTGGTGGTGAGGATGCAACGGCGATCGATTTTCACTGAGGAATTTTATTCTGAAATATTTCTTTTAAGTTGTCCCAGAATCCCTGGGAGCATGTTTTCAAAGTTCTGAATTTCTCACTCTTTTTCTTAAAATAAAGATGGCCTTACGTATTCTTTTTTCATATTCACAAATATTTCCGAGAGAGTCACTGATAGTAGTTTGTTCCACACTTTTAGCATACACTCCTTCCCTCCTCTGTGCAGCTCAACCCAGGGTAGCTAATGACGTGGTGGTCTCATCGAGAGTTGTTTAGGTGCCAGTTGGTGTTCCTGTAGTGAGTTGCTATGAACGGGTGGGAGGAATGGTCTAGAAAATGGCTGCTAAAGTTTAACTCAAGTAAGTGTAAAGTAATGAAACTACGTGAAGGGAGAGGAGGCCGAACACAAGGAGGATTGAAAGATCTGAGGTGAAGTCCTCCAAGAGTTAAATAAAGAGAAAGATCTGGGGGTTGATATCACACGGAATTTGTCCTCAGTAGTCCACTATTAGATCATTGTATATTGTAAAGATATTTTGGTCGAGATAAGATTTGTAACAATTTAGCTAAACGAGAGAAATACCTGTTGGAATTTCATTTGGCTTAAGTAGAAGGCTAACATCAATCACGATTCCCAAGATAAATATGTAAATTAAAAATAACTATATGACCTGAGCAGCAGCTTAGGGACACGACCAAAATTGTGATTGGATATTAAGGGCCAGGCCGTGACAGATTAAATATCAGTAATAATTTATAAAAAAAAATGGTGAATAGAAACGGGTAACACTCTGCCATAGTAAAATTAAACGTTTAGTAGACGTGACTAATAACTTAAAAAGTGTGGGGGAGGGGCCCTGTCCAAAATATCCCAAAAGTGAGTATCCAGTACCAAAGTGGCAGTGAAATCTACAGGAACTGGCAGACTGTGCTCTAGGCTCTCAGAAAATCCTAGTAGGTAGAAATTTAGATGTTAAATATTGGTATAATATAAGTGAGGTGTTGTGTTCTATCATATTATTTGTGTATAATTTTATTAATTTTCAAGAAATGTGTTTCTAAAAAATTCTATATCTGTGTATTCTCGACTGCAAAAAAATAATCAGTTGACAGGGCAATCAAGTGAAGTAAGCAATGTCCTCATCAGCTTTTCCAAACTAATTCTAAATCTAAAAGAAAAAAGTGGTGCATTAACTTAAATTATGTTTTTGAGTCTGGTGTTATCTTAGCAAATAAAAATGGAATCAGTAACAACAAATTGTCGACAATTCCAGTGTTGAGTATCTTAATGCGGCAAAGAAATCTAACCTAATGGCGGTTGGTAAGCACTATGGTCAAATATTGCAAACGTGAATGATTAAGACGGATCTTCTGGAAGCGATAATGATTCATTGGGTAGATGAGCAAATTCTTGCACAGGAAATTTAGGAGCAGTTCCCGCCAACCAGTGGTGCAAAAATTGTAGCTGCAGAAAATGTTGAGAGTCAGACAGGCAGAATTGGAACTAAGGAGGTTGCAGTTTGAAGCAAAACAAGCCCAAAGAAAGTTTGAGACAAATCAAGCTCAACAGAGGCGATAGGCAGTGGAAGCTCACAAGAGGTTAGAGGCAGAGAAAGTTCAAAAGAAGTTAAAAATAGAACTAGCTATATAGCGGTTAGAAATGGAGCAAGCTCAGACAAAATTAGAGTCAGATATTAGACTAGCAGAATTGAGAATTAGAAAACACCGGTGTGGTTGACTTGGGAACACCTGGGCAGATAAAGGTTAACAAAAATGTCCAGTTTCTTCTATTCTGTAAGACTGACCCAGATCAGTTCTTCACTCATTTGAAAAGATTGATCCAGAGTGTGAGAAAGTGCTCTCTCAGCGCAAAAAATTATCCTTTGCATTGCTTGCAACGGTGCTTGAATTTGTCAACTCCGTTATTTTGTTCCCAAAGTTTATCGAGTTTATCGAGTTCATGGATTCGGTACCAAGCCAGGAGTAAAATGAGGTGAACAGTTACGACCTGGGTCACCTGCAATGCAGAATGCAGGACTCTGTTACCAGAGTGAGGCACTACCAATCCAGGGAGAACATTTGAGCTACAAGGTGGTAGTAGGTGAAGAAAGTCAGCCTTCCCCTCACAAAGTCGTTGGTTTTGTGGTTACCATCCCCCTCCCCCAAACCCCCTCAGAAACAGTGGGGCATTGTTCCGAGAGCTGATGGCACCCGGCGCAGGTTGTGCCGGAAACAATGGGAAAATAGCCTAGATTTGGCGCGAGAGGCCTATGGTTTTCATTGGCTGAGTTGGAGTGACGTCACGTTGCCCATGGAAGTGGGTGAGACTATTCGGAGAGGAACACAAGGGGGGTGAAGGAGGCGATCTCGTGAGCTCCGAGATTCAGCCCTTGTCCTGTTGTTCCTAAGTATTATTATAACCTTGAAGACAGCAATTACACCAACTACCAAATCACTGGATAACTGCAGGTGGTCTGAGGGTGAAATTTCCATCAGAAGCAGAAATTACAACCAAACGATGGTTCCGGAGACGCTGGAACCACGTGTGTCGCCTGATGGACCAAGCAGTGTTAAGAGCGCTAGAGTAGTCATGTATAGCTTCAGAAGCGCGAGTAGAGGAAACCGCTTAGGAGGAAGTTACAATAAGAATCGTATGTACTCTGATATTGCTACACGGAGAAGCAGTAATGACTCAGTGTTAACTGTGAGTCTGATTGGGAGTGATTGTCCAGTCATCTGTGGAACAATCAAGTGTGGAATATCACCACAAGAGTGTATAACTTTGGACATAGCGAAATTGTGGAATTTCGTGGGTGTGTGGTGTGAGAGTTTATGACTTAGAAAAAGTGGGAATAAATGAAATGGTTGAGGAATTGAGCTCGGAAAATTTCTAAGAATTTTCTTTATTCTTTAACCTTTATTCCTGTCGTGATATTCAATTAGGTCGCCTGAGGAAGGACTTGCTTAGCTTACACACCAGTGTAGTAAGCAGCTCATTTCTCACTTTAGGACCATATATGAACAATTGACTAGGCGCGAGCAAACGCCGAGACCCCAATAAAAATTGAAATCCTCCCACTAGGCCGTCGACCTTTGCCATTCACCGAAGCGAATCTAACGAGTAGGTCCTTGGCACTCACAACAATAATTTATTGCTGTGTGGTGCCGTATATTTGGTCCAAAACTCTGAATCAGTCTCAATTTTATTAGTCGAGTGTGTCAGGACACTTGCATAACAATAATAATGTGTGGGGTGTAACGAAAAGACAGTGTTAAACATAGCAACTTAGTTTATTCAATAAAGTACTAACTACTACAACAAAACAAAAAGAAATGTCAATGACGTTACTCGAAATCCTTCCTGTGACACTATCAATGACAGCTAGACACCAGCCCCTCGGACTGCATAATGAACTAACTCGAACATAAGCGTGAACACAGAGGAATCAACAAGAAACAAGAACTAACAGATCTATAATCACAATTGCAACAAATGACACAGTGGGTTCTGAAACACGTCTCCAGTAACCTCCTAACTGTTCTACGCCTCAGTGCAGTCTACACCTGCAATAGCGGTTGCATTGCAATCAAATCAGTAGCCTTTCAATGACAACAATGACTAGTGGGTTCACTGGCAACTCCAAAAACCCTTCCTCAAATTAATCCTTACGTTAACACTCTGTCCCACGAACGATCAACAATCAATAACAATTTGATAATAACAAAATAACATTTACGTTAATTTACTAACTCTTACAACTGTCACTAGTAACGCGGAAATTACAGAACACGCTATCCGTCGAGCATTCAGTGAGAAAATCCCATTAATCCCTGTACTACCAGACAGCTGATTAATCTCTTTACTAGTTACGTTAATTTACGTTAATCGGTTACTAATCACTCAGCGATGGTAAATTCTGATTTACAATGTCCAACGTGCTAAGAGAACGGTAATCACTCGTGATTACCTTTAGAGTAATTAATTACTATCCTCAAGATCAATAATTAAACAATTAAATACGCAACCTTTCATACTGGCTCAGCAATTTACATTAAGGTATGAATTCCGTCTAAGCCTTCCATATTCAAACAAATTCAGGTGGCTAATAACAGTAATTAGGCATCACGTTTACGTTATTCTAAAATGACGTTATTCCTCCCACGAGTCAATCAAGTGCCGGTACTTCCAGACAGATAAATAACGACGTTACGTTAATGTAACATTGGAGCCTTCGTGTGAGTCGATCAAACAAGGATCGAGGTTAATTAATTTGACTTCCTGAAACACGTCAATTACCCGGCCCACTGACCGTTAATTACGACAGACAATACTCTAATTCTTATCTGGCTGATGGATAGGCTCCCTGAGACTACCGTAGCTGCTTTGCAGGAAAGTAAATTAACCTAAACGTATTCTACGTTACTCAAATTGTCAAATAACAAATTCTCTTCAAACAATGGGCGTTCCCTTGGTTACGTTATATTAATTGCCTCGCAATCACCTTACTGAATACTGGACATCAATGTCCTACCAGATAAACAGGAGAATATAAAACCCAAGTACTCGTCTACAGCCGAGTTCACCCACGAAAATGACAAATCACACTAACAAATCCCAGTGATATACGTTGCAATAACAATACTGCAGAACCTTGTAAAATAACATACAGGACATATGAACCCTCTAGAACACTGCCCCACAATGACTTTACTGAACTGCAATCACATACGGTGATGGCTCAACACTAGCAACAATCACCATCAAATAACAACCCCTTTGCAATAACACACACGGCAAGTACTCAAATTTCCAAGTATTAGAATACTGCACAACAATTACTTACTGTTGCAAATGATCCAAGAGCTCTCATTACCACTTAGAACATAGGTCCGCACATTGTAATCACCACAGTAAATAACAATAACACTGGGCACCGTGACACTTGTCTTGTATGTTTTGTAACCTTTAAATACACAATAAAGCATAAAAAAAGGAAGGGGGTGGTAGGAGAAAAGCACACAGAAACTGTATTGGAGGGGACCTACATTCCCTCCAATGCGTTATGTGTGATTTCCTCCGAGGCTATGGGTCCCCCTTCTTCCAGCCAGAGGTGGTACTCCCTTCCATATTAAATATATATATATATATATATATATATATATATATATATATATATATATATATATATATATATATATATATATATGTTGTACCTAGTAGCCAGAACGTCGTACTCGGCCTACTATGCAAGCCTCGATTTGCCTAATAAGCCAAGTTTTCCTGAATTTATATATTTTTCAAGATTTTTTCTTATGAAGTGATAAAGCTATCCATTCATTATGTATTAGTTAATTTTGTTTAAATTTGAATTAAAACTAACGTAGATATATGACCGAACCTAACCAACTCTACCTAACCTAACCTAACCTAACCTAACCTAACCTAAACTAACACATTTAAGTCAATCATTTATGTTCTTAATATAATATAATAATAATAATTCAAATAAACTCATTGAAAAATATTTATCGAAAATAAAGAAAATCAATCGACCTATTAGGCAAATCGGGCCTTGCATAGTAAGTCGAGAAGCGCGTTCTGGCTACTAGATACGACATATATATATATATATATATATATATATATATATATATATATATATATATATATATATATATATATATATATATATTACAACAGTTTTTAATGAGGTGAACAAAACTTTCAACAAAGGACAGAACACGAAACAATGGGTATTAATTGGATATTAATTGGGTAAATTGAAGGTATGAATGGAAGTAACTGCGGAAGGGCCTATTGGCCCATATTTCTTGATGCTTCTATATTGGAGCGGGGTCTTGAAGTGGGTAGAATATAGTTGTGCATTAACATCAGCATCAACACCAGCAATCAACAGTCAATTAATGCACAACTATATTCTACCCACTTCAAGACCCCGCTCCAATATAGAAGCATCAAGAAATATATATATATATATATATATATATATATATATATATATATATATATATATATATATATATATATATATATATATATATATATATATATATATATATAATCACACTTATCACAGCCCTGGGAATTGGGAATTGGAATTTGGAATTATCAAGGGAATGCGCCAAGCCATTACGACTTTATAGCACTTGGAAGGGGTCAGGATAAGGTTTTGGGAACGGGACGGAGGGGAAGGAATGGTTCCCCAACTACTTGGACGGTCGGGGATTGAACGCCAACCTGCATGAAGCGAGACCGTCGCTCTACCGTCCAGCCCAAGTCATTGGTCACAGCCCTGGGAACAAAACAAGAAATTAACACCACACTCTGGTACACTCCTCAATAATCATTGCCAGGAATCACTGACGTTACACACACTGCCCTGAGCGCTCAGTGTTGGAATTCCGCACCTGCAAGACTTCACATGGAATAATATCACTCCATCCCATGGACGATCAAAATGATTGAATTACCAGAATGTAATATAAATATTATGTATACTCTGTTCCCGTGTGTACCCACACACACACACACACACACTGTACGTCTGCGTACACAAGACATAAGTCCCTCTGGACTGACAAGATGACAACAAGGGTGATTATCTCCTCGTCCGCACTTCACTTCACCTCTACAGGTGCTTAGTCACAATGCGACGGAACACCTGACTTTGAATTCAAGCTTTAGAGACTAACTAATCACCAGAAGTACACACATAGGTACTTACTAATTCATACTGCCGGCTGACACACACACCATTCCCCTACATCAGGCACCCCACTACGGGTAGCTGGCTGACAGTGGTGGAGATGGCGGTAGGTGGCGCAGGTGGTGGTTGGTGGCGGAAGCTAGGTGGCAGGTGGTAGGCTTATTAAGCGGAGACCTCTTCCACCCCTCCCAAGCAAGCGTAGCGCCCCCAGCACTTTGGCGCCATAAACACTGACTCGAGATTTTCCACGAATTTCTATGAGAAAACTGCCCCTGAACACTTGGCACGAATTTCCCCATTCCCATCGACTGCTACAGAGTACT
This sequence comes from Procambarus virginalis, assembly GCA_020271785.1. Lineage (NCBI taxonomy): Eukaryota > Metazoa > Arthropoda > Malacostraca > Decapoda > Cambaridae > Procambarus > Procambarus virginalis. The sequence goes on along the minus strand of WNGS01163174.1, from coordinate 136,985 downwards.
AGCAGGAATTAGAACATCTATAATTACTAGTATGGGGATCACCGAGTTTGTTACTGCTCGTATGCAAGTTACCCACGTCCCAGATCTACTTTTCACTCGTTCCCTACTTTCTACCCCTCAACGATGACTCCAGCTGGATTCTAACTGTGCAGCTGGCGGTCTTGGTGGAGAAGGCAGTGGAAGAGCTGAGGAGACAGTCACCATCGACGTCGTCTTGCCCAATTTGGCCGAATGGGCAAAAGAGAGACATCAGGCTATGTGGTGACTGGAGCAGAATGATGCTGGAGAGAGAAACGCCAGCGATTCCTGTGTCCTCCTCGAAATAGCCAATGAGAGGAAGGCACATAGCGGCTTATCCCTCTCAACCAATCAGCGACGGTGTACCGTGGTCCCTCGGGCAATTCCAAGATGGCCGACCAACATGGCGGCTCAAGATGTTTACTAAGATGGCAGCTGTTGCCATGACGACGACTCAAGTGGCTAGCGCGCGAGAGGCCCACAGCTCGCCTCACGCATGTGGCCTAGCTATTTCCGAGCAAACTTGAGTCTCGCTCCAAGCCATACAATGAGATGATGCTACCAGCTCTATCACTGTCCACAGACGTGCTACCCCGGCCAGGGTAACATTTCTGGAATGCTGATGACTGGGGCTCTCACGTGAGCCCAAACACTAGATGTCTCGGTTGCTGGTTACCAAACTTAAGTCCGCACACTTAACACGTGCACTTAACAAGTGTACTGGCTCCCACAGGCAGGAGAGGACTATTGTAAGTGAGCTGGTGAACCATCTCCTCACATGTGGAGTGAGGGAGACATAGAGTATCTTCCCTCACCTGGCCAGAGGCTGGGCAGTGCGTTCACGGGCCGCTTGCGCGCACCACGAACAGAAAACGGGGACTTTTTTCTTTTTTTCTACCACAGACGTGGCCACACATTTACAATGCTAACCAGCATATATACATTTTCTTCTGTCCTCCATGGACAGGGTTAGAGATCAGTTAAACATATAGCTCAGGGATTTATTGAACAATCAACCACAGAAGGTGATTCGGTACTTTTAAAATGCTAAGCTAACCTACATACGGAAATATATAGATAGATAGATACACAGATTTACGTATGCCTTACATAAAGTGTTTGAAGTGTCATTAATGTGCATTTACAAAGGTGAAATGCAATTCTGATCAGCTTCCATAAGTACTTTATACACATACATATACATACACACACATATATACGTACATATACATATATACATGCATATATTCACACACATGCATTCACATACATTTGTCTCTTTTACTCTGACAGGGTGAGATAGCTGACAGAGAAACTTGTGTGCAATTAAGCACTTAATCACTGAAGATGATTAAGGTGCTTTTACAAGCTCAGGTTATATAGTTATATCACAAACATACATTGTATAATTGATACATTACATGGTCAATCTTGGGTACAAGTCCAATATATCATCAAGTGTTCCAGTACTCATGTAGTAATTACACAGTTCAGCATACCTTAGCCCAGGGGGGCGAAAGTCAGCCAATATGGGACATTCTACAATATAATGTTCAAGAGAGTGCATGTTTTCTCTTTCACAAAGTTGACACAATGTGTACTCGACATTTGGGTTTTGAGAAAGCTGCCAGATACGTCTATATCCCAGGCGTATTCTGGCCACTATAACATCACATTGCCGGGTTCTTGTTCTATTAGTCCCATATGTGAATGTCTCCTCACGATATCTATCATAATATTTAATGCTACAACTTTCAGGTCTTTGTGAATTTGTTAGGTCGGTGAGATCTTCATTAGATATTTGTTTAAGTATTCTCTTTGTCACTGCTAATGAAACACCCATATCAATTTCTACCACTGGTTTTCTACAGGCTGTCTTTGCAAGCATATCAACAGTGTCATGCCTTGAGATGCCAACATGTGATGGTATCCATAGGAATTTAATTTCAAATCTGTTTTCTTTAGCAGCTAAAACATTCATTCGAATATCACTGACTATTTTCTGGGTGTCACTACTATGTGCGTTCAATGCCAGGAGTGCACTCTGCGAGTCACAGTATATAAGTCCACTGCCTTTGTCTTTTAAAAATTCAGTGGCAAGGTATATGCCTGCAAGTTCGGTTTGAGTTGTACTTGCCCAGTCATTGACGCGCTTCATTGCTGTATGTACGAGAGAAGATTGTTCAAATATATTACATGCACATCCGGTACATCGTCCACCTTCTTCTACAGAGCCGTCGGTATAGCACTGATACACATCGTTACCCATACTCTGAGTACTTTCAGTGATGCTTTTCAGTGTTAACTGTTTTAATAATGTAGAGTGCACACTATCTTTCTTGGGCGCATTTACAAAATCAACTGATAGATCCCAGTTATCCCATGGAGTAATTGGTTGATTAATCATTAATTGAGTTGGGTACATATTTAATATTTTGATGGAGTTGGCTACCTTGTAGAACCAAATACATAATCAGATTTCGTTCTTCTTCTATAAACCTCAGGTGAGTGCAGCATATTAGAAAGTTTAGCTTGAAACTTCATGTGTTGCCTAGATCTACTCAATGCCTTCACGCCGAAAACTGTGCTAATAGACAAAATTCTCTCACTTATGGTAGGTAATTTTAACTCTGCTCTCATATTAACTATTCTCGTGGACTTTGGAGCTCCAAGGATGAGACGCATAGCTTCATTTTGCAAGGTTTCAAGAGATTTCAGCTCTTTTTCAGTATACAGTGTGAGATGTAGAGCATTGTAATCAATCACAGAGCGTATAAATGATACATAAAACATTCTAGCAAGTCTCACGTTAATTCCATGATTGACACCAACAAGGACCCGCAAGGGCTTTAATCTCTCCCACAGTCTCCTCTTGAGAGAAGAAAGGTACCCAGGGTCGTTAATGGGGACACCAAGGTATCTGTAAGACTCGCAGTTCTCAAGTGCTCGCCCATCTATATGATAATTGGCTGGTGGAATACCACATGAAATGAGGGCACGAGTTTTCTGTACAGAGATAAGGAGGCCACATTCCTCAGCTCTAGTAGCAAAAGCATCGAGCAGAACTTGCATTCTAGGCTCGGAGGCAGCCTGTAAACATATATCATCAGCATAACAAATGACAGTGTCTTCATTATTAGTTGGAAGATCTTTAATAAGATTATGCGTCAGAACGTTGAACAACAGGGGGCTGAGGACCCCTCCTTGTGGAGTTCCCAGTTCAAAGTGTTTGCTCTCTGTGCTTTTAACACCATTAAACAAAACATATGCTTTTCGATTAGACAAATAGCCCTTTATCCATTTCAGTAATTTTCCTTGTATTCCCAGCTCAGCAAGCTGTTCCAGTATGATTTCCCTGTTTGCTGTATCAAAAGCTGCTGCTAGGTCGATGAAGACTGTTTGAGGGGAAGCTTCAACATGTGCGAAGTATTCAGCAAAACAGTGTTGTGTACTGAGCCCGGGCATAAATCCAAACAGTTGAGGTGACAGGTGCCCCTGTATACGATACATGAGTCGGTTAAGGACGATGCGTTCAAGCACTTTACAGACACACGATGTTAGAGATATGGGTCTATAATTATCTGAGTGTGGTTTGGGGATGGGAACAATGACACTCTGTGTCCAAGCATCAGGTAATACTCCTTCACGTAAACTCATTCTGTACAACACTAATAGTGGATTACCTGGTACTTGTGAGACTAATCTCAGTAAACTGTAAGTAATACCGTCCTCTCCAGGAGCAGTTGATTTGCCCATCTTTAGTGCATGATTTAATTCCCATTCAGTTACATCATTAAGGTCCGACACGTCGATAGCTGTACAGGCAAGATTGATGGTTCGTTGTCTGTTGGGGGCGTGTGTCATCAAGTTTATAAAAAAAAAGGACTTAGTAATATGGGGTACTTCGACATACTAGTATACTAGTTGAGTGATCAAAGGGGTTCAATTATATCTCAAGTAAATAGATTGTGAGAGATTACGGCAGTTGAGCTGGAGCTCTGAGAGTCTAGTCTGAGTGCTTGATCAAGGTCGTGATTTGTGCATCACTTACACCTGGATTTATCCTCTGATACCTGGAGGATAAATGATAGTTGAACTTTATCTGGCATTGCCAGATTCAATGCTAGGTACCCTCGCTATAACTCTTCAGGCTACCTGCCACATCGATCAACTCCAGCAGCAGCGGTGCGTATGAGCAAGTCAAGGTGCTAAACTGTATGTAAGTACTAAACATTCCCCCGGATCATTGTGTTGCGCACTATCATTTTGGTGGTATAGTAAACCAGCCTAATCTCGGATCATCAGAGATTAATGTCGCAACGAGAGCTCTGTGTCAGGATCCTAAGAGACTTTAGAAGTGTTTAATCTGTCCTTGACAACTCGTAACTTTCCTTGTCTTGTCACAAGAGATAATGACAGGTGACGCATTGTGTGTAAACTATTGTCATAGAATTGAATTGATTGATCATTAATGATCGTGTGACACTGTGTTTTTATCTCATTCCAGAGGACCAGTAAGAGTAAGTCATTGATTGTTACTCATTGGATTATTTCTCATTTGTGTGTTGATGGTAATGTGGTATAGAGTGATACGCTTGTTTGTGGCTAGTCTTGTGACACGAGATAATTAATCCTTCAGATTAATTATTCAAATCCATGTAACGTATTTAGTAAAGTCAGTAATGTAATTCGTAAAGTCAGTATTGGCACTGATTGTTAGCTGTCAGTTTGACAGTGTATTGAGGTGTTAATTGACTATTTCATCTAATTGTGATAAACAATAATTTAATTAATTGATTTTTTTTTAAATTTATTTTTACATGCAAGCATGGAAGTATAAGCAATAAATACAATAAAATTAACATAAGAAACCAAATTGAGCAAAACAAACAAACCACCGGCCAGAAGGACCGACAGCACAGTACAAAAACATCAATAAACAAATAGCGCAAACAGGCAAACAATACCCAAATTACAATAACACATAAAACAAGATCATAATACACATAGAAAGCAGAGGAGAACAAGAAAAAATAAAAAAAATAATAAAATCATAAAACAAAAAACCATAAACATGGCACAATAACAACACAAACAATAAACAAACAGTAAAAAAAACATGGACAACCACTCACGTAAGAGGGCAAACAGCATAGCCATAGGGGCACATAATACAACAGAATCAAAGAAACAGATAATCATGAAAAGGTATAGCCTAATTACAATAAACAGGGACACTGAGAAAACTAAACACGACATCGGCCTGAAGGGCACACAATAAAATACCACAGAACATACCAAGTCCTATACATACTCGAAATACACAGCAAGCACACAAATCTTCAAGAGTGCGCATACTTATCCGGCCACTCTGCCGCCGGGAACCGAACACAATACGCCTCCCAAAGCAACAGGATGTCGTCCGAAACAGGGTGACTAAGGGCCGTACGAGGATCGGGCATCAAATTCGGCACACCCTCAACAAAAACCCGAGCCTGTGGAACCCAGACAGTCGAGGGGCACCACGGAACAGGTAGCACTCGGTCACGAATGTAAAAATCCAAAGGGTTGTTCTGCTTATCATGCGCCACGCCGGAGGCCAAGATGAGCGGAACGGGCTTCCCCCTACAGGCGCGGGCAACGGGCAGCGCACTTGTAACCTTGGCAGCCCCACAGGGCTCCGCAGCAACCACCGGACGTGACACCTGCAGGGGCCCCCCTCGCCGAACATCCTTCTTCAGCAACAACACGAGGTCGCGTCCTGCACCAGCACCCACCTCACCTACTTCCGGAGGAGCTACCACCTCCCACTGCGGAGAACCGCCTGCATAAGAAACAGGAGGTGAATTATAAACACAATCTTCGGCATCAGCAGGCACATGGACGTCAGCGACCACCACATCATCTCCCGAAGACCCATCGGCGTCGAAACCCTCCACATCAGCAGTAGAAGAACGCCGGGACCGCTTGGGCACCGGGCGCACATCCTCAGAGCCGGAGGCGGACCCAGAACCACGGGCATCACAAGCCGTGCGAACCAACGCCCGTCTCATGACGGCAGCAGCCTCAACCGCAGGGGGTACCGGACCACACACAACAGGAGGCCCCACAGCCACCCCAGCACCCAGCACAGCCGGGACCCGAGGCGAGTATGCAGGCGAGCATGCAGGGCCAGGTGCAGCAACTGAAGACGGGTGAGCAGACAGCGAGGAGGGAGCATCAGGAAGGCCCACGGGAGCAGCAGGGACAGGAGCAGGAGTATCCACCGAGGGCATCGCAACATCCTGAGGAGGGTCGGCGACATTCGGGGGAACGTCCACCACAGGGGGCGCATCAGGCGACACAGGGGGCTGAGCCGCGTCCGGAGAGGCGTCCAGAGCCACAGAAACCTCCTCCACAGGAAGCGGTGGAAAGTCCTCCTCACTGAAGAGGTTCACAGGCGCAGAGGCCGGCGCAGAACATTCAGCAGCCTGATGGCCCGACAGGCCACAACGATAACATGTCCGAGGCTGGCGGGCGTAAAACACACGAACTGCGTACCCCATCAGACGCACAGAGGACGGAATATCCTCCCGTAGCCTCATGCCCAGGGTACGAATGTTCGTCCAGACACCCTTAAGTGGGCTCGAAGAGACCACATTCACCCGCACACTAACGACGGCGCCAAAACGGCCGAAGTACCGCCGGAGCAGACCCTCCAGAAACTCCAACGGAGCCTCATGGACGCTGACGTAGGTGAGGGCACCACTCCGATCCGATATGAAAACAGTGCCCACACCATCCTGTAGAGGCAGTGTCCGCCCCTCGTATCGACGGAGAAATTCGCGATACGCCATTTCCTCAGTGAATTCTAGTATCACCCGACGGGCCGTCACCAGCTCGACACCTTATAGATCCATCACAGGTACCTGCAGCTGCTCACACACCCGCGCAATCTCCGGGTACCCAGCCCGGCTGAAAAATTCCAGGCCCACAGACTGAGCCCGCAGTACTGGTGGGAGGGGGACCCCCATCGTAACTCAGTTCCGCCACGTCAGCACGCAGCCAGCCAGGCAACAACACTGGGAGGGCAGCGACGCCCCGCCACCTGGCGACCAAACAGCTAACAACCCCAGCAGTCACGGAGGGACACGTCCCCACTCCACGGCTGCTCAGGGTCAACTCCTAATTAATTGAAGTGATTCCTAATTGCCAGTGTGATAGGGTATTAGCATAACTCTTTGACTGACAACTGTGGGGCAGTGTGTCAATAGCGTAAATTAATCGATTAATCAATTCATTAATTAATGTAAATTGTTGATGAATTTAATTAACGTGAATTAATTGAGTAATTAAGTTGCTAATTATCTTTGGTTGCCAAGTGACATATGTTTTAACGTAGTTGATTGAATGCCTTGACGATATTGATGGTTGAAGCAACTGTTGTTGTTGTGGTGTGTTCTAGTGACATTGGCTAAATTAACGTGATTACTTGTGGGTGTGTTATTGTTACGATTGTCCTTGTGACATTGTTGTGTTCCATTTCATGTGTCAATGACATATTTTGGTGTTTTATTTGAAAAGAGCCTGCACGAAGTGTTTCAGGTTAGTTAACTTTTGTTGATGACCAGTCCAGTGGGTCGAGGCCTTGTGTCCCTATTCACCTGTCAGGTAGTGGGTCAAGGAGACCTACTGCAACAGTGGTGTTTGACAGTTTTTGAAGTGACACTCTTGAATTAACGTAAAGTGGGTGGCTGGGTGTTAGAACGTAAGTTTCTTGAATTAATTGTTATTTTGTTTACACACAGGCCTTTTATGTCATTCATCATTCTGCAGTACTGCCCCCTTCATTAGCTTTCTTATCAATTGTCCTTATGAGACATTTGAGGTAGTTCAGTTTCCTAACCCCAGTCACTGAATATTAAATTCGGTGTGAGAATCTATCGTCAACCTGCTATATTCGTAGCAAGAGTTGCAGAGAGAACGATCCAGTGAGTGAAGGTCTTGTACTGCATTGTGAAAGTGAAGACCACCTTGGTCTTCATCCTTCTTCTGTATTACTGAATCTTTGATGTTTGCTCTCGCCTTTCACCTTTCGGATTGCCAATTTCGCATCAGGCTTCCCTGCATTGGGCCTGTGTGTGTTTGCAGTCAACCCGGAAGTCTACTTCCGGGATCTCATATATTGCTTACCAACTTGGGGCTAAGGCACTTAGAATAAATTCCCCATAGCCAGGTGGAGTAAAGTAAAATATCACATCTGGCTTACGTGCTTGGGGCTAAGTAACTTAACGGTGAAAATAAGCTCCACAGAGAGATGAAGGAGATCCATAATCTCACAAAGAGTATGGAATGGCCTGAAACACACATTGGGTATCTCTTCTGCAAGGTCAGTTGGTGAGGAAGACACAGAGAATATTTGCAGCTATGCCCTTATTACGGCCTCGCTTAGCCAGTAGTCGGGTGATTTACTTATCAAACTGAATATGGGGCCAATGTGCTTCTTCATACTCAATCCCACCCCGAATCATAGGTAGGTTATTAAGAGCTGGCAGTAATAATCAATCGTGAAAGGAAAAGGGGGCCAACCACACTGAACAGAACCATCACCAAGTGTACTTCTTAACTATATATATACAAATATGTACATGCCATTAACCTGCAAGTGTCACGTTCACACAGGACACTATAAAACTTTGCATAGCTTCTTTCCCGGCGAGTCCTCTTCTATTTTCTATCGTACACCACTCAAGGTTCCCTCCCAGAGTCTGTCTTGTATGATCCTTACGCCGACGAGTTCACTTTTCTCAGTAAATCATTGGCCAGTCTTGCACAGTCTAGTCACGGTGCCGAAACACCACTTCTACTCTGCAGCAACACAATGGCAGAGGTCTCCAGCAACACAATGGCAGGGGTCTCCAGCAACACACTGGCAGAGGTCTCCAACAACACACTGGCAGAGGTCTCCAGCAACACACTGGCAGAGGTCTCCAGCAACACAATGGCAGGGGTCTCCAGCAACACACTGGCAGAGGTCTCCAACAACACACTGGCAGAGGTCTCCAACAACACACTGGCAGAGGTCTCCAACAACACACTGGCAGAGGTCTCCAGCAACACACTGGCAGAGGTCTCCAGCAACACACTGGCAGAGGTCTCCAACAACACACTGGCAGAGGTCTCCAACAACACACTGGCAGAGGTCTCCAACAACACACTGGCAGAGGTCTCCAACAACACACTGGCAGAGGTCTCCAACAACACACTGGCAGAGGTCTCCAACAACACACTGGCAGAGGTCTCCAACAACACACTGGCAGAGGTCTCCAACAACACACTGGCAGAGGTCTCCAACAACACACTGGCAGAGGTCTCCAACAACACACTGGCAGAGGTCTCCAACAACACACTGGCAGAGGTCTCCAACAACACACTGGCAGGATTCTTTACAGGCATCAATTATAACAAGCCTTTACAGACGGACAGTACTTTCATCTCGTAACTTAACTTGACCATCCTGGGATACGTCGGTCCAATCAGCAATACTTCACTAAGCATCACAGACAAATCGCAGTCTGCATTGGCTCGGCCCCACGTTCCCACAAGAATACGTCTGAAGTTCAAGACTGCCCTGGGTGACCTGATTGCTGTCGACCAAGATACCACCCACATCACCTCTGAGGAGTAAAATGTCATCAGTAACAATGAAACTACACAGGGATCAACAAAAATACAGCCTTTCACCGGGGAACTGAAAATGGTGTCAGGTGTGGTCAACAGGTGGCACAGAAATCATCACAGCCCTTGAATGACTACAACAGGGTAAAGGCAGCCATCCTTACTGTTTATCAACTTCTTTAGTCAACTAGGGTTTAGAGGTTCAGACAACTGAGACAAGACCCAGGTGAAACTTTGGTAGAATTTACGCAAGAAATGTATAATCTATATAAATAAAAATGGAAATGTTTGTTTGTTCAAAATCGCTAATCTCCGAAAGTTCTTCACCGATTTGCTTTGAAATTTTCACACACCGTTCCTTTCGCATCCGGCCAGGTTTTTATATACATAATATAATGATGTCACGTCTGTGACGGATAAAAAACATGCTTTTTCAGAAAAACTGTGTTTTTCATGTATTTTTCCATGTGAAGGAAATCTTTGAAACCTCTTTACCGATTGTTTTGAAATTTTGACACAACGTTGCATTCGAATAGGCGTGTGGGAACCGACCTGTGAGATTTATATATTTAATTTATATGAATTTATATAGTATTTATATTTACGTTAATTTATATACCTCGATAGCAATTTGTATAATGTTAAGTGGACGGTATTTCTGCAATAATCTCACATATTGATCCTTACACATTAGGGGGGTTTATATTGAATTTATGTATATGCAGCCAATCAAACTACAGTATTAAACTACATATATTAGTATACATTGAGGAGGTTCCTTATCTTATTGTACATCAGGCCTTAGTCCACCAGGTATAACTGGGATGTAGATACCAAATTATCTTCATTTGAGGCTGCTTCCAACACCCAGTAACTGATATACCAAGCTTGCTTCCTCTTCTTGACCTGTCAAAGGGCACTTGCTATAAAGCCAGAATCCTAATATATGACAGGTATATCAGAGAAAACACCGTATATTGATTCAGATAAGGACCAAGGCTTAATTACCTTTGAGTTGATCATTTGATTAGATAAATGGGTTTCGGAAAAACACTTCCCTTGAGATTGATGACAGTATGTTGATGATGGCAGATCACTACTCTGATCTTCCATAACACTTCGTCCAAGAGAATTTATAGGAGCTGAATTTTCTCCACGACTCTGGTCTTAACAACAATGGCTGATCACTCCCTACTACTGACGCCTTGGCACTTTGTCTAGATGTCAGTAACAAATGGAAGGGTCACATTTACTATATTTTGATACTAATAATTAAGTTAATTAAAATGAGATGTTTTATGATGGAAAAAGTCCAAAGACTAATGTATTTAAAGATAATTCCAACACAATAGCTGGTGAATTATAATAGTATGTGGCAATGATATCCCGTTTTCTATAGACGGAAAATTCCACTACAAGTTACATTTTCTATGGGTTAACTTGTGGATACAATGGCAGCAATATTATCTGTAATTGCATGTATTATTATTAAATGGTGTCGGAGTTTTTGACATAATTCCCCGGGGGGGGCTGCTCACAGGTCGAAGTTCTATTTAGAATAGACGAACACCGATACTCCTCCTTAGGATTATTAAATTAATTTGATGTTAATAGTTAGTAATCACACATTTGTGCATCTGTTCGTACAGGACGGATGTCCTGTACTCGAGTTGCAGGGGTTAGAAGTCTAATGCGATTTCATTTCCCTGTTAACTCTTGAGAGGCTAAAATTATAGCCTAAATATATATTATTTAATCCAGAAGACTGAAAGTGATCAAATACTACAGTCAAGTATGATTCAGGGACTGCAGTGAGATCAGTGACATTAGATATAACTTGAAACTTGTTCAAGTAACTGGTCACTGATATATAAACACTGAGGCCCATGGAATACATCTTGATTAAATAATTAATGTATCAAAATCAGTCGTCAGATTTATTGGGGTTTAATTTAGTTAATTGATTCAGAGGATTGAATAGCCCATCACTAAAGCTAAGTATGGTTCTGAGACTGCAGTGGGTTCAGTGACATTAGTCGCTCTGACTTGTAGCTGTTTAGGCTACTGTTCACTGATTTGCCACTGAAGGCCTCATGAATTCATCTTCAGCTTTAAATGATGATATTATCATCAACCTCTGTTGCTATAGTCAGCTGTAATATCCTTAGTATAATGCTACTGGAGAAATACAATCAGCTGACAAATTTAGATTTCTATTGGTATTGTATATCTGCAGGCAAAGGTCTACTCAGGCTTGATATTGGGCCTGAGAATAATTTGCCTCCTGCAGAATTTAGCATGGTTATGCCCTGATATTTAGTAGGGCTACCGATGAATCGATGGTAGTAGTCTGTCCCTACAAGGAGATCGAAGTCGGTGAGGTGATCAGACTTAATATTATCTGCCAATTTTATTCCTCTATTTCTCAGGAATTTGGTTGTTGTTCCCAGACCTTGAACTTGTAGGTCTACTGGTATTTTGTCCACCACAATGGCTTGTACTTGACAGACGTACCTGCCTAAACGTGCTGATGGTTGTACCACCTGGTAGACTTGAGGTCCTGCATCTGTTATAAACCCTGAGATGTTGAATGTCGTCTGGGCTACAGGCTTTAATTGTAGTTCATCTGCCAACTTTTTAGTGACATGTTCTCTGGGACCCTTGGTCAAACAACCCACGGGTATGGACCTTGGCCCTCTTATTCTGGATGGTAATTTGGGCAGTAGGCAAAGTTGTATTACCTTTAGACTTTGCCGATTGGACACTCTTTGTTTGTTGCACCTTGCAGTACTGTACTGTGGTGGGAATGCTATCTTCCACCTTGGGTCTTGAATACGTTAATTTCGTATGTTTGCACAGTGCTGCATGGTGCCTACCTCTTCTACACCTGTTGCAGGTGTTGAATTGGGTATCACAATAGTCTATGTTGTGTGACTTGAGACACCTTGAACATCTCCCTAATTCCTGGAGTCGCTTAATACGAGTGTCTCTGGTTGGATAATTAGCACAACGGTATGTTGAATGTTTCTTTTTGCAGAACATACATGTCCCCCAGCCTACTGCACGTTTGGAAGTTACCGGTTTGGGTGAACTAGTAACAGTAGGCTTGGAGGATTCTGCTGCATTGTCAGATTTTCTGCAACTTGATGTGAGTGTAATTGACTGATGTTTATTTGGGGTAGTTGTTTTACCCTTTAATTGACTCTTATTTTCTATTTCTGAAGGCTTGCATGAGGCTTTAACTTCCTCATTTGCTCGTCGTTTGTTTATGATGGAATGTAAACCTTCAGTGATGTCCTGTACTGTCAGGATGGTATTATGTTCTTGTGCGTATAATTCATCTAGTATATCGCTGGACAATTTTCGTTGAAGGACTACTTTGGTCATCCATTCACTAGTATCAACCTTAAGACTGAATATTCTTAGTAGTGACTCAAACTCCATGCTGAAGGATTGTAATGAGTCAACAGTCTGATCAGGTTGAGGTAAATCCAGCAATTGTATTACTAGATGTATGACAGTTTTCTCATTGCCAGCATTATTCCAAGGAAGCTGGACTGGGAAATTAGTGCTGTCGCTATTTTCATTTACATTTTCTACTACTGGTTCAGCTTCACCTCTAATTTCAGTTTGGAGGCATGTTAACGTAGTGGCCTCAGGTATTGGGTTTTCAAAATCCACAGAGACTGTGGATAAATTGTCTGAGAACTGTTTAATTTCTGGTGGTATAATATTGGGTGAAGCTGTATCCTCATTGATTAAAGGATCTAATCTGGCTTGACATTTATTCTCAAAAAGATCCAGATCATCCATAACATTATCTACTTTATTTGATGTAATTGCTATTTGTTCTGATTCAATTATCCTGTGTAAGTGCTCCAACCTGGCTTGAGTTTCTGAGCCAGGTTGGCTCAGAAAGTTTCTGAGCCAGGTTGGCAATATGAAGAACCAGGTAATCTGGTTCTTCATATTGTGCTAGGTCAGACAGGAATGGTTCCACATCTTCAACTACTATGTCCTCGTCGCCATGGACCTGATTTTGGTAAGATTTCCTATTTGTCTTTAATATATGCAATTGGGTTTAAATCTGTAATAGTGGTATTTGCAACCGACGATAATTAATTACAGGCTCATATAACAACTTTTCATATTGGTCGAGATCTCTTGTCAGTTGACGTTTACTTGCTACTAAAGCACGCTCTGCTTTCTGTGGATTAGTCATGGTGACTTGTTAATTGGATAGTACTAACTCATAAATTGTGAGCAAGTACTGATGGTAGCCTAGGGTAAAATTCTGCACTCACTAGGAAATAATCCTACCTCTTCTAGAGGTTAGCACTTAAAATGAATACACATTATATTTATATAATCATACACACTAATGATTTGAGTGATAAACCAGTGTCACTGGAAGTACCTTTAGGTTAGCTCCTCAAAATCACCCTAGGATGGTATAGACACTAATTAATCACTCAAAGGTGTAATGATCATAAGTAAATTATAATATAAACACAACTCAACACGAGCTGATAACAATTATACCCAAAATAGGGTCTGCACCATTCATTAATGGTGCTAGGTTGTTCAATGTAGTACAACTAGACTATGGTAATAATGGGACTAGGATGGACAATAAATAGTTCAACTAGTCAATGGTAATATCCTACCCTGTTGTGGGTTGGCAATTAGTAAATATTGTATTGAGAACACTAGTGCAATATATATTAACTAATTCTCTATTTTGGAGAAATAATATACACAATTATTGATAATAGACTCTAATTGCCTCTATGAAACTTCTAATATTATCAAGAAGTATTAAATATTATTAGTGACCTAGCGAAATTAACATCACAAAATTCATGGATAATCTCTCGCGAAATTAACACCACGAAATCTGTGAACAATCTCGGGAGGACACAGCCACTAATTTGGCTGGCTTCAATATTATCGCTGTCATCTCACAGAATAACACACCACCAATCTGTGGGTGACCATATGAAACCTCTGAATAAGGCTGGACTGAGCTGGGGGGTTCCTGAGCTCGCTCGAGGCAACGCTGCCGTCTTTGACTGGCACTGTATTGTTACTGTATAAATCACACTGCACTAGTACCAGTGTATTTAATGAATCCACTGGTTAACTGGTTCATCCAGTACTAAGATGACCAAATAATCTCGGTTCAAAGACCAAATAATCTCGGTTCAAAGACCAAATAATCTGGTTTCGAAGGACCAAATAATGTGGGAACCGACCTGTGAGATTTATATATTTAATTTATATGAATTTATATACAATTTATATTTATGTTAATTTATATACCTCGATAGCAATTTGTATAATGTTAAGTGGACTGTATTTCTGCAATAATCTCACAAATCGATCTTTACACATTAGGGGGGCTTTATATTGAATTTATATATATGCAGCTAATCAAACTACAGTATTAAACTACATATATTAGTATACATTGAGGAGGTTCCTTATCTTATTGTACAGCAGGCCTTAGTCCACCAGGTATAACTGGGATGTAGATACCAAATTATCCTCATTTGAGGCTGCTTCCAACACCCAGTAACTGATATACTAAGCTTGCTTCCTCTTCTTGACCTGTCAAAGGGCACTTGCTATAAAGTCAGAATCCTAATATATGACAGGTATATCAGAGAAAACACTGTATAATGATTCAGATAAGACCAAGGCTTAATTACCTTTTTGGAGTCGATCATTTGTGCTCTCACCGGTTCAACCATTAATATCTACCTAACATTAATGGCCAAAAATGATTAGATAAACGGGTTTCGGAAAAACACTTCCCTTGAGATTGATGACAGTGTGTTGATGATGGCAGATCACTTCTCTGATCTTCCATAACACTTAGTCCAAGAGAATTTATAGGAGCTGAATTTTCTCCACGACTCTGGTCTTAACAACAATGGCTGATCACTCCCTACTACTGACACCTTGGCACTTTGTCTAGATGTCAGTAACTAATGGAAGGGTTACGTTTACTCTATTTTGATACTAATAATTAAGTTAACTAAAATGAGATGTTTTATGATGGAATAAAGATTATGATGGTCCAAAGACTAATGTATTTAAAAATAATTCTAACACAATAGCTGGTGAATTATAATAGTATGTGGCAATGATATCCCGTTTTCTATAGACGGAAAATTCCACTACAAGTTACATTTTCTATGGGTTAACTTGTGGATACAATGTCAGCAATA
Source organism: Procambarus virginalis (assembly GCA_020271785.1). Lineage (NCBI taxonomy): Eukaryota > Metazoa > Arthropoda > Malacostraca > Decapoda > Cambaridae > Procambarus > Procambarus virginalis. Next base: position 121,077 of record WNGS01163174.1, on the reverse strand, counting down.
TTATCTGCAACTGCATGTATTATTATTAAATGGTGTCGGATTTTCTGACAAGGCGCGTCTTTTTATATATCTACTATATACATGCCTCACCTGTGGCAGGAAAAAACATGCTTTTTTGAAAAACAGCGCCATCTGTTGGATGTAAGGGCAACACATGTTGTAATCTGAAAAAGTTCTTCGCCGATTGCTTTGAAATTTTGATAAAACGTTGCATTCGAATATGCGCGTCTTTTCATATACCTACTATATCGATGCCACCCCTGTGACAGATAAAAACATGCGTTTTTGAAAAACAGCGCCATCTGTTGCACATAATAGCAACATGCACGGTGTACTAATTATGTCACGAATTTCATTTCAATGTTTTCGATTGCATTGATATATCTTACTTTCAAAGATTTCGATATATTTTTTTTATTGAATTATGTTGTGTGACATTGTGTTGAAATTGAGCTGTGTTATTTACCATACCGTTCATTTTGTAAGTATAAATATAGATGCCACACCTGTGACAGGTAAAACTATGCTTTTCTTGAAAAACAGCGCCATCTGTTACATGTAAGATCAATACCCATGCAATACGAAATATGTTACAATTCCATTTCAGCGTTTCTGATTGCATTGATAAATAGAATTTTCATAGATTTTGATTTATTTTCATTTTTATTTAATTATTTTGTGTGAATTGCATTGGAATTGAGTTGTGTTGTTTACCATACCGTTCATTTCGTGAGTATAGTTTATTTTTTTTATTTTTCCATATTTTCATTTCATTTTTTAGCTGTTTTTTTTTTATATTTCAGTGATGGGAACATCAGATCATTTGATGTTCCCCAATTTTCTGATGGGAATATCAGACTATTTGGGAAGGCATCAGACGAGGGAGTGGGGAATGGTGGGGATGACGAGGGGACGGAAGTGAGAGATGGTTGGGAGGACGAGGGGACAAGGGAAGGGGTAATGGTGGGGAAGGACAAGGGGACAGGAGAGTGGGACATGGTGGGAAGGAAGAGGGGATAGTGGAGTGGGGAATGGCGGGGAAGGACGAGGGGACGGAGGAGTTTGGGATGGTGGGGACAAGGGGATGGGGGAATGGAGAATGGTGGGGGAGAACAAAGGGACAGGGAAGTAGGGCATTGTGGGATGGAAGAGGGGATGGTGGGTAGGGAATGGTGGGGAGGACGAGGGGACGGTGGAGTGGGGAATGGTTTTGAGGCCGAAAAGACGGGTGAGGGGGAATGGTGGGGAGGACTGGGGGACAGGGATGGTTGCTGTGGCTCAGCAACGCATATGCGTTGCTGAGCCACAGCAACGAGTGGCCAGGTACTGCTAGTGTATTTAATAAATAGTTAAATGCTGAAAACATTAGGTATCTGGATCCTAAAAAAATTACTCTTGGTAGAAGAATTTTTTATCCTGGATATCTTCTAATGTGGTTTTACATCTGGCAGATAAATTGCCCAGAGATATTAATGAGTTGGCTAAATTTGCCCATGTTGACTCATAGGGAAACATTAAAAAATAGAACTCACTCATAGGAACACTGAGCTTGTCAAACACTTAACTCCTCCGCCAGATCTATGTCCCACATGCATCCAACAGCAGGTCAAGGAAACTCTTTGACAAAGGTGTAAGATGTAATGTGGGTAATGTGAAACCCAATGAGGATCACACCAGTATGAAACCTCACCCAGAGTTGAAACAGTCTTCCTACTGCCATAGAAAGGACCATGTTGTAAAGTGTTGTTGGTTTCACCAAGAAAAGAGGCCTATAGCACTCACAGTGTGTGAGGGGAGAAAACTAAATGTCATACAAAAATAATGGTGAACAAAACACTTGTTATAGATCATTATGGAGATTTTATATCAAAAGGGAAACTAAAGTGTGAAAATGGTTTATGGCATGTTGTTAAAAATTTGGAGGGATACGAGAACATCCCAGTCTTTATTATTAGAGTGTTTTGCAATATGTACCGTCTACAGACACTGGTGAGGTAATAATTATTCAGGGAATTACTGGAGATTTCCAAGGTGTACACCTTGAGAGAAGTAAATCTTGAATGTCAGTTTATTAAAGGCAAAGGTTTAGTAGGTGTTAGTTCTAAATTATCAGTTGCTGGAGTTGATCTAATTGTGGAGAATGATCTTGCTGGTAATCGGGTTAAAAGAGATGACCAGTCAATAATGCAAACCAAGCCAGAGGTGATTAGGACACCGAGAGATTCTAAGGACGAGGTAGTGTACCCAGCATGTGCCGTTACCTAGTCAAAATTAGTCTGAATTATTAGACGCGTCCAATAATGTAAGTCAGGAGACAAAAATAGAGGTTGAAAAGCATAATTGTGAAGTGGATCTCTGTGACACTTTCATAGCCAAGCTGGAAGAAGCAGATGGGAACAGAATGGGAAACACCTCCACCAAACCATTTAGAGAAAGGGGTAGGGAAAAGTATAGTCCAGTTACCACATTCTAGCTCTTCAAACTTGATACCAAAGTTAAATTTTATAAATCAGCAAAAGACTGATCCTACATTGACTGACTTGCATAATAAGGCAGTAACTGAATTAGCGGCAGAATCAGAGGCTATTACTTAATACTACACTATAGAGGTGTTGATGCGGAAGTCTAGACCTGGGAGCTCACCTGTGTCACACACATGGGAGGTAGTTAATCATGTAGTCCTATCGAGGGTTCAAAGAGAAAAGGTGTTAAGTGTAGCCCATGATTCACAAATAGGCGGTAATTAGGGAATTACAAAAACATACAATAAAATAGGCAAGTAGTTTTCCAGGACTGGATTAAAGAAAGATTTGATTCAGTATTGTAATGAATGTCCCGTATGTATAAAAAATGGCAAACCAAACCAGATAATACCAAAAGCCTCTTTACAGCCAATCGTGGTGGCTGAGGAACCTTTTACTCATATTATTGTTGATGTAGTCGGCCATTGCCTAGAACCAAGAGTGGTAATTTGCTTACCAGTATAATAAGAAGACCAAGCGTTCCTATTACGAGAATATATTCAAAGAAGCAAAAGGCAACGTGAAAAGCACATGGAGTGCCATCTCTAACATCCTAGGAGCAAAACAGCATTCACACAACTAGATAAAAATCTCCAAGGATGGTAGATTAGATGCAACATGTCTTGAACCAGCAACTGAATTCAATAGCTTCTAGTCATCGATTGTTGCTAACCTTGCCCGAATAAATCCCACAGACCCAGACACATGTTACCACATATATTTCAGGCAGCTATCCAAATACTCTTCTCCTCTCACCGATCAGCCCTATGATATTGTGTCCATCATTTACTCACTAAAAACCAAAGCTGGAAACATTAGTGAAATATCATCGATAGTATACAAGAGTGTCTCCCATGCCCTTGCACCACCCATAGCTTTGTTGTTCAATAAATCTCTAGAGTATCATACCTTCCCTGATATCCTTAAAAAATCAAGAGTAATGCCAGTTCATAAAGGAGGTAACACGGCAGACATAAATAATTACAGACCCATATCAAATCTACCTATATTATCAAAAACATTTGACAAAATTATTTACAAACAGCTCTATTCCTATCACGTAAAATTTAATATACTAAGTCCCTGTCAGTTTGGCTTCCGCTCCCAAAAGAGTACCAATGATGCAATTGTTAGTCTGCTTAACTTAATCTACTCAGCCCTTGACAAAAGTGAGTTTCCAATTGGACTCTTCATTAACCTGAGAAAGGCTTTCGATACAGTTAACCATAACTACCTCTTACTTAAACTCCACCATTTTGGGATCCGTGGCCTTGCCCTGAACTATATCCGATCCTATCTTAGTGACAGACACTAATATGTAGCCATCAATGATATTACCTCTCCTACTCTACCACTAACCGTAGGGGTGCCACAGGGCAGTATCCTATGACTCTTCTTGTTTCTTATTTACATCAATGATCTGCCTAATGTCTCTAACATGCTTAAACCTATACTGTTTGCTGATGATACAACTCTCATCTACTCTGACTCCAACCCACTCCTCTTAAATAATATTGTAAACAATGAATTAAAAAAAGTCCACTTGTGGATGTCAATCAACAAACTCACCATAAACATAGAAAAGACCTACTACATCTTATTTGGAAGCAAATCAACAAACGCAATTCAGCTTCAGATAGATAATGTAAACATTAGCAATAAAAATGATGGAAAATTCCTTGGCCTATGCTTAGACAAGAGACTCAACTTCAGCACCCACATACAACACATAACTAAAAAGGTTTCTAAAACAGTTGGTATACTTTCTAAGATCAGATATTATGTATCGTACTCTGCTCTCCTCTTACTCCATAATGCACGTATCTATCCCTATCTTTCTTATAGTATCTGTGCTTGGGGTTCAACCTCTGCAAACTACCTCAAGCCCATCATCACTCAGCAAAAATCTGCTATCAGGAGTATAACAAACTCGGCTTTCAGACAACACACAGCTCCCCTGTTTAAATCCCTAAACATGCTAAACATAAATTCACTCCATACATTCTCCTGTGTCAATTATATTTATAAAACCCTTTTCTTAAGTGCAAACCCTTTTCTGAAACTCTTCCTGGACAGATGTAATAGAACACATACCACAACAGGCATAAATATCTCTATGATATTCCCAGATCAAACTTAATCTGTGTAAACACTCTATGCAAATAAAGGGACCTAGTCTATGTAACTCACTCCCTAATGAATTGAAAAGCTGTTCAACTTTTGCCATATTCAAAAATAAAACCAAAAAGTACCTAATTTCATCTTCATAGTTTTTTACCTAGTGCTTTCTCTAGTGCTTTATCTCGCACTGTACCTAGTGCTACCCAATCCCCGAATATTTGTACCTAAGCCATATTGCTTTATCATTGTAATCTTAGATCTCATCTGATATCATGGTTGTTGTACTGAGTACATATTCTACTGCATTATTCCTTGAAATGATCCTCATATTGTGCTTCAATTAACCAATGTATAATCTGTAATGTTATCCTAATGTACCTAATAATCCTTATTCATTATTGTGCATTGTTATTATTGTGTATTATTCTAATCTGCTTTTGTGTCAAAATTTCTTGCAATGTACCTGTAAACATTTTTTGACAATTTTACTGTAATTATTCTACTTAAATTTATCTGTACCTGTAAAGTAAAGCTGTAAAGTACCTGTAAACATTTTTTGTCAATTTTACTGTGAATTATCTAAAAATTATCTGTTAGTTTAAGGACTTGTCAGAAACGCTATGCGTGCTAGTGGCTTTACAAGAATGTAAAATCAACTTAATTTCTATGTTCTCTGTTAACCCCAATGTACCTTTTTGTATATTTATAAATAAATAAATAAATAATAAATTTATTTGTATCTCATCACCATAATGTGTCAGATTACACGCTTTCCCGAGGCATTCCCGTGCTGACATCTTTGGCGACATTCCCACACAGACTGCCGTTATTCACCATGACATCGAGGTGAAAGACAGCCAACCAATCAAATCACATCCATATAGAGTGTTAGGATTAATGTTGTTGGTGTTGTTTTAGATTAGGCACTCAGAACAAAAAGTTCCAAGTAGCACGGGCAATGCTGAGCCCGTATATTAGGATTAAGGTATTTTCTATGAATAAGTACTACTTTGGTTAGGTGCATAGTGTTTCGAGCAGATGCTCTTTTGTTTTATAAGCATTGTAAAAAGTTTGTCATTGAATGATTAACCGGTGACGTCATTTTCTGTTGTCGTAAATAAACGCCATGTGGATCACACGTTCGTTTCTCATCCCACCGAATTACAACAGTTGCGACGAGGATTAACAGCAGCTGATGAGCCCGGAAACAAGACGAGGTGAGAATCGTCAGAGAGGACGGGCGGAAGAACGTAGACATCAGTGAGCTGTGTTCAACCCATAGCCATGGCTGCTCCCTCGACAGCGTTCCTAGTGAAAATGAAACTATTTTATGCTACCAAGGTCTCGTTGGACCTGTGGCTGAGCCTGCTGGAATCAAATTTCGATTTTCATGGGATTAAGGAGTACACAACCAAGAAATCTGTACTCTTAGTTGCATTTGGTACAGCAGTGTATAGTGTTCTGGGTAACGTGTGAGTGCACAGTTATCAAACACAAAAACTATGAAGACCTGATTATCTACTTAAACATCATTATATAGTATAACCTTCATATCACAGGAGTTTGATGGATTTCCAGAAGAGTACGAAAAGCGGCAGGATTCTTTATTTATATGCGGATTTCAAGGTGTTGGCTAACAATTTGAAACTTTGTTGCACAGGTTGACTGCCGGGTGAGGGACCGGCAGTCAGACCGGCGTTCGTGACTGTAGAGAATTATATATTGCTCCCTAACCTGATGGCAGAAAGTTTGGATGTACAATCGATATTCTCACGGACAGTGATAGAAAAGACTTTGAACCGGGAAAGGGATTTCAGAGGTCAGGGCCAGACGAGATGTAAACATCGTGGGTACAACCACAGTAGTGGCCACTGCAAGTTTAAGGACTACATATGTACCTTTTGTGACAAAAAAAGCACTTAAGAAAAGTGTGCAGAGAATATTTGGAAACAAAGAGCAAGACCTTGGAGAGGATACGACCTGGCCTTTGTCACACTCTCTGGCAGCCTCAATTGTACCTGTGCTAAAGGCATGCGAATTTGATGCCATCCGTAAAATCATTAGAATTGGTGTAGATATTAAAGAATTAAGTAACTGCATCTCTTATGAGAAGTACCCTTTTCCTAAGATGGATTATTTGTTGTCAGTGGTTTGAAAGGGGCAATCGTTTTTAAGACTGACCTTAAAAAATCCTACTTTCAAATTCCCGTAGATGAGGAGAGCTATAAATTGTTTGTGATCAATACTCATATTGGGTTATTCAAATATAATGACATTCTTTTGGACACTCCTTGTCTCCAGCAATTTTTCACAGATTCATGTCCCAGTTGTTAGTAAATATTGAGGGGTGTGGCTAGCTATTTAGATGACACTACTGTATGCTGGAAGAATAAGGAAGAGCATGATACAAGATTACAAAGCTTTTGAATCTTGTGCAAGAGCACAATGTGAAAATTATAAAGCGTAACACAGCATTTAAGCCCAACTCCAGCGAGTACCTTGGGTACCATATTTGAGATAAGGGATTTACTTGTTCTCACAAAAATGTATCCACTATAGTGGAGGCTCCAGCCCAACATAAGTGGAAAAAGTACAGTTTTGGGGGTGGTAACTTACTTTTGTAAGTTTAATTAAGAAATTAAAAAAAGATTATCTCTCTTGTATGAATTGTTGAAAAAGAGGCTAGATTTAAATGGGCAGCACGAGAGGAGAAGGCCACCAGGAATACTAAGCAGAAATTGGTAGTTTCTCCACTGCTCACTAATTTTACTGGTAAATTGCCTTTAAAACTGGAGGTAGGTGCTTACCTAGTGGCGATGGGCTGTATGTTATTACAGGAAGTAGTTGGTCAGGAAAAAGCAGTCTATTTTCCTTGCAGGAAATTATCTCCAGCAGAACAGAATTATTCCCAATTCAACCAAAAATCCATAGCCCATGTTATATGCCGTAAAAAACTAAGGTATTTTCTGCCGAGTAGGAAATTTCTTGCTAGAAAATTTCTTGCATCCCTGATTGGATGTTTTGGCAGAGGTAAACAAATTCCAGTTAGTGCCAATGCTAGAATTCAGCGATGGGTATTGCTACTGTAACAGCTTGAGTATGATTTGGAATGTAAACCAGGCAAGGATAATGTAGTGGCTAATGCCTTAAGTAGATTGCCTGTTACAGAAGAGTTGAATTCCAGTATTTCAATAGAATATTTTAACCTGGTGGAATCTATGTCGTTTGAGGATATTTCATTCCAGACTATTAGGAAGGCCTCTAGTAGAGATCCCAAATTATATATGTTGATAAATTATCTCAAGTATGATAATTTAATATTGTCAGAGTATGCTGCAGTAAATAAGTAATTATCAAAAGAAGGCATCAAACCGAGAAGGCTATGTAGCACCATCAGAGTGCGAAATATTCAGAGGGCGCTAAATATCACCAAGAATGTTAATACGAGAACAGAAACGCATAAGGCGAACGATATTAAAAGTATCCGAGTCACTAAAAATTCTATCGAGGGACAAGTGACTGCGAGGGACGGTCGGAAAGCATGACACATGCAGATCCTGGAAGTCAGGACATTCAACAAGGATATACACAACTGTAAGAGGAACAACGCAATTTGGACAATAAGGATCAGGGCGGCGCTTCATTAAGTGACTGTGAGTTAAGCATGTATGGCCAATCCGTAATTTTGCTAGAGTAGTTTCCCACCGCCGGTTAAGGTGGCTGGAGGAAGGCCACGGGGACACACTATGTTTGAGAGTACGCAGCTTGTTACCAACTACAGAAGCCCAACAACCCTGCCAACGGGCACGGATGGAGGAATGAATAACAGGATAAAAGTCGGAATAAGGAATACCTTTACGGGAGATGGGACAAGAACGGATAGCTTCCCTAGCGGCAGCGGGGGCTAAAAAAAAACTCCACAGTAGGAACAGGGGGCTCCACCACCGAAGCGGGAGGTGAAGGAACGATAGAATCAGAGAAAGGGGGTGAAGAAGAACGCGAAGCCTTCTTACCTACTGGGGAGGAGGAAGGAGAGGAGCCAGGTTTCCGCTTCTGACTCAAAGAAACAGTGTCCCAGCAGCAATGTACTGGGCAACAGACTCTAGCGTCTCCATAGCAGAAGAAGAGCGAGAGCAAACAACATAACCTCCAGTAGAGCGATGGACATCGGCCTGCACAGTCAGGCGGCGTGGAGAGCCAAGAGAGGGAGGAGAATGATGGGAAGGAGGACCAGAGGGAGAGGAGAAAGAAGTCACAGGAGACATGACAGACTGGGTAGAAAGAAGGGGAACACTAGACAGAGAACCAGGAGGGGGACCCTCAAGGACAGAATGGAAAGAAACAGCGGAGGTAGTGATGGGCGTGTCCGGGTCTAAGGCTTGAAAACAGTTGTGAGACTGAGGAAGGTGGGAAGGACGAGGAGAGGAAGAGTGCACCACGCGAGCATAGGAGACGCCCGCGAAAGAGGGGAGACGATGAACTTGGCGCCTAGCCTCAGGAAAAGACAAATGGTCCCGGTGCTTCAAGATGAGTTGGCCACCTCAAGTTTGTAACATATATACGTGCGGAAGAAGTAAGTAATTATCAAAAGAAGGCACCAAACCGGGAAGGCTATGTAGCACCATCAAATGTGTGGGATAATCAGAGGGCGCTAAATATCACCAAGGATGCCAATACGAGAACAGAAATGCACAAGGCGAACGATATCAAAAGTATCTGAGTCACCAAGAATACTATCGAGGGACAAGCGACCCCAGGGGACGGTTGGAAAACAAGACACACGCTCATCCCGGAAATCAGGACATTCAACAAGGATATGCACGACCGTATGAGGGACAATGCAATTTGAACAATAAGGAGCAGGGCGGCGCTCCATCAAGTGACCATGAGTTAAGCGAGTATGGCCAATATGCAACCTCGCCAGAGCCGTTTTCCATCGCCGGTTACGGTGGTAGGATGACGGCCACGAGGACACACAACTCTTAAGAGTATGCAATTTGTTACCAGTAACAGAAGGCCAACAAGCCTGCCAACGGGTAAGAATGGAGGAATGGATAACCGGGTAAAAGTTGGAATAAGGAATACCTTCACAAGAATTGGAACAAGAGCGGACAGCTTCCCTGGCGGCAACATCTGCACGCTCATTTAAAGAGACACCAATATGGCTGGGAACCCAACAAAATTCAACCGACTTAAATTTACTGTGAACAAGAAACAGCCAATGCTGGTTGGATCTCTACAACCACTGGATGAACCGGATTAAAGGACCCAAGAGCCTTTGAGGGCACTACGAGAGTCAACAACAACTACAAAGGAAGACTGACAACGAGAAAGCAGGAGACGAAGAGCATAGAGAATAACATAAAGTTCCGCTGTGAAGATGCTAGTCTCCGGAGGTAAGAGACACATATAAGTGCAATTAGGAAAAACAACAGAGTAGCCTACACCATCTGCAGACTTAGCCCCATCGGTGAAGACGGAAACGGAGTGGGAGTGAGAAGAAAAGTGCTCAAGGAAAAGGCGTTTTAGAACCGTAAGAGGGGTAAAAGCTTTAGTGATGCAGGTTAAGGATGTACAAAACTGCGGAAAGAGGACTCTCCATGGGGCAAGGAAATAACAACATGGGGAGAAATATTAGAAATACTAACTGAAAGAGAATCCTGTAAGCGAGATAACCGGACAGAAAGAGGGAGGTGGTGAAGAGGAACAGGAACCGCAGGAGGGGCAAAAGTTAAAGCACGATAGAGGCGAGAGGAAGGTTGTTGCAAGGACCGCCCAAGATAGAGATAACAGTAGCGATCACGGCGGTCCTGGAGAGATAGGAAGCCAGTGTCAACATACACGCTGAGGACGGGAGTCGAACGAAAGGCACCAGAACTGAGGCACAAACTAGTATGGAGCAAAGCATCAAGACGGCGAAGAGTAGAAGGAGAAGCAGATGAGTAAGCAGGGCAACCATAATCGAGCTTAAAAAGGACGAGAGAGAAATGTAAAGTGAGTAGAGTGCGCCTATCCGCTCCCAAGAAGTATGGGACAATACCCGAAGGAGGGTAAGGGCCTAGAGCAATCAACACGGAGGTAAGAGATATGGGGCGACCAAGACAAACGAGTGCCAAAAATCAACCCCAAAAGCTTAGCGGAATCCTTGTACACAATGGGGTGACCATAAAGCGACAAAGAAGGACGAAGAACGACACGCTTCCTAGTAAAAGTCATAGCTCAAGTCTTAGACGTAGAAAACCTGAAGCCATCATCGGGGGCCCAAGACGACACGGCATCAATCACAAGCTGAAACCTGCGTTGAAGGAGAGACAAATCATAACCCTGAGAACAAAGGGTAAGATCGTCGACATAGAGAGCAGAGAAAACGCCTGAAAGAAGAGAGGAAAAAAGACCATTGAGGGCAACCAGCAAAAGAGGAGTTCTCAGAACACTACCCTGGGGCACACCTTTGTATTGCTGAAAAGAGGCAGAGAGAGTGGTACCAAGCCTCACCCGAAAGGAACGACGAGAGAGGAAGCTGTGGAGAAAAGAGGGAGATGACCACGAAGGCCAAAAGAATGAAGTTGGGATAGAATATGATATCGCCAAGTAGTGTCGTAAGCCTTTTCCAGGTCAAAAAGGACGGCAACAATGGAGGTTTTTGCAGCAAAAGCAGTACGAATATAGATCTTCAAGTTCACCAGGACATCTGTTGTGTGGGAGACGGTAGGGTTGGCCTCACCGCAATTGAGGCAGCGGGCCTGGGGAGTGGTGCACTCCAACTTAGAGTGACCCTCGTCACCACACATGGGACAGAGGGAGACAGGAATAGAGCATTTGAGGGCACCATGCCCAAGACTCCAGCACTTATTGCAGAGCTGAGGAGATGGAATATACTCCAAAACGGAGCATCTGGCACCAGCATGAATGACAGAGGGCGGAAGGGTCCTACCCTCAAAGGTAATCTTCACAACCAGAAGGGGCAGACGACGATGATCAATAGGGGGACGAGTAAACGTATCCACCTGAAGGACAGAACGACCCTGGGCCTAGAGGATATGCTTGATATCCTCGTGGATCCTTATCCTAACACCGGTTGCAACATGGTGCGGAAGGAGAACAGTGCCAACTCTGGCATTTTACCGAACGTTTTTGGAGACCCGAACAGGGGTCTCGCCAATGCAGGATAAGGCCGCCAAGCGGATGGCTGCATCTTGAGGAGCAGCAGCAACGACACGGGTACCAAAACGAGTGGGATTGAAGGTAACAGAGGCATCTACTGAATCTACAAGATGCCTATGAAGGGAAAAATCATCAGGAGGAGTTGAATATAAAGGATAGAGGTCAAAGTACTTAGTCCACGTAGCAGGACCAAACAAAGCATGGTACGAATTAGTATGGGAAGGGAGCATACGAGAGCGGCCGTGGCGGGGACGGCGATGAGAACCTTCAGAGAGAGAGAGAGAGAGAGAGACGGTTCATAAGGCGCAGTAGTCACAATAAGAGATGGAGCCGTGCAAGGGGACGAGGCGGTTACCACAGCAGGCTTGGGGCTCAACCCAACCACAGAGGAGGGAGGGGGAGCAGGGAGGAAGAGTCCGGTCTGGGCCTAAACCGGGCCCTGTAGCGAGGGCTACAGAGCCCGGTCTTCCAGGACGGTCCGACTCAGGGGCCTGGTCGCCCACCCCATGAGTCTGGGTAAGAGAAGTCCTGACATCCATGCAGCAAACAATTTCTAAAGTTTGGGACCTGGAACCAAGGGATACCACCTACCAGGGCATCTAGGGAGGTCGAGCGTGGGCCAGTGCTAGAAGGGTGCGTCGTCCCCAGCGGTGCTCCCCCTTTTCAACAGGGGAGTCCTACTACATCGTCCATTCTCCCACACTGGTGCTAAGACCCCATTCCCCTTATCGCCCCAGCCTGGACACCCAACCATCCACTCAGGGAGGCCCCTCACGCGCGACCCCGCCAGCGGGTGGTCCGATGGATCACAAGGCCCCTACGTGGTGCCCTTCAGCACGTACACCACCCAAAAAGGGGGCAGGAGAGAGGGGGTGCAAAGGCAACCCACACAGGTTCCAGGGAGGTGTACGTTAGCCCCTCACCACGGCAAGGAGGCACCACGGAGGGGTATGCTGCAGTAAAGGCTGACCTTACTATTCATGAGGATGTACTCTTGCATAGGAATAGAGTGGTGGTTTCTGTGGTCTGTGAGGCGAGATTTTGGAACAGCTAAAATGTAGTCCATAATGGCATAAATGCTATGAAAGCGAAGCTAGAAGTTGGGTTTATTGGCCAGAAATGGACCAGTATATATTGCTGAAGTAACTATGATTTGTAATATTTGCTTTAAGAATTATCAGACACCCCAAATCCTAGTACTTTCCTAGCCATACACTGGGAAACCCTGGTCTAGACTTCATATAGAATATACTGGACCTAAGGAAAATAAATATTGCCTGGTGATCGTGGAGTCAAAAACATAAAATTTGTGTTCATGTGTGTAATTCCACGACATAATTTGTAACATGTGAATTGCTCTAGAAAACATTTTGTAGTTTTGGATAGCCAAAAGGGGAGCCGGTCGGCCGAGCTGTCAGCACACTGGACTTGTGATCCTGTGGACCTGGGTTCGATCCCAGGTGCCGGCTAGAAACAGTGGGCAGAGTTTCTTTCACCCTATGCCCCTGTTACCTAGCTGTAAAATAGGTACCTGGGTGTTAGTCAGCTGTCACGGGCTGCTTCCTGGGGGTGGAGAACTGGTTGAGGACCGGGCCGCAGGGACACTAAAGCCCCGAAATCATCTCAAGATAACCTCAAGATAGCCAGACATGGAGGTGTCAGATAATGATTCTTATTTTTTATTTCTGGGTAAATGGAGGATTTTGTTTAGAAAGAAGGGAATTAAACATTTAACACATGCCTCCTATAATCCTTCTTCAAATGATCTGGATGAGAGAGCAGTGAGATTCTTAAAAGAAGGGTTACAACAGTTTACAAGGGGACTATTAGTAAAAGGCTTTGCAGATTTTCGTATAAGCAAAGAAAAACTATTCATTCTACCACTGATAAATTTCCTGAATTAATGTTTAATAGGCACTTCAAAGAGCACATAGAAGCAATAAAGACTGATCCAGATAAATAAAAACCCATAAGTAGCTTGGCCTATCAGTTGGGTCAGGCAGAGGAAGTTTTGTTAAAAGAGGGGGATGCAGTATATGCAAAGATTTTTAGAATCGGTATACCATCGGTAGAATGGAAAATTATTGAAGTCCTAAGCTATAGGAATTTCACCGTGAAAGGGCAGAGTTTTTGGAATATTGATTGGAAAAGACATGCGGATCAACTCGTGCAAAGGTTCACAGGCATTTTGAAGTTCCTTCGGGTGAGGATGTGGCAACAAGTGATACCCAACCTATTAATGAAGGGGGGTAACACCTGCAGGGGACCAGGGAGGCAGAGCAAGGGTCAACAGAAGGGAATGTGGATATACCTAACTCTATGGACTCAGATATTAGTAATTCTAAAGAAGGTTCCCCAGAATTAACGGGCCTGGAACCCCAGTTGAGAAAATCAAGAAGAGTCATTCGACCACCTGATAGACTAACAAATTTTGTAGAGGGTAGAGTTTATTTAAAAGGAAAGGGATGTTAGGATTAAGAAATTTTGTAGGATTAGTTACTACTTAGGTTATGTGCATAATGTTTCAAGCAGATGCTTTTATTGTTTTATAAGTACTGAAATAGTTAGTCAAAAATAAAACCGATGACGCCAATGTCTGTTGTTATAAATAAACGCCATGTGGATCACGCGTTCGTTTGTCTTCCCGCCGAATTATAACACAGAGTCAATCCTACAAAGTTGGACTTAATCGGGAAAGAAGTTGACTACATGCTCCAACATGGATTGGTAAGACCTAGCAACGGCAGTCGTAGTAGTCCCAAATTTGGCCCTTGCTCATTAGTCTAGAGCAAGATGGAACACACAGGTTGTGTATCTGAGGAAGATAATTTTCCAATTCCTCGACTTGATGATTGTATAGATAATACTGACAAAGCAAAATTTTTGACAAAATTAGATTTGTCAAAAGGGTACTGACAGATTCCTTTAACAACATGAGTACAGGAGCTGGGTGCTTTTCTAATTGCAGATGAATTGTATGAATTCACTGTAATGCCTTTTGGATTAAACAATGTTTCAGCTACTTTCCAACGTCTTATGAAATTAATGTTAAAAATAATTGCATAGAGTAGAGCTTACTTGGATGACAATGTAATTTAACACAATAATTGTGAGGATGATATAAAAGGTTTAGCTTAACTATTGAAATGCTTAAAAGAGGCTAATGTAACAATTACTTTTACAAATGTACATTTGCCAGGGCTAGTATATGTTATTTAGGAAGTGGAAAATGGGATGGCGTTACAAATCAGGAGTAAAACAATGTATTATAAATTATCCTGTATTAATTAGCAAGAAGGAGGTACAAAGATATCTGGGGATGTGTGCATACTATAGCAAATTGTATAAAAAAATTGCAGTGATTGCTGCTCCTCTACATTCTTACATTCTGCTCCTCTTCATTCTTGAAGAGTGTCAAAGTTTAAGAGGTCTCAAGAATGCCAGGATGCCTTTACTAAACTAAAAGGAAAGTTGTCATCAGGTCCAGTATTAGCTAGTCCGGATTACTCCAAATACTTAAACTATTTATAGGTGCTTCAGACTGGGGTGATGGTTCTGTACTGATGCAGGAAGATGATGAGGCATTGATCATCTATTCTAAAACAAATTGTAAATGTTAACCTAACTATTAAACAGTGGAGAAGAGGTGTTGTCATTATTATTGGAAGTTAAGAAATTTTACATTTATGTATCAGCCAATACTGTTGAAGTTTTTACATATCACAATCTCTCGACCTTTATTGCTAATATGAAGAACTCACATCAGAGAATATTAAGACGGTCTTTACAGTTGCAAGAGTAAACCTGGTCTTCAGGCATGTTCCAGGTATATTAAATATCATAGCAGATGCACTTTCTTGATTGCCAAAACCTGGGGTGACTAAAGGTTATTCATCTGCACAGAACAGTACATATTGTTACATATATGTTGTTTATTATTTATGATAACAAATTTATAAAATTATATTGAAATGTATTTTAAGATGCTGAAAGATTAAAAAAAATAATTCACTTGCAGAGATTTTCTATTTTTTCCCACAGCTTAGAAGAGATGTTACGAGCCTTGATTCATGTATATATATTTTGGTGGAAACAAGCTATATAACAATTTAGCTAAAAGAGAGAAGACTATGTAAAAGTAGTAAAGTATACCTTTCCTGGAAGAAACCTGCAGCTGTTGGGTGTTATTGATATCACTCATCATCACTCATCCAAGGAAACTAGTACCAAGAGTTGGAGATTTATTGTGGAGTATGTATATATATTGTATGGGAATCTTTTGTGAAGGAAAAAATGACTCATTACATATCCTGCTAAGGAAGAACGTTTAGATGAGTAATTATAGAGTTTGACCAAGAATTATGAGAGATCTGGTATCAAGGGGTGAGTGACGTGGCAAAACAGGTTGACACCATTTTATTCTGAACGGAGGAGAACCATATTTTTTGTCTGCTTGAGTTTTGAGGTTACCTTCAACCAGATATCTAGATAAGTAATAATTTTGTGTTTCTTCAAATAGCAAGAGATCCTAGAGTAAATTGAGGTGCTACCAAGTGATATAAATAGAGACCAGTTTTCCTAAGAGTATATATTTGCTGGTAGACAAGCTCACAGGTGTGTTTAATATGTAAATTAACGATTGTTGGACCAGAGTATTAAGGTTTACCATATTCTCTGTGATCTGTGCGATGGGTAAACCATACTAGTGAGAGATTATTAATATAATGATGCTTTTTAAGTTTAATTTTCTCCTTAATGTCCTATTATATTGTTTATGTTACTTCTGTATATATATATTTGGTTTGTTACTCTACTCCTGTTGGAATTACCCTTGGCTTAACTAGGAAGGCTAACAATAATCATATTTCCCTAGATAAAGAGGTAAATTATGAATAACTATATGATCAGAGCAGTAGCCTAGGAACACCTCCACAATTGTAATTGGATATTATGGGCCAGCGTATGACAGAGCAACAATTTATAAAAGATTGTGGTATAGAAACAGGTACCAGACTGTTACAATAAAAAAAATAGTAGTAGATATGACACCCCACATGAAATGGATATCATCAGCTGCGTATGCTATATTGGTCCACATACGAATGGCTTTTAGAAACTAATGTAAGGAATCAATCAAAACCTTGAGTTCATATATGTCAGAGCATGGTCAGACCATGATTATGCAGCTCAAGCCTGGAGTCCATGACTAGTTAAACACAAGAAAAAGTTAAGAGAAAATTCAGAGGTATGCCACCAGAATAAGTAAGCAAGTAATTATCAAAAGAAGGCACCAAACCGGGAATGCTTTGTAGCACCATCAAATGTGCGGAATAATCAGAGGGCGCTAAATATCACCAAGGATGCCAATACGAGAACAAAAACGCATAAGGCGAACGATATCAAAAGTATCCGAGTCACCAAGAATTCTATTGAGGGACAGGTGACCACGAGGGGCGGTCGGAAAGCAAGACACGCTCATCCTGGAAGTCAGGACATTCAAGAAGGACATGCACGACCGTAAGAGGGACAATGCAATTAGGACAATAAGGAGCAGGGTGGCGCTCCATCAAGTGACCATGGGTTAAGCGAGTATGGCCAATAGCAACCTCGCCAGAGCAGTTTCCCACCGCCGGTTACGGTGGTAGGAGGATGGCCACGAGGAAACACAACATTTAAGAGTACGGAGTTTGTTACCAGTAACAGACGACCAAGAAGACTGCCAACGGGTAAGGATGGAGGAATGGATAACCGGGTAAAAGTCGGAATAAGGGATACCTTTACGAGAGATGGGACAAGAGCGGACAGCTTCCTTGGCGGCAGCATCCGCACGCTCATTCAAAGACACACCAATATGGCTGGGAACCCAACAGAACTCAACCGACTTATACTTCTTGTGAACAAGAAACAGCCAATGCTGGATCTCGACAACTACTGGATGAACCGGATTAAAGGACTCGAGAGCCATGAGGGCACTACGAGAGTCAACAACAACCACAAAAAGAAGACTGACAACGAGAAAGCAGGAGACGAAGAGCATAGAGAATAGCATAAAGCTCCGCCGTAAAGATGCTAGTCTCTGGAGGTAAGCGACACATATAAGTGCGATCAGGAAAAACAACAGAGTAGCCAACACCGTCCGCAGACTTAGACCCATCGGTGAAGACAGAAACGGAGCGGGAGTGAGAAGAAAAGTGCTCAAGGAAAAGGCGTTTTAGAACCATAGGAGGGGTAAAAGCTTTAGTGACGTGGGTCAAGGACGTATAAACTGCGGAAGGGGGACTCTCCACGGGGGCAAAGAAGGAACAACACGAGGAGAAACAGTAGAAACACGAACGGAAAGAGAATCCTGTAAGCAAGATAACCGGACAGAAAGAGGGAGGTGGTGAGGAGGAACAGGAACCGCAGGAGGGGTAAAAGTTAAAGCACGACAGAGGCGAGAGGAAGGATGTTGCAAGGACCGCGCAAGATAGCGAAGACAGTAGCGATCACGGCGGTTCTGAATAGATAGGAAGCCAGTGTCAACATACAAGCTAAGGACGGGAGACGAACGAAAGGCACCAGAATTGAGGCGCAGTCGGTATGGTGCAAAGCATCAAGACGGCGAAGAGCAGAAGGAGAAGCAGAAGAGTAAGCAGGGCAACCATAATCGAGCTTAGACAGGACGAGAGAGGAATGCAAAGCAAGGAGAGTGCGCCTATCCGCTCCCCAAGAAGTATGGGACAACACTCGAAGGAGGGTAAGGGTCTTGGGAGCACTCAACACGGAGGTAAGAAATATGGGGAGACCAAGACAAACGAGTGTCAAGGAATAACCCCAAAAGCTTTGCGGAATTTTTGTACTCAAGGGGATGACCATAAAGCGACAACGAGGGACGAAGAACGACCCGTTTCCGAGTAAAAGACATGGCACAAGTCTTAGAAGCAGAGAACTTGAAGCCATGATCAGTGGCCCAAGACGACACGGCATCAATCGCAAGTTGAAGCCGGCGCTGAAGGAGAGGTGAATCATCACCCTGACAGCAAAGGGTAAGATCATCGACATAGAGAGCGGAGAAGACACCTGAAGGAAGAGAGGAAAGAAGACCATTGAGGGCAACCAGAAAAAGAGTAGTGCTCAGAACACTACCCTGGGGCACACCTTCGTATTGCTGAAAAGAGGCAGAGAGAGCGGTACCAAGGCGCACCCGAAAGGAACGACGAGAGAGGAAGCTGCGGAGAAAGAGAGGGAGATGACCACGAAGGCCAAAAGAATGAAGCTGGGATAGAATATGATAACGCCAAGTGGTGTCGTAAGCCTTTTCCAGGTCAAAAAGGACGGCAACAACGGAGGTCTTCGCAGCAAAAGCAGTACGAATATAGACCTCCAAGTTCACCAGGACATCTGTCGTGCTGCGGCACTTGCGGAAACCAAATTGAGAAGGGGAGAGGAGGTGATGGTGTTCCAGGAACCACATCAGACGAACGTTAACCATACGTTCAAAGAGTTTGCAGACACAACTTGTGAGGGCAATAGGGCGAAAGTCCTTAGGGGAGGTTCCCAGAGACCCTGGTTTGCGAACAGGGAGGACAACGGCATCGAGCCAGTCCTCAGGGACTGACGACGACTCCCAGATCCGATTATACAGACTCAGTAAATACTGAGACGTGCACGGAGGGAGATGGCGAAGCATCTCATAATGAATACCATCGGAGCCCGCCGCCGTAGAACCGCAGAGGGCCAGGGCAGAACGAAGTTCAGAGAGAGAGAAGGGATCGTTATAGGAAAGTTGAAGACGAGTGCAGAAATCTAAAGGACGAGACTCAAGAACAGGTTTACGAAGAAGGAAAGATTGGGGATGAAGATGAAGACCAGAGCTAACAGAAGAAAAGTGGGGAACCCAGTTCGGTAGCGACCTGCAAAGGGTCCGCCACAAGAGTACCACGGAGGGGAAGGACCGGGGAAACATCGGGAACGAACTTACCCGCTATCTTGCGGATACGCTTCCAGATCTGTGGCAGGGGAGTTTCGGACGTAATGTGGAGACATAAGAAGCCCAACATTCACGTTTAGCCGTACGGATGGCCCTACGGGCCACCGCACTCTCTTTAGAAAGAAAAGAAAAGAAAATCGGTCATCTGCCGACGGCGGTGCCTCTTCCAGGCTGCACGCTTACAGCGGACAGCCCGAGCACAGTCTGCATTCCACCAGGGAACGCACTTCCGTGGACTC
>WNGS01163174.1:47847-91762 GCA_020271785.1 Procambarus virginalis | reverse complement strand
AGCCAATTTAGTTTACTAATTGTTTAATTACATCCTCCCTGGTAACTGCTAACTATCAACCTGTCCTCTCTCACCACGAAGACTTGTTCGGCTGAAGGCATATTGTTAAGTTCTTCTTTAGTAAACACAGATATAAATATTTGTTAAAAATACTACTCATCTCCTCGTCATTATCCGTTATTTGACCTGTCTCAGTTTTTAATGGACCTATCCTTTCCCTAGTCTTAGTTCGATATAACTGAAAAAACTCTTTAGGATTTGTCTTTGCTTGCCCTGCTATGCGAACTTCATAGTTTCTTTTTGCTTTCCTTATCTCTTTTTTAACATTTCTAACCAGTTGTACGAATTCCGGTTCTAAAGTAACCTCCCCATTTTTAATCCTTTTTACCAGGCTCTCTTTTACCTATAAGGTTCTTCAAATTCTTTATCCACTTTGGGTCCTTAGTATTCGATCTGTTCAATTTGTATGGTATACTACGTACCTGAGCTTTATTAGAATATTCTTAAATAAGTTATATATTGAATCCACTTCGAAATCCCCTTTTACGTCACCTATCGCTGGGTTCATGTCGCTCCAAGACCGCCCCCCACCCCATACCCAAGACTTCCAATCTATTTGACCCAGAAAATTTCTTAGGCTGTTAAAATCAGCTTTTCGAAAATCTGGCACTTTAACAGAATTTTCTCCTACAGGTCTATTTCCATTCCATGCTAAATCTGATTGTCTTTGTGATCACTGTTCCCTAGCTCACTCCCTATTTCCATGTCCTTAATTTGTCCTTAATTGTTTCCCTGTTAGTTAACACTAAATCTCAAATATTATTTCCCCGCGTTGGTTCCTTAATGTGTGGCGTAAGGAAAGCAATCGTCAATTAATTCTAGAAAACTCTTCTGCTTTCACTATTCCCTGTTTTGTTCATTCAGTTTATTCCACTAAAAATAAAATGTCACCCATGACATAAATACTGTTAGATCTAGATGCTCTAAATATTTCATCCCATAGATGCTTTGCTTCCATTGTGTCTAAATTTGGTGGCCTATATATAACTCCTATTATGATATTATTGCTTTTTCGTTTAATTCTATCCAAATAGTTTTCTGTGTGTGGCTCAGTTTTAATTCCCTATTTGAGACTACATTTCACATTGTCCCTAACATATATGGCATACTCCCACTCCTCGTCTAATATATCGATCTGTGTGAAATAGTGTTAAATCTCATTTATTTGATATTCAGCTACTAGTTCTCTATTTTTTCTACATTCATCCACGGTCTCCGTAAGTGCAATAATGTCGATTTTTTTCTGTGCAGACAAGAGCATTTAATTCGTTAATTTTATTTCTTAAGACTTCTACTGTTAGTGTAATATACCCTAGTGAATTGTTATTTTGAGGCCACTCTCTTTTCCCTTGATCATTTTGCCAATTCCTTTCTCCCACAAACACCTACTTTTATTACCTCTTTTCTCCATACCAGTTCCCATACCACTATCTACTAACCAGGTTAAAACCTAAACAAACACCTCTAACCACTGGTTCCAACGATTTCGCAACAACAGCAACCCCAGCCCTTGATAGATGCTCCCCATCACGAGCATACATTTCATTTCTTCCATAGAAGTGTTCCCAGTTGTCTATGAAAGTTATTGCATTTGATTTGCAATATCTTTCCAGCCGGCAATTGACACCAAGTGCCCTCGACATCCATTCATTTCCCACTCCCTTTCTTGGGAGAATGCCACATATGATCGGGATTCCTCACCCTTGCTCCTACTAATTCAATGGCTGTCCTGAATCTCTGTATTAGTTCCCTCACTCCTAACTCGTCCAAGATCATTACCCCCTGCACTAATACAATAATGGGTTTTTTACCATTTCCCGTCATAATATCATTCATGTTCCCAACAATATCACCACATTCCAGCTCCCGGATAGCATAACTCTTAATCTGTTCCCCCTATCTTTGGCACAAAACGTTCTGTCTAAATACCTCACCTGGGGATCTCCCACAACCAAAATTCGCTTCGGTACCTCCTTAACTTTCCTTCAGGCCATCCGCTGCAAAGTGCAGCAGAGTGTCAGGCGATGCGCCAACAACCTATTGGGTCCAGCTCTGCTCCCAGATACTGACTGCAGCGGATTCAGGCAATATAAGGGGAATGTATGATGGCATCAAACAGACCCTCGGCCCAATCCAGAAAAAGGTCGCCTCCTCTGAAATCTGCCATAGGCGAGGTGATTCAGGACCAGACACTGCAGCTGAAACGTTGGGTCAAGCACTACTCTGAGCTAAGCGCCAGGGAGATATGTGGTCACCGAAGACACCCTGAGCGGCCATTGAGTGCCTGCCTGCCTGTGTTACCGGAGCTTGACAGCAAACCGACCCTCGAAGAACTCAGTGATGCCCTGGACTCCCTTGCTTCTGGCAAAGCTCCTGGAAAAGATGGCATTCCTGCTCAGACCTTGACGTGCTGCAGAGGTAGCCTGCTCATAGAGCTGCATGAAATTCTCTGCCTCTGCTGGAAAAGGAAGTGCCACAGGACATGAAGGATGCCAACATCGTCATGCTGTATAAGAATAAGGGGGCATTAGATCCCGTTGGCTCCAAAAATGCAAAATTGAAAACTCGTTTCGATTTTAATCAAACTTTTTTGACAAGTTCTATATAAAACGTGTTTCATCTGGTCCAAGTTTCAGCATCGTAGCATAAATAGGAAGGGAAAAAAAAAATATTGAAGTAGTTGTGAAAATTATGCCAAAATGGTCAAATTCGATTATGAATCAAAAGTGTCAACTGAAATCCTAGCTATGACTCTTTGCTATCCACAATAGCATATATTAACAAATATTATAATTAGTTTAATTGGAAAAAAATTTAAGAGAAAAAAAAAAAAAAAAGGATTTTTTTTTTTCAAATTTTTTTTTTCAATTTTTTTTGGGGCGATTTGCATCAAACTTACAGACCGTACTGTACGTAAGCCTATCTGTAAGGATGCCAATTTTGGAGAAAACAGGTTGATGTCAACCTCAGCCACAGATTTTAGAACCTTAGACTTTATTAATTTCTGTTTTTTTTTTTTCAATTGACACAAACGTTTACAAAACTGTTTTAATTTTTAATTCAATTTACATGAAACGTACACAGTATATAATGTATGGCATCTCTCTACATTTGCAAGTATTCATGTTTCTCTAAGTTCATTTATTGATTTTATAATAGCAATAAACATGCTATATTTGCATAATTTTGGGGGGGAACCTTGAACATTTGTATTAGGAAAACTAAAGATGTTTTGGAAATTCTTTTACTTCCAATCCTTTATTATATGCCAATGTGTCAGAAAAGGGTCATCACAGAATAATTATATCTGAAACGTGTGTGAAGAAGTGTCGAATTGAAAATGTGAAAAAAACGTTGAAAAACAAAACTCTCTTTCTATTACGCTGAAGTACTGAAACATGGGACAATTGCAGCCCTTTTCATATACAAACTAGTCAAAAAATATGGGTTGACATTGAACAACTTTTCTGCACCCATTCTAACGCCCCCATAACAGGTGACCGGGGCGATTGCAACAATTATCGTGGAATCTCCCTCCTCAGTATTGTAGGAAAGCTGTTTGCTCGAGTCACATGGAAGAGGCTCCAAGTACTTGCTGAGAGAGTCTTTCCAGAATCACAATGCGGATTCAGAGCTAACAGGTCCACCATCGACATGGTCTTTTCCCTCAGAAAACTGCAGGTGAAATGCAGGGAACAGAAGCAGCCTCTCTTCGTAGCCTTCATAGATCTGACGAAGGCCTTCGTCCTCGTCAGCAGGGATGGCCTGTTCAAGATCCTCCCCAAGATCGGATGCCCACCCAGGCACCTCAGCATCATCAGATCTTTCCATGAGAAACATGAAGGGCTCCGTGGTCTTTGATGCCCTAACATCAGACGCCTTTGACATCCGAAATGGGATAAAGCAGGGATGCGTCTTGGCTCCAACTCTATTCGGGATTTTCTTCCCAGTTATGCTGCAGCACGCCTTCAGATCTGCCATGGAAGGCATCTATCTCCGGACCAGGTCGGATGGAAAGCTCTTTAACCTCGCCAGGCTGAGAGCCAAGACGAAGGTTCGGCTGAGGTGTCTGCGCGACGTCCTTTTTGCCGACGACGCAACAGTCATTGCCCACTCAGCCGAAGACCTCCAACGGCTCATGACCCCTCTTCAGCGAGGCCTGTCAGGCCTTCGGACTTGCCATCAGCCAGAAGAAAACACAGGTTATGGGACAAGGAGTAGACCCCCCACCTGACACCGGCATCTCCGATTCCCAACTGGAAGTCGTTCACGACTTCGTGTACCTTGGCCTCCACAATCTCTGACTCCCTCTCTCTTGATACAGAGCTAAACAACACATCGGTAAGGAATCTATTTCCATGTTCAGACTGACAAAGAGAGTGTGGGCCCACAATAGGCTAACTGAGTAATACTAAGATTAAGGTTTACAGAGCCTGTGTCCTGAGCACTATCTCCTTTATGGCTGTGAGTCTTGGACACTCCGTGCCATCAGGAAAACAGCTGAATGCCTACCACATGCGCTGCCTTCGACATATCTTGGACATCACCTGGCAGAACAAGGTGACAAACAACAACGTCCTGGTGAGAGCTAGAATCGCCAGAATGTACGCAATGCTGAAACAAAGACGAATGCGCTGGCCGGGCACGTAGTGCAAATGAGCGGCGGCAAGATGCCATGGAGAGCTGACGCAGGAAAGCGTCCAACAGGCAAGCCTCGGTTTACGGTACAAATACGTATACACGAGGGACCTGAAAGCCATGGACATCGATCTTGCTACGTGGGGAAACACTGGCCGCAGACCGATTAGCCTGGAGGCAATCTGTTCAAAGAGGTCTCTCCATGTTCGAGGAGTCACTTGCCAAGAAATCGGAGGCAAAAGAGACAGGAAGGAAGCCGGTAGCCAGGAAGACATACCAGAATCGACTTCGTCCCTTCATTGTGCTCGTGTGGGATGGGCTGCCACTCTCGGATTGGCCTCATCAGTCACCCCAGGCGCTGCACCAGGATTGACAACCAGATCGCAACTCCATAGTCTCCCGAGACTGAAGGATGTCTACTACTAAAGTGGGGAAACAGTGTTTCAGAATGTAACGAAGTAAATGTATATTGTACAGTGGCCCCAGGGAGTTGCAAATATTTTCATATAAAGAGTGTTATGTCAACTATTGAGCTCTGGATTATTTCCATATTAGTTACTAGCTGTACCCGGCCATGCGTTGCTGAGCCACAACAACCTTCCCATGCCTCCCAGTCCTCCCCACTATTCCCTTCACCGTCCACTCGTTCCACCTACCATTTCTAACTCGCCCATCCCCACATCCTACCCACCAGACCCCATCTCCCTCGTCTGATGCATTTTCAAATGATCTGATGCTCCCATCACTGAAATGTAAAACAAACAGTTAAAAAAACGAATGTAAAAATGAGAAAAGTAAAAAAATATACTGTACTCACGAAATCAACGGAATGGGTAAACAGCACAGCTCAATTCCAAAGCAATGTCACATAAAATAATTAAATCAAATGAAAATAAATCGATATCTATGAAAATTCAATGAAATCAGAAACATTAAAATAGAATCATAACATATTTAGTGTAGCGTTTGGTGCTCTTACTTGCAACAGATGACACTGTTTTTTACAAAAAAACATGTTTTATTTGTCATAGGTGTGACAACTATACTTATAATCGCGAAATGAACGGTATGGTAAATAACACAGCTCAATTCCAATGCAATGTCACACAACATAATGAAATCAAAATGAAAATATATCGAAATCTGTGAAAATTCAACTTGTCAATTAAATCAGAAACATTGAAATGGAATCGTAACATAATTAGTATAGGGTGTGTTGCTCTTACATGCAACAGATGGCACTGTTTCTTAAAAATAAAATAATTTTTTTAACTGTCACAAGTGTAGCATCTATACTTATAATTGCGAAATGAACGGTATGGTAAACGCAGCTCAATTCCAATGCAATGTCACAAAATAATTAAATCTAAAAGAAAAGAAATCAATCTATGAAAAATCAAATTATCAATGCAATCAGAAACATTGAAATGCAGTTTTGAGGTTATCTTGAGATGATTTTGAGGCTTAACATCCCTGCGGCCCAGTCCTCGACCAAGCCTCCTTTTCGTTACACACCCCCCAGGAAGCAGCCCATAGCAGCTGTCTTAACTCCCAGGTACCTATTTACTGCTAGGTAACAGGGGCATCTGGGTGAAAGAAACTTTATGCCCATTTGTCTCCGCCTCGCAACCCATACTCGACTCAAGTTCATTACATCCAGCATTCGACGCCACAGACGCATTCATAAATTTTTACATGCTCACCATTCCAAACAGGAATTTTCTCAAATATAAATTAATCTTATAATTTATTAGCATATTGTGCATATATCGGCATAGGTTAGGTTAGGTGTTTTGGTTCTGTTGGGAATTATTTGTATTTGTAATACGTGGGTGAAGTATTTACAGCATTGTGGTTCGAACAAAATTCGTTAGTGAAGCCCTTGTTTTGGAAGTGTTTGAACGAAATCAGTTGTGAGTTGTGTGTAAACCATTTTCATTCATAAACAGGGGGTTTGGCAGGTGCAAGGAATCACTTTTGGGTCTTTGTTTAGAGGATGGGTTGCCACCTCAACCAGGTATCGAAAACGGAACCTCAGAACTACGAATCCGAAGTGCTGTTTACTCAGCTGTCAGGCGGTATGATTATGGAATCATAACATATTTAGTATAGCATGTGTTGCTATTCGTGCAACAGATGTCATTGTTTAAAAAAAAAGCACGTTGTTACCTGTCACAGGTGTGGCATCTCTATAGTACGTATATGAAAATATACTCATATTCGAATGGGACGTTGTGTCAAAATTTCAAAGCAATCGGTGAAGAACTTTCGGAAATTAAAGTTTGTGTTGCTCTTACGTCCAACAGATGGCGCTGTTTTAAAAAAGCATGTTTTTTTCCTGTCACAGGTGAGGCATGTATATAGTAGGTATATAAAAACACGCGCTTATTCGAATGCAACGTTGTCAAAATATCAAAGCAATCGGTAAAGAGGTATCAAAGATTTTCCTCACATGAAAAACACATAAAAACACAGTTTAAAAAAAAACATGTTTTTTCCCATCACAAACATAACATCTGTATAGTATGTATATAAAAATCTGCTCGGATGCGAATGAAACGTTGCGTGAAAACTTCAAAACAATTGGTGAAGAACTTTCGGAGATTAGCGATTTTGAACAATCGAACATTTACAGTTTATTTATACAGATTTCATTCCCCAGGAGGTAATGAACTCATTACAAAAGCTAAGATCTAAATTCTTCTTTTTCTTGCAACGAGTTGTACCTTGTTAAATCATATATTAGTGATTTTTTACAGTTGTGCATGAATGTTGCTTATGTATTTCTGATAGTAATTCAGTTGCCATATACTTTCTATATATTGTTTCAGGTTATACTGTTGTCCTTAGGAAGTTCAGTGCCAACATGAGTACTGTCAGATATGAGTACGCAGTACTATACTCACATGCAGTCAAAAAATTAAATTAACCTTCAGTTAATTTCATTTTTCTTTAAGGACGGGGTGGGACGGAATATTGATGGAATCAATAGTGCTGGATTCTGACAATTATCATGATAAAGGATTTATGTTCACATATTCTTTACTTAGTTATTGGGAGATTAACATTATGTCCATTTGTTTTAGTGTATGAGTTAGGTTTGAGTTAACTGTAGCATGCTGTAGTGTGCTTGTAGGATTTATTTCTTTGTTAGTATTGCATGTTTATTCATGTGAGGGAGACTGTGGCGTCTCATGGGGGAATGACCATATTTGGAGGTTCCAATGATGTGTGCAGTGTATCCAACATAGGGTTACTGATTCACCCCAATGAATATATAGTATTCTTGTATGTACATGTTTTTAATTACTCTTTTGTAGTGCTTAATTCATATTATGGTATTTATAAATATATTCATATGTTTAACAACATATGAACTCTCAGATAGTATCTGAGAGTGTTCTTGTGTGTATTCAGTTGGTATAGACGCCACCGTGGCAGGCAGGTTACCTCACCAGTCCTGTGGGTGAAGCTGACTGGTGGTGATCTGTAGATATAAGTCTTTGGAACCTGTTTTTGCTCAAATTAACATACCTAATTCTTTGGTTAGAACATAATTTGCATATCCATATATCCTGGTATACCTTACGTGAGTGATCAGTGCTTATTAGGTGTTATTTCACCTCGGTGCGATTTATGAATATTTCTGGAGATTCCTAGGGCTTGAGTTTCATGTTTATTTGTGTTTGTTATTTGTTACCCTCTCATGAAGTATATTGTTGTGTTGTGGAGCAGTCTTTTCTTTACCCCTAGACAATTGATATTAGCAAGGCCGTTATGATTATTAATTTACGACTGCAAGGCACATTAACCGTATGTACTAGGGACTGAAACACATTTGTCTCACACCTACCAACTGACAATATTCTCTTCCGCATCTACCAACACTTGTCACTCGCCCTCACTGACTGATACTCGCATCACCAATCTATTATTCTTCTCGTCCCAAGGAAAACATGAACAATAATACCCAGGCAGAGAATGGCTTGATGAAGCCGGCGACGTCAGAGTGGAGGCTGGGGCGCCGGTAGCCAGCCGAGTGCTCCTCTATGTAGAGGAACTTGCTGGCGTCAGCCACCCTGTACTTGTCTGCTGACACCATCATTATGCTGCTCATGTCAGCCTCCTGAATGATACAAAACTATTAATAACGCCAACTGGCAGTAGTTAGTACTGGGCTTGTCATATTAAATATTTAGAATAATAAATATAATAATAAAAATACTACTACTACTAATAATAATAATGGAGAAACTTACTTCAATGCCGCAGTCCTTAAATGAGTGTGAAGGAAAAACCCAATATAAGTTAAAGTGAATTAAAAAACAAACTTTTCGAATGTAACCTGCATTTTTTTTCAAGGTAATGTATACAATGTTCTGCTATACAATGCTAAATAATAATAATAATAATAATAATAATGACACTAATGCACAATGTGTGACGTATCCTGTGGTTTCTGTAGAATCACGGTTTACAACTTTTTGCGTTGTGCAGTGGTAAGGTGAGTGGCTGGGAGTTCCTTGGTCATGCGTTCGAGTCACTTCAGTACTACAGTAGACCTTCTGATTTCTACATATATCACATTAGTGTGACTTTATTCTGTATCTGAAATTGGGAATCCTGGTTGTATAATTTTAATGTCACGGTGGTATAGTTTGAATTATCTCAGACCACCAGTTAATTTTTTCATTAATATACGTGTTGGTATGATTTCATTACAAATAATAATAATAACACGAAAACTATTATGGAGAAACACAAGATTTATATTCCCATAGACTTTTCTTGTAACTATTGCCATTCAGCTCAGAGCCTATTCTGGTGACCCCCCTCCCCGCTCGGCCCGTTGATGCCGTGAGGGGGGCTTAGTGGGCGGCTGCCGGAGTGTGATGCTCCTTGGGACAGTCCTTTGTCCTTTTCTAGCCTTGTGTTCCTGCTGCCGTCCTCTCCAATTGTGCCGAGCATCTTTTCCTTTTCCTTCTGTTTCGTTTTTCTCCCACTCTTCTCCTATCTGCTTGTCAATTTCTGCCAGCCTTTGCTTGTTTTGGATCTTTCTTTGGACTTCTTCTATTTTGACGCCCGGGTGCTTGAGGAGGCATACTCTTGCACCCGTAGAACTGTAGTACCCAACTTCTCGAGCGAGGGGAACCTTTTATTGTCAATCCTCCTTTCGTCGCTGAACCCGATCTCGACGAACTGACGGTTCTTAAGGTGGCGTTTGTGGGGCGTATACTCACGACGCACCCCTAGGGGGCCCCGGCATGATCGGCGATAGCTTCCTGTTGGGTGTCCTGCCTCTAATTGTGGCTCCATGGTGGGTATGGGGGCACATTCGTGGATGAAGTTTTTTCTCCTCGTCTTTATGTCATTGAATGTTTCTGTTGTACCCTCTCAGGCTCGTGGGGTGGGCGACCAAGCCCCCAAGTCGGCCTTTATTGGAAGACCAGGCTCCGTAGCTCCCGCTGCGTTGGGCCCCGACCTTGCTCCTCCTTTGACCGTCCTGACTTCTTCCCGCAGCTCCGCTCCCTCCTCTGTGGTTGGGTCGAGCCTCCAGCCCCCAGTGGTGACCACTTCGTCCCCTGGTGTGGCTAAGTCTCTCGTTGTGACTACTGCGCCTTTTGACCCCTCTCTCTCAGGGGTTCTCATCGCCGTCAGCGCCACGGCCGCATTCGCTCGTTTCCTTCCTCTACTGATGCGTATCAGGACTTGTTTGGTCCTGCTTCATGGGCCAAATACTTTGATCTCCTCCCTCTTGATTCCGCGCCTCCTGACGATTTCTCTCTCCATCGGCATCTCTTGATTCCGTGGATGCGTCTGTCACCTTCAACCCCACTCGTCTCGGTACCCGTGTCGTTGCTGCTCCTTCTCAGGATGCAGCTTCCCGCTTGACTGCCTTATCCTGCCTTGGTGAGATCCCTGTTCGGGTCTCTAAGAACACTCGGTTGAATGCCAGTGTTGGCACTATTCTCCTCCCGCCCCATGTTGCAACCGGTGTTCGGAATCTGCAGGACTGCCACGATGACATTCGGCATATCCTTGATGCCCAAGGCCATTCTGTCCTCCAGGTTGACTCGTTTACTCGTCCCCCTCGTGGTCGCCGCCGTCAACCCCTTCGAGTTGTGAAGGCCACCTTTGATGGTAGGACCCTTCCATCCTCTGTCATTCTCGCTGGCGCCAGGTGCTCTGTCCCGGAGTATATTCCTTCTCCTAGACTTTGTAACAAGTGCTGGAGGTTTGGGCATGGTGCCCTCCGCTGCTCTGGGACTGATTCTCTCTGTCCTTTGTGTGGGGGTGAAGGTCACTCTAAGTCGGAGTGTACTTCTCCCCAAGCTCGCTGCCTCAACTGTGGTGAGGCCCATCCTACCTTCTCCCGTGCCTGTATCCATTACAAGCTTGAGGCGGCCGTCCTCAACTTGAAGCACCGGGAGCGTTTATCTTTTCCTGAGGAGAGACGCCAGGTTTGCCGGCTCCCGCCTTATGCTAACGTCTCTTATGCTCGCGTGTTGCGCTCTTCCTCTCCTCGTCCTTCCCACCTTCCTCCGATTCACAACCGTTTCCGGGCCTTGGACCCTGATATGCCCACTGCTCCCTCCTCTGTCCCAT
Organism: Procambarus virginalis; assembly: GCA_020271785.1. NCBI lineage: Eukaryota > Metazoa > Arthropoda > Malacostraca > Decapoda > Cambaridae > Procambarus > Procambarus virginalis. The sequence continues at coordinate 80,458 of WNGS01163174.1, read as the reverse complement.
TGAGTTCTGACCCAAAGGGTCCCCCTCCTGGTCCTCTGTCTGGGGTTCCCTTTCTTTCTACCCGGTCTGTCATGTCTCCTGTGTCTTCTTCCTCGTCTCCCTCCGATCCTCCTTCCCATCCTCCTCCTCCATCTATTGCCTCTCCCCGCCGCCTGTCGGTGCAGGCGGAAGTCCATCGCTCTCCTAACGGCCGTCGTGTGTGCTCTCGTTCAGCTTCTGTTGAGACACTGGTATCCGTTGCCCGGTATGTAGTTGCTGGGACACCGGTCTCTTTAAGTCAGAAGCGTAAGCCTGGCTCCTCTCCTTCCTCCTCCTCGGCGGCTAAGAAGGCTTTGCTTTCTTCCTCGACCCCTACTACTGGCTCTATTGCTCCTTCCCCTCCCATTTCAGTGGTTGCGCCCCCTGTTCTTGCTATGGAGGTTTCTTTGGCCCCTGCTTCCCTTTCGGTTGCTGCCCTTGCTGAGGTGCGCTCCCCTCTTTCTACTCCCCCTCTTCCTGCTGCTGTCCTTCTCTGCTCCTCTCCGTTGTCTCCTCCTCTTCCTCCTCCTCCTCCAGACCCCGCCTGTCCACCTCTGGTCTGTTCTCCTGCTTCCTTCCCTCCGTCTTTGCTCAGTTTACCCATGCCTCCTAACCCTGACTTTGCTGACCCTGATACCGACCCTGATATTCTTTAACGTGCTGTGTTGCTCTTTCGCCTTTGTTTCTTCTTTGTTTTCTGTTGTTATCCTTTCTCTTCTCGTCGCTGTCTATTCTTCAATGGAACGTTCGAGGTTATTACGCCAATTTCCTCGAACTCCAACTTCTAATTTTGCGGTTTTCGCCCCTTTGTGTCTGTCTCCAGGAGCCGATGCTTGGTGCTCGTCCTGGTCGTTTTCGTGGCTATTCCTTTCTCTCCCCCCCCCCCAGCCGTTGCTGGGGCTCCTAATTCTTCTGCTCTCTGGATTCGCACTGATGTTCCCTTTGTTCCTTTACTTTTTCCTTTGCCCCTCCATTGTTCTGCTGCTCGTATCTTTGTGGGGAAATGGTACACAGTTTGTTCCATTTATCTCCCCCAAGTGTCCCACTTTCTCTTCCTGATTTGAAACACCTCTTGGACTCCTTGCCGGAGCCTGTGCTCCTACTGGGTGACTTCAATTGTCGTCATTCTCTTTGGGGTGACGTTTTGACAAATACCCGGGGTCGCCTTCTTGAGCCGTTTCTCCTCTCTTCTTCCCTGTCTCTTCTGAATTCTGGTGAGCCCACTCATTTGGACTCTCGGACTCGCACCCTTTCCTGTCTTGATCTTTCTCTCTGCTCTTCTTCTCTTTACTTAGATTTCACGTGGCAGGTTCTTGATGACCTCCATGGTAGTGATCATTTCCCTATCCTTGTTTCCTTTTTCTCTTTTCGCCCTTCCCTCTCTTTCCTAGGTGGCAGTTTGCTAAAGCGGACTGGAACCTATTTACCCTCAGTGCTGCTCTCTCTGACCTCTCCCTTCTGCCTCTCCCTCGCGCTCTCCTCCTTTTTCATGACACTGTCTTCACGCTGCCCTCCGCTCTATTCCTCGCTCTTCCTCTCGGGGTCCACGGAAGTGCGTTCCCTGGTGGAATGCGGACTGTGCTCGGGCTGTCCGCTGTAAGCGTGCAGCCTGGAAGAGGCACCGCCGTCGGCAGACAACCGATTCTTTTCTTTTCTTTCGGAAAGCGAGTGCGGTGGCCCGTAGGGCCATCCGTACGGCTAAACGTGAATGTTGGGCTTCTTATGTCTCCACAATTACGTCCGAAACTCCCCTGCCACAGATCTGGAAGCGTATCCGCAAGATAGCGGGTAAGTTCGTTCCCGATGTTTCCCCGTCCTTCACCTCCGTGGTACTCTTGTGGCGGACCCGTTGCAGGTCGCTACCGAACTGGGTTCCCACTTTTCTTCTGTTAGCTCTGGTCTTCATCTTCCCCAATCTTTCCTTCTTCGTAAACCTGTCCTTGAGTCTCGTCCTTTAGATTTCTGCACTCGTCTTCGACTTTCCTATAACGATCCCTTCTCTCTCTCTGAACTTCGTTCTGCCCTGGCCCTCTGCGGTTCTACGGCGGCGGGCTCCGATGGTATTCATTATGAGATGCTTCGCCATCTCCCTCCGTGCACGTCTCAGTATTTACTGAGTCTGTATAATCGGATCTGGGAGTCGTCGTCAGTCCCTGAGGACTGGCTCGATGCCGTTGTCCTCCCTGTTCAAACCAGGGTCTCTGGGAACTCCCCTAAGGACTTTCGCCCTATTGCCCTCACAAGTTGTGTCTGCAAACTCTTTGAACGTATGGTTAACGTTCGTCTGATGTGGTTCCTGGAACACCATCACCTCCTCTCCCCTTCTCAATTTGGTTTCCGCAAGTGCCGCAGCACGACAGATGTCCTGGTGAACTTGGAGGTCTATATTCGTACTGCTTTTGCTGCGAAGACCTCCGTTGTTGCCGTCCTTTTTGACCTGGAAAAGGCTTACGACACCACTTGGCGATATCATATTCTATCCCAGCTTCATTCTTTTGGCCTTCGTGGTCATCTCCCTCTCTTTCTCCGCAGCTTCCTCTCTCGTCGTTCCTTTCGGGTGCGCCTTGGTACCGCTCTCTCTGCCTCTTTTCAGCAATACGAAGGTGTGCCCCAGGGTAGTGTTCTGAGCACTACTCTTTTTCTGGTTGCCCTCAATGGTCTTCTTTCCTCTCTTCCTTCAGGTGTCTTCTCCGCTCTCTATGTCGATGATCTTACCCTTTGCTGTCAGGGTGATGATTCACCTCTCCTTCAGCGCCGGCTTCAACTTGCGATTGATGCCGTGTCGTCTTGGGCCACCGATCATGGCTTCAAGTTCTCTACTTCTAAGACTTGTGCCATGTCTTTTACTCGGAAACGGGTCGTTCTTCGTCCCTCTTTGTCACTTTATGGTCATCCCCTTGAGTACAAAGATTCCGCGAAGCTTTTGGGGTTATTCCTTGACACTCGTTTGTCTTGGTCTCCCCATATTCTTACCTCCGTGTTGAGTGCTCTAAGGCCTTACCCTCCTTCGAGTATTGTCCCATACTTCTTGGGGAGCGGATAGGCGCACTCTCCTTGCTTTGCATTCCTCTCTCGTCCTGTCTAAGCTCGATTATGGTTGCCCTGCTTACTCTTCTGCTTCTCCTTCTGCTCTTCGCCGTCTTGATGCTTTGCACCATACTGGCTGCGCCTCAGTTCTGGTGCCTTTCGTTCGACTCCCGTCCTTAGCTTGTATGTTGACACTGGCTTCCTATCTCTTCAGGACCGCCGTGATCGCTACTGTCTTCGCTATCTTGCGCGGTCCTTGCAACATCCTTCCTCTCGCCTCTGTCGTGCTTTAACTTTTACCCCTCCTGCGGTTCCTGTTCCTCTTCACCACCTCCCTCTTTCTGTCCGGTTATCTCGCTTACAGGATTCTCTTTCCGTTCGTGTTTCTAATGTTTCTCCTCGTGTTGTTCCTTCTTTGCCCCCGTGGAGAGTCCCCCTTCCGCAGTTTTGTACGTCCTTGACCCCGTCACTAAAGCTTTTACCCCCCTACGGTTCTAAAACGCCTTTCCTTGAGCACTTTTCTTCTCACTCCCGCTCCGTTTCTGTCTTCACCGATGGGTCTAAGTCTGCGGACGGTGTTGGCTACTCTGTTGTTTTTTCCTGATCGCACTTATATGTGTCGCTTACCTCCGGAGACTAGCATCTTTACGGCGGAGCTTTATGCTATTCTCTATGCTCTTCGTCTCCTGCTTTCTCGTTGTCAGTCTTCTTTTGTGGTTGTTGTTGACTCTCGTAGTGCCCTCATGGCTCTCGGGTCCTTTAATCCGGTTCATCCAGTAGTTGTCGAGATCCAGCATTGGCTGTTTCTTGTTCACAGTAAGTTTAAGTCGTTGAGTTTTGTTGGGTTCCCAGCCATATTGGTGTGTCTTTAAATGAGCGTGCGGATGCTGCCGCCAAGGAAGCTGTCCGCTCTTGTCCCATCTCTCGTAAAGGTATTCCTTATTCCGACTTTTACCCGGTTATCCATTCCTCCATCCTTACCGTTGGCAGGCTTCTTGGTCGTCTGTTACTGGTAACAAACTCCGTACTCTTAAATGTTGTGTTTCCTCGTGGCCATCCTCCTACCACCGTAACCGGCGGTGGGAACTGCTCTGGCGAGGTTGCTATTGGNTGTGAGCCATCGGACCACCCGCTGGAGGGGTCGCCTGTGAGAGGCCGCCCTGAGTGGATGGTGGGTGTCCAGGCTGGGGCGTAGGGGGACTGGGTCTTAGCACCAGTGTGGGAGAATGTAGAAGTAGTAGGACTCCCTGTTTGAAAAGGGGTGGAGCACCGCGGGGGACGACGCACCTTCCTGCACTGGGCCTGCGCTCGGCCTCCCTGGCTGCCCTGGTAGGTGGTATCCCTTGGTTCCAGGTCCCATCCCTTATTATTGGTGTGCTGTATGGTTAACGACTTGACTTCTCTTACCAGGCTCATGGGGTGGGCGACCAGGCCCCTGAGTCGGACCGTCCTGGAAGACCGGGATCTGTAGCCCCGCTACAGGACCCGGTTTAGGCCCAGAACGGACTCTTCCTCCTGCTCCCCTCCCTCCTCTGTGGTTGGGTCGAGCCCCAAGCCTGCTGTGGTGACCGTCTCGTCCCCTTGCACGGCTCCATCTCTTCTTGTGACTACTGCACCTTTCGAACCGTCTCTCTAAGGGTTCTCATCGCCGTCCCCGCCCGGCCGCTCTCGTATGCTCCCTTCCCATCTCCTTCGTTCCATGCTTTGTTTGGTCCTGATACGTGGACTAAGTACTTTGACCTCCTACCTTTGGATTCCACTCCTGACGATTTTTCCCTTCATAGGCATCTTGTCGATTCCGTGGATGCCTCTGTCACCTTCAACCCCACTCGTCTTGGTACCCGTGTCGTTGCTGCTCCTTCTCAGGATGGCCACCCGCTTGGCCGCCTTATCCTGCCTTGGCGAGACCCCTGTTCGGGTCTCGAAGAACGCTCGTTTGAATGCCAGTGTTGGCACTGTTCTCCTCCCGCACCATGTTGCGACCGGTGTTAGGGATCTCAAGGACTGCCACGAGGATATCAAGCATATCCTCGAGGCCCAGGGTCATTCTGTACTCCAGGTGGATACATTTACTCGTTCCCCTCGTGGTCATCGCCGTCTGCCCCTTAGGGTTGTGAAGGTTACCTTTGATGGTAGGACCCTTCCGCCCTCTGTCATTCTTGCTGGTGTCAGATGCTCCGTTCAGGAATATATTCCCTCTCGAGGCTCTGCGGTAAGTGCTGGAGGTTGGGCATGGTACCCTCAAATGCTCTAGTCCTGTCTCTCTCGTCCCCTGTGTGGAAGCGAGGTCACTCTAAGTTTGAGTGCACTTCTCCCCAGGCCCACTGCCTCAATTGCGGTGAGGCCCACCCTACCTTCTCCCGTGCGTGTATTCATTACAAACTTGAGGCGGCTGTCCTCAGCTTGAAGCACCGAGACCGTTTGTCTTTTCCTGAGGCTCGGCGCCAAGTTCATCGTCTCCCCTCTTTCGCTGGTGTCTCCTATGCTCGCGTGGTGCGCTCTTCCTCTCCTCGTCCTTCCCGCCTTCCTCAGTCTCACAACCGTTTCCGAGCCTTAGACCCGGACACGCCCACCACCACCTCCCCTGTTTCCCTCCGTTCTGTTCCGAAGGGTCCCCTCCTGGTCTCTGTCTAGGGTCCCCTTCTTTCTACCCAGTCTGTCACGTCTCCTGTGTCTTCTTTTTCTCTCCCTCTAGTCCTCCTTCCCGTCATCTGCCTCCGTCTCTTGGCTCTCCACGCCGCTGACTGTGGGGCCGAGTCCATCGCTATCTTTGAGTCAGAAGCGGAAAACCTGGCTCCTCTCCTTCCTCCTCCCCTGTCGGTAAGAAGGCTTCGCTTTCTTCTTCACCCCCTATCTCTGATTCTATCGTTCCTTCCCCTCCCGCTTCGGTGGTGGAGCCCCTTCCTACTGTAGGGGTTTCTTTAGCCCCCAGTTCCATCTCGGTTACTGCCCTTGCTGAGGTGCGCTCCCCTCTTTCTGCCCCTCCTCCTCCAGACCCTGCTCGTCCACCTCGGTCTGTCCTCCCGCTTCTTTCCCTCCTTCTTTACTCAGTTTACCCATGCCCCCTAACCCTGACTTCGCTGACCCTGCTCCTGACTCTGGCTTTTTTAGCGTGCTGTGTTCCTTCTTCACCTTTGTTTCTTCTTTGCTCTCTGTTACTCTCCTCTCTCTCTTTGCTGATGTTTCTTCAATGGAACATCCGTGGATTTTACGCCAATTTCCTTGACCTCCAACTTCTCATTTCACAGTTTTCGCCCCTTTGTGTCTGTCTCCAGGAGCCGATGCTTGGTGCTCGTCTGGTCGCTTCCGTGGCTATTCTTTTCTCCCCCCCCACCCAGCAACTGCTGGGGTCCATAATTCTTCTGCTCTCTTGATTCGTCCGATGTTCCCTTTGTCCCTTACTTTTTTCCTCGCCTCTCCACTGTTCTGCCGCCCGTGTCTTTGTGCGTAGGTGGTACACGGTTTGTTCCATTTATCTCCCCCCACTGTCCCACTTTCTCTTCCCGATCTAAAACACCTCCTAGACTCCTTGCCGGAGCCTGTGCTCCTGCTGGGTGATTTCAATTGTCGTCATGCCCTTTGGGGTGATGTGCTGACAAACACCGGGGTCGCCTCCTGAACCTTTCATCCTCTCTTCTTCCCTGTCCCTTCTTAATTCTGGTGAGCCCACTCATTTGGACTCTCGGACTCGCTCCCTTTCTTGTCTCGATCTTTCTCTGTGCTCGTCATCCTTTCCTTAGATTTCGGGTGGCGGGTCCTTGATGACCTCCATGGCAGTGACCATTTTCCTATCCTTGTTTCTTTTTTCTCTTTCGCCTCCTCTCTCCTTCCCTAGGTGGCGGTTTGCCGAGGCTGACTGGCCTCTTTACTCTCCGTGCTACTATTTCCGACCTCTCGTTCTGCCTCTCCCTCGCGCCCTCCTTCTTTTCATGACACTGTCTTTGACGCTGCCCTCCACTCTATCCTCGCTCTTCCTCTCGGGGAACGCGGAAGTGCGTTCCCTGGTGGAATATGGACTGTGCTCGGGCTGTTCGCTGTAAGCGTGCAGCCTGGAAGAGACATCGCCGCCGGCAGACGGTTGAGTCTTTCTTTTGTTTCGGAAGGCGAGTGCGGTGGCCCGTAGGACCATCCGTGCGGCTAAACGTGCTTGCTGGGCGTCTTATGTCTCCACCGTTACGTCCGAAACTCCTCTCCACTGGTCTGGAAGCGTATCCGCAAGATTGCGGGTAAGTTCGTTCCCGATGTCTCACCGGTCCTTCGCCTCCATGGTGCTCTTGTGGCGGACCCGTTGCAGGTTGCGACCGAACTGGGTTCCCATTTCTCTCTGTTAGTTCTGGTTCTCATCTCCCCCAATCCTTCCTTCTTCGTAAGCCTCTTCTTGAATCTCATCCTTTAAATTTCTGTACTTATCTTCACCTTCCCTATAATGATCCCTTCTCTCTCTTGAGCTTCAGTCTGCCCTAGCCCTTTGCGGTTCTACGGCAGCGGGCTCGATGGCGTTCATTATGAAATGCTTCGCCATCTCCCTCCGTGCACGTCTCAGTATTTACTGAGTCTGTACAATCGGGTCTGGGAGTCGTCGTCGTCCCTGAAGACTGGCTCGATGCTGTTGTCTCCCTGTTCGGAAACCAGGGTCTCTCGGGTCATCCCCAAGGACTTCCGCCCTATTGCCCTCACGAGTTGTGTCTGCAAGCTCTTTGAACGTATGGTTAACGTTCGTTTGATGTGGTTCTTAGAACACTATAACCACCTCTCCCCTTCTCAATTTGGTTTTCGCAAGTGCCGCAGCACAACGGATGTCCTGGTGAACTTGGAGGTCTATATTCGTACTGCTTTTGCTGCGAAGACCTCCGTTGTTGCCGTCCTTTTTGACCTGGAAAAGGCTTACGACACTACCTGGCGGTATCATATTCTGTCTCAACTTCATTCTTTTGGCCTTCGTGGGAACCTCCTCTCTTCCTCCAGAGCTTCCTCTCTCGTCGTTCCTTTCGTGTGCGGCTTGGTACTGCTCTCTCTGCCCTTTTCGGCAGCAGTATGAGGGTGTACCCCAGGGTAGTGTTCTGAGCACTACTCTTTTTCTAGTTGCCCTCAACGGTCTTCTTTCTCTCTTCCTTCTGGCGTCTTCTCTGCTCTCTATGTTGATGATCTTACCCTTTGCTGTCGGGTGATGATTCACCTCTCCTTCAACGGCGGCTTCAACTTGCGATTGATGCCGTGTCGTCTTGGGCCACCGATCATGGCTTCAAGTTCTCTGCATCTAAGACTTGTGCTATGACTTTACTCGGAAGCATGTCGTTCTTCGTCCCTCTTTGTCGCTTTATGGTCATCCCATTGTGTACAGGGATTCCGCAAAGCTCTTGGGGTTAGTCTTTGACACTCGTTTGTCTTGGTCAGCCCATATCTCTTACCTCCGAGTTGAATGCTCTAAGGCCCTTAACCTACTTAAGGTTTTGTCCCATACTTCTTGGGAGCGGATAGGCGCACGCTCCTATATTTGCACTCCTCTCTCGTCCTGTCTAAACTCGATTATGGTTGCCCTGCTTACTCTTCTGCTTCTCCTCTACTCTTCGCGTCTTGATGCTTTGCACCATACTGGGTTGCGTCTCAGCTCTGGTGCCTTTCGTTCGACTCCCGCCCTCAGTTTGTATGTTGACACTGGCTTTCTCTCTCTTCAGGACCGCCGTGATCGCTACTGTCTTCGCTATCTTGCGCGGTCCTTACAACATCCTTCCTCTCGCCTCTGTCGTGCTTTGACTTTTCCTCCTCCTGTAGCTCCTGTTCCTCTTCATCGTCTCCCACTTTCTGTCCGGTTATCTCGCTTGCAGGATTCTCTTTCTGTCACATTTCTAATGTTTCTCCTCATATTGTTCCTTCCTTGCCTCCGTGGAGAGTCCCCCTTCCCAAGTTTTGTACGTCCTTGACTTGTATTACTAAAGCCTTTACCCCTCCTACAATTCTGAAAAGCCTCTTCCTTGAGCACTTTTCTTCGCACTCCCACTCTATTTCCATCTTTACCGATGGGTCTAAGTCTGCGGACGGTGTGGGCTACTCTGTTGTTTTCCTGACCGTACTTATATGTGTCGCCTCCCTTCGGAGGCTAGCGTCTTTACGGCGGAACTTTATGCTATTCTCTATGCTCTCCGTCTCTTGCTTTCTCATTCTCATTCCTCCTTTGTGGTTGTAGTTGACTCTCGTAGTGCCCTCATGGCTCTAGGGTCCTTTAATCCTGTCCACCCAGTGGTCATCGAGATTCAGCATTGGCTGTTTCTTATTTCTAGTAAATTTAAATCGGTAGAGTTTTGCTGGGTTCACAGCCATATTGGTGTTTCTTTCAATGAACGTGCGGATGCTGCCACTAAGGACGCTATTCGTTCTTGTCCCATCTCCCGTAAAGGTCTTCCTTATTCCGACTTTTATCCTGTTATTCATTCCTCCATCCTTGCCCGTTGGCAGGATTATTGGTCCTCTGTGGTTGGTAACAAGCTGCGTACTCTCAAACGTAGTGTATCCCCGTGGCCTTCCTCCTACCACCGTAACCGGCGGTGGGACACTGCTATGGCACGGCTGCGAGATGGCCATACTCGCTTAACCCACGGTCACTTAATGGAGCGCCGCCCTGCTCCGTATTGTCCGCGTTGCGTTGTCCATCTTACAGTTGTGCATATCCTTGTTGAATGTCCTGACTTCCAGGACGAGCGTGTGTCTTGCTTTCCGACCGTCCCTCGCGGTCACTTGTCCCTCGATAGAATTCTAGGTGAATCGGATACTTTTGATATCGTTCGCCTTATGCATTTTTGTTTTTGTATTGGCATTCTTGGTGATATTTAGAGCCCTCTAATTATTTCGCACTTTGATGGTGCTACATAGCCTTCCCGGTTTGTTGCCTTCTTTTGATAATTACCTTACCTTCACCGATGGGTCTAAGTCTGCGGACGGTGTTGGCTACTCTGTTGTTTTTCCTGATCGCACTTATATGTGTCGCTTACCTCCAGAGACTAGCATCTTTACAGCGGAGCTTTATGCTATTCACTATGCTCTTCGTCTCCTGCTTTCTCGTTGTCAGTCTTCCTTTGTGGTTGTTGTTGACTCTCGTAGTGCCCTCATGGCTCTCGGGTCCTTTAATCCGGTTTATCCAGTAGTTGTCGAGATCCAGCATTGGCTGTTTCTTGTTCAAAGTAAGTTTAAGTCGGTTGAGTTTTGTTGGGTTCCCAGCCATATTGGTGTGTCTTTAAATGAGCGTGTGGATGCTGCCGCCAAGGAAGCTGTCCGGTCTTGTCCCATCACTCGTAAAGGTATTCCATATTCCGACTTTTACCCGGTTAACCATTCCTCCATCCTTACCCGTTGGCAGGCTTCTTGGTCGTCTGTTACTGGTAACAAACTCCGTACTCTTAAATGTTGTTTCCTCGTGGCCATCCTCCTACCACCGTAACCGGCGGTGGGAAACTGCTCTGGCGAGGTTGCGTATTGGCCATACTCGCTTAACCCATGGTCACTTGATGGAGCGCCGCCTTGCTCCTTGTTGTCCTAATTGCATTGTCCCTCTTACGGTCATGCATGTCCTTCTTGAATGTCCTGACTTCCGGGACGAGCGTATGTCTTGCTTTCCGACCGCGAGCTTGTCCCTTAGTAGAATTCTTGGTGATTCGAAACACATTTGCAAATTTTCTACGCTAAAGGAATATGCAAATATCGAAAATTAGGAACAAAATGCCATTTTCTGCATCCTCGAAAATGCAGGAACATGTTGGGGAGGGGTACATGCCGTTTTGGAACAGGGTGTAGATACTTCCACCCCAAATTATGTCAATCTTCAATTAGTGACAAAAAATGCTACAATCTTCAGTGTCCGGAATTCCACGTGAGAGGTACACAGCGTTATAGACGGGAAGATCAATATGACACTACTGGCAATTTTTTAGAGGAAGGCAGAAACAGAGTAGAAAATATAAGAGAGAGGAACAGTCAGATGGAACCACTACAGGATTACAGAGGGGAAGGGAGATACCCACAAGACTGGAATACACATTATCAACGAATACACAGGTACTACACCACACAACACCCGCCCCACTACCGAAACTGGACGAATCACTTCGGAAACAACACACCCTGGACGCAAACACAGTGGCCTCCTTACCGGAGCCTCAGATATTAACACCAAGTAAGGCATCCGGCACTTCCACTACCACGATAACATCATTTATATTTGTCAACATTCAAGGTATAAAAACACGCAAATCCAACAAAGTTCACTTTATAGATGGTCTCCTTCATGAGCCAAATGCAGTGTTTGCAGCACTAACAGAAACCCACACAAAGGACTATCATGATGGTGAAATATGGATCTCGGAGTACAATCTTTTCAGATGTGATGGGAAACACCGGCTTCAGGGTGGGGGTCAGCCTATAAATCAAAGACACACTCATCTGTACTGAGCTGCTAAACACCTCAAATGATATGGTAGAAGTGCTGATAATCAAAATAGAGATTCTAAATGTAGTTATTGTCCTTGTATATAAGTCACCGGAGGCAAACCCTCAGCAGTTTAAAGACCAACTAATGAAAATAGAACACTGCTTGGAAAACCTCATAAATCCAGCTCCGAACATCATTCTGCTTGGGGACTTCAACCTACGGCACCTGAAATGGAAGCACCTAGCTAATACAGTAATATCAGAAAGAATACCAGGAAGTAGCCTTAATGAACAGGCACATGCAAATGACCTGCTACGGATGTGCGACAGGTTTGCCTTAAACCAGCAAATAGTAGAACCAACTAGGAAGGAGAACACGCTGAACCTCATTTTCACTAATAATGATGAATTGATCAGGAACATAATGATTACAAATACCTGTTACTCAGATCACAACTTAATTGAAGTTATGACAACCATGGGGAATAGACCTTCAAAACCAGTCCAGATTCCCAGTGGAGGAGATTTCAGCAAATTCAACTTCAATAATAGACAGATAAACTGGGAGCAAATAAACCAGGACTTCACAGAAATAAACTGGGAAGAACAGCTAGAAAATGCGAACCTGAACCAGTGCCTGGAAAAAATAAGCTCAGTAGCACTAGAAATATGTACAAACCGCATCCCCCTAAGAAAAAAGAGGAAGAGATGCAGATTGGAACGAGAACGTCGTTCCCTATATAGGCGAAGAAAACAAATTGCGGAACAACTTGAGAGTCGCACCCTATCTCAGGAACGGCGAAGAAGGTTAGGTAGCGAAATAGGAAAAATTGAACTCAAGCTACAAGAATCATACAAAACCCAGGAGAGGCAAAGAGAGCAAAAGGCCATCAGTGAAATAGAGAGAAACCCGAAATATTTTTTCTCCTATGCAAAATCAAGATAAAAAAGCACATCTAGTATCGGGTCCCTGCGAAAGGAAGATGGAACTTTCACCGATGACAACAAAGAAATGAGTGAGTGTGAACCTGGGCTCCAAGGGGTTGTCATAGCCAGGGGGTGGTAATGGGGGACGAGCTCCCATGACCTATAAAAAGCTCCCGCATGGCGTGCATCTCAAATAGTCTCTGATAACCAAGTCCAACTTCTGGCGTGTACGGGTGGCTTAGTTCTTAAGTCCGGCGGAACTGCTTTTACCGACAGGAGAAGGGGCGAGGGCGTGCATTTGGCGCCTTAAAACCAGCTGCTCCGGCTAGATGGGACTCGATAGCCTGGGAAGGCATCCCATCTAGGGGAAGGAAAACCATGATTTTAAACCTCCGCTGCCTTGCGGCCATACCCCCTTTTTGGGAAAGGCTTCAGGAGTGAACCTCGAGGAAAAATCCGGAATTGGAGCCCCTAAGACAGTTCGCTGTTGACTTCGACCTCGTTCTGGCAGCTCCTGCGATGGTGCTGGAACCATGTATATTGGCATTTGCCTTTCAATTGGCTAATTTCAGCAACATGGAGAGGGGGGACCTGCTGCATGGGTAACAGCTTCTCCATATCTACCTACCTAGGCTTTGCGCCCTAGAGTGGACACTCCAGCTCCGCCTCAGAGCATCGAACCAACATGGGAAGCGACAGTCTACCGATTTTAAGTCTTCTGCTTTGATTGGCGAAGAGTGCGACGCCAGGGGGTTCCTTCCAACGGTGGAAGGGGTCATCGCACCCCACTGGGCTGCTACCGCCCGCCTCAAGCTGGGAAGACCCCAGCCAATAAGGTGTTGCCTCGCCACGGTCCATTAACCTCACTGGGTGCGTGGGGTTTAGGGTGAAAACCGACGAGCGGCCTGACAACTTTGCACCAAGCAATACCAAACCTTAAAGGAAAAAATCAACTGCCCTAAAGCTGGGCACATGGAACGTCAGGACACTGACACAAGGTTTCTCTGATGACCTGCAACAAATCGACGACGCCCGAAAAACAGCAATCATCGATAGGGACCTGAGCAAACTGCAGATGGATATTGTTGCTCTCCAAGAGACCAGGCATCCAGGATGAGGATCTGTGAGAGAGGGCCTTCTCTTTCTTCTGGCAAGGAAAGCCTCCAGATATGATCAGAGAACATGGTGTGGGATTTGCCGTCAGGAATGCATTGTTGGGACACATTATACCACTGATGGGGGAAACCGAACGAATTCTGTCTCTGCAACTGCACTCCCAGATCGGACCAATCAATGTAATTAGTGCATATGCACCAACCCTGACTTCTCCAGCAGAGGCAAAGGAAAAATTCTGCGATGACCTCATCAGATTCATAACGAGAATCTCTGTAAAGGAGCCACTGTTCATCCTCGGCGACTTCAATGCCAGAGTGGGTGCTGATCACAACTTTTGGCCCACTTGTCTGGGTCAATTCGGCATAGAGAGGATGAATGAGAACGGGCAACGTCTGCTAGAACTCTGCTGCCTTCACGGTCTCTTGTGTCACCAACACGTTCTCGGCACAAAGCCTCAACACAGTCTCTCTCTTGGAGACACCCCAGATCCAAGTACAGACACGTGCTTGACCTGATTCTTACCAGGCATGCAAGTCTACTCAGCGTCAAGATTACGCATAGCTATCAGAGTGCTGTCTGTGACACCGACCACTCCTTGGTATGTACTAGGGTTAAGATGCAAACAAAGAAAATTCATCGCTCGAAAAAGGAGGGCAGACCTCGCATCGACACCACCAAGACCCGCAACCAGAACATGGTGGAAGATTTTGCACGTGTGCTTGAGGAAGCTCTCCCTGGCCCTGCTGGGGTCACCACATGTAAAAGATGGGAGCACTTCAGAGATGCTGTGTTCAACACTGCCATGTCCACATTTGGCAAGAAGACCAGCAGGTCGGCAGACTGGTTCGAGGCTCACTTGGAAGAGATGACACCTGTCATCGAAGAGAAGAGAAACGCCGTGGCAGCCTACAAAGCCTGCCCAAGTCAGCGCAACTTACAGATAAGAACATAAGAACATAAGAACAAAGGTAACTGCAGAAGGCCTATTGGCCCATACGAGGCAGCTCCTATTTATAACCACCCAATCCCACTCGTATACGTGTCCAACCCACGCTTGAAACAATCGAGGGATCCCACCTCCACCACGTTACGCGGTAATTGGTTCCACAAATCAACAACCCTGTTACCGAACCAGTATTTACCCAAGTCTTTCCTAAATCTAAACTTATCCAATTTATACCCATTGTTTCGTGTTCTGTCTTGTGTTGATACTTTTAATACCCTATTAATATCTCCTTTGTTATGTCCATTCATCCACTTGTAAACTTCTATCATGTCACCCCTAACTCTTCGCCTTTCCAGTGAATGCAATTTAAGCTTTATTAATCTTTCTTCATATGAAAGATATCTAATTTGGGGAATTAACTTTGTCATCCTATGCTGGACACGTTCAAGTGAATTTATATCCATTCTATAGTACGGCGACCAAAACTGAACTGCATAATCTAAATGGGGCCTAACTAGAGCAAGATATAGCTGAAGAACCACACCAGGTGTCTTGTTACTAACGCTTCGATTAATAAATCCCAATGTCCTATTTGCCTTATTACGAACATTCATGCATTGATCCTTTTGTTTTAAATTCTTACTAATCATAACTCCTAGATCCCTTTCGCAATCCGACTTCGCAATCTCAACACCATCTAGCTCGTATCTTGTAACTCTATCATCATTACCTAGCCTCAAAACTTTACATTTATTAGCATTAAACTGCATCTGCCAGTCTTTTGACCATTTTAAACCCCTATTTAGATCAACTTGAAGTGATACCGAGTCTTCTTTCGTGTTAATTTCCCTACCGATTTTTGTATCATCTGCAAATTTGCAAATGTTGCTACTCAAACCTGAATCTAAATCTTTTATATATATTATAAACAACAGAGGTCCCAGGACAGAGCCTTGAGGCACTCCACTAACAACATTATCCCACTCTGACTTAACCCCATTTATACTAACTCTGTTTCCTTTGGTATAGCCATGCCCTAATCCAACTTAATATAGCACCCCCAATACCATGAGCCTCTATTTTTTTAATTAGTCTTTCATGTGGCACTGTATCAAAAGCTTTGCTAAAGTCAAGGTACACAACATCACAATCCTTACCACTATCAACTGCCTCAACTATGCTGGAATAAAAAGATAGCAAATTTGTTAAACATGAACGGCCATTTGTAAAACCATGTTGCGACTCATTTATTAATTTATGTTTTTCAAGATGAAGACGAATTGCATTTGCAATTATCGATTCAAGTAACTTTCCCACAATAGACGTTTGGATAATTGGCCGATAGTTTGATGGAAGTGATCTATCTCCTTTCTTAAAAATTGGTACCACATTAGTTACCTTCCATGACTCTGGCACTCTGCCTAACTCTATTGATTTATTAAATATGGTTGACAGTGGCTCGGAAAGCTCCTCTTTGCATTCTTTAAGCACACTGGCAAACACTTCATCCGGCCCTGGGGATTTGTTTGGTTTTAGTTTTACTAATTGTTTAATTACATCCTCCCTGGTAACTGCTAAACTAATCAACCTGTCCTCATCCCCACCCACATAGACTTGTTCGGCTGAAGGCATATTGTTAAGTTCTTCTTTAGTAAACACAGATATAAAATATTTGTTAAAAATACTACTCATCTCCTCGTCATTATCCGTTATTTGACCTGTCTCAGTTTTTAATGGACCTATCCTTTCCCTAGTCTTAGTTCGATATAACTGAAAAAACTCTTTAGGATTTGTCTTTGCTTGCCCTGCTATGCGAACTTCATAGTTTCTTTTTGCTTTCCTTATCTCTTTTTTAACATTTCTAACCAGTTGTACGAATTCCTGTTCTAAAGTAACCTCCCCATTTTTAATCCTTTTGTACCAGGCTCTCTTTTTACCTATAAGGTTCTTCAAATTCTTTATCCACTTTGGGTCATTAGTATTCGATCTGTTCAATTTGTATGGTATACTACGTTCCTGTGCTTTGTTTAGAATATTCTTAAATAAGTTATATATTGAATCCACATCGAAATCCCCTTTTACGTCACCTATCGCTGGGTTCATGTCGCGCTCCAAGACCGGCCCACACCCTATACCCAAGACTTTCCAATCTATTTGACCCAGAAAATTTCTTAGGCTGTTAAAATCAGCTTTTCGAAAATCTGGCACTTTAACAGAATTTTCTCCTACAGGTCTATTCCATTCTATGCTAAATCTGATTTCTTTGTGATCACTGTTCCCTAGCTCACTCCCTATTTCCATGTCCTTAATTTGTGTTTCCCTGTTAGTTAACACTAAATCTAAAATATTATTTCCCCGCGTTGGTTCCTTAATGTGTTGCGTAAGAAAGCAATCGTCAATTAATTCTAGAAAATCTTCTGCTTCACTATTCCCTGTTTTGTTCAACCAGTTTATTCCACTAAAATTAAAGTCACCCATGACATAAATACTGTTAGATCTAGATGCTCTAGATATTTCATCCCATAGATGCTTTGCTTCCATTGTGTCTAAATTTGGTGGCCTATATATAACTCCTATTATAATATTATTTGCTTTTTCGTTTAATTCTATCCAAATAGTTTCTGTGTGTGGCTCAGTTTTGATTCCCTCTTTGAGACTACATTTCAAATTGTCCCTAACATATATGGCTACTCCCCTCCTCGTCTAATATATCGATCTGTGTGAAATAGTTTAAATCCATTTATTTGATATTCAGCTAATAGTTCTCTATTTTCTACATTCATCCACGTTTCGGTAAGTGCAATAATATCGATTTTTTCTGTGCAGACAAGAGCATTTAATTCGTTAATTTTATTTCTTAGACTTCTACTGTTAGTGTAATATACCCTAAGTGAATTGTTATTTTGAGGCCCTTCTTTTTCCCTGATCATTTTGCCAATTCCTTTCTCCCACAAACACCTACTTTTATTACCTCTTCCTCCAAATTAATTCCCATACCACTATCTACTAACAGTTTAAACCTAAACAAACACCTCTAACCACTGGTTCCAACGAGTTCGCAACAACAGCAACCCCAGCCCTTGATAGATGCACCCCATCACGAGCATACATTTCATTTCTTCCATAGAAGTGTTCCCAGTTGTCTATGAAAGATATTGCATTTGATTTGCAATATCTTTCCAGCCGGCAATTGACACCAAGTGCCCTCGACATCCATTCATTTCCCACTCCCTTCTTGGGAGAATGCCACATATGATCGGGATTCCTCCCTTGCTCCTAACTAATTCAATGGCTGTCCTGAATCTCTGTATTAGTTCCTCACTCCTAACTCGTCCAATATCATTACCCCCTGCACTAATACAAATTATGGGTTTGTTCCCATTTCCCGTCATAATATCATTCATGTTCCCAACAATATCACCAATTCCAGCTCCCGGATAGCAAACTCTTAATCTGTTCCCCCTATCTCTGGCACAAAACGTTCTGTCTAAATACCTCACCTGGGGATCTCCCACAACCAAAATTCGCTTCGGTACCTCCTTAACTTTCCTTCAGGCCATCCGCTGCAAAGTGCAGCAGAGTGTCAGGCGATGTGCCAACAACTATTGGCTCCAGCTCTGCTCCCAGATACTGACTGCAGCGGATTCAGGCAATATAAGGGGAATGTATGATGGCATCAAACAGACCCTCGGCCCAATCCAGAAAAAGGCCGCTCCTCTGAAATCTGCCATAGGCGAGGTGATTCAGGACCAGACACTGCAGCTGAAACGCTGGGTCAAGCACTACTCTGAGCTAAGCGCCAGGGAGAATGTGGTCACCGAAGACACCCTGAGCGCCATTGAGTGCCTGCCTGCCTGTGTTACCGGAGCTTGACAGCAAACCGACCCTCGAAGAACTCAGCGAGGCCCTGGACTCCCTTGCTTCTGGCAAAGCTCCTGGAAAAGATGGCATTCCTGCTCAGACCTTGACGTGCTGCAGAGGTAGCCTGCTCATAGAGCTGCATGAAATTCTCTGCCTCTGCTGGAAAGAAGTGCCACAGGACATGAAGGATGCCAACATCGTCATGCTGTATAAGAATAAGGGGGCATTAGAATCCCGTTTGGCTCCAAAAATGCAAAAAATGAAAACTCGTTCGATTTTAATCAAACTTTTTTGACAAGTTCTATATGAAAAGTGTTTCATCTGGTCCAAGTTTCAGCATCGTAGCATAAATAGGAAGGGAGAAAAAAAATATTGAAGTAGTTGTGAAAATTATGCCAAAATGGTCAAAATCGATTATGAATCAAAAGTGTCAACTGAAATCATAGCTATGACTCTTTGCTATCACAATAGCATATATTAAACAAATATTATAATTAGTTTAATTGGAAAAAATTAAGAGAAAAAAAAAAGGATTTTTTTTTTTCAATTTTTTTTTTTCATTTTTTTTTGGGGCGATTTGCATCAAACTTACAGACCTTACTGTACGTAAGCCTATCTGTAAGGATGCCAATTTTGGAGAAAATTGGTTGATGTCAACCTCAGCCACAGATTTTAGAACCTTAGACTTTATTAATTTCTGTTTTTTTTTTCAATTGACACAAACGTTTACAAAACTTTTTAATTTTTTATTCAATTTACATGAAACTTACACAGTATATAATGTATGGCATCTCTCTACATGTGCAAGTATTCATGTTTCTCTAAGTTCATTATTGATTTTATAATAGCAATAAACATGCCATATTTGCATAATTTTGGGGGGAACTTTGAACATTTGTATTAGGAAAACTAAAGATGTTTTGGAAATTCTTTTACTTCCAATCCTTTATTATATGCAATGTGTCAGAAAAGGGTCACAGAATAATTATATCTGAAACGTGTGTGAAGAAGTGTCGAATTGAAAATGTGAAAAAAACGTGAAAAAAAAAAAAACTCTCTTTCTATTACGCTGAAGTACTGAAACATGGGACAATTGCAGCCCTTTTCATATACAATAGTCAAAAATATTGGTTGACATTGAACAACTTTTCTGCACCATTCTAACGCCCCCTAANCTCGGGTCCACGGAGTGCGTTCCCTGGTGGAAACGGACTGTGCTCGGCTGTCCGGTAAGCGTGGCAGCCTGAAGAGGGCACCGCCGTCGGCAGACGACGATTCTTTTCTTTTCTTCGGAAAGAGTGCGGTGGCCCGTAGGGCATCCGTACGGCTAAACGTGAATGTTGGGCTTCTTATGTCTCCACAATTACGTCCGAAACTCCCCTGCCACAGATATGGAAGCGTATCCGCAAGATAGCGGGTAAGTTCGTTCCCGATGTTTCCCCGGTCCTTCACCTCCGTGGTACTCTTGTGGCGGACCCGTTGCAGGTCGCCCGAACTGGGTTCCCACTTTTCTTCTGTTAGCTCTGGTCTTCATCATCCCCAATCTTTCCTTCTTCGTAAACTTATTCTTGAGTCTCGTCCTTTAGATTTCTGCACTCATCTTCAACTTTCCTATAACGATCCCTTCTCTCTCTCTGAACTTCGTTCTACCCTGGCCCTCTGCGGTTCTATCGCGGCGGGCTCCGATGGTATTCATCGAGATGCTTCGCCCTCTCCCTCCGTGCACGTCTCAGTATTACTGAGTCTGTATAATCGGATCTGGGAGTCGTCGTCAGTCCCTGAGGACTGGCTCGATGCTGCTGTCCTCCCTGTTCGCAAACCAGGGTCTCTGGGAACTTCCCCTAAGGACTTTCGCCCTATTGCCCTCACAAGTTGTCTGCAAACTCTTTGAGCGTATGGTTAACGTTCGTCTGATGTGTTTCCTGGAACACCATCACCTCCTCTCCCCTTCTCAATTTGGTTACCGCAAGTGCTGCAGCACGACAGATGTCCTGGTGAACTTGGAGGTCTATATTCATACTGCTTTTGCTGCGAAGACCTCCGTTGTTGCCGTCCTTTTTTACCTGGAAAAGGCTTACGACACCACTTGGAGTTATCATATTCTATCCCAGCTTCATTCTTTTGGCCTTCGTGGTCATCTCCGTCTCTTTCTCCGCAGCTCCCTCTCTCGTCGATCCTTTCGGGTGCGCCTTGGTTTACGCTCTCTCTGCCTCTTTTCAGCAATACGAAGGTGTGCCCCAGGGTAGTGTTCTGAGCACTACTCTTTTTGTGGTTGCCCTCAATGGTCTGCTTTCCTCTCTTCCTTCAGGTGTCTTCTCCGCTCTCTATGTTGATGATCTTACCCTTTGCTGTCAGGGTGATGATTCACCTCTCCTTCAGCGCCGGCTTCAACTTGCGATTGATGCCGTGTCGTCTTGGGCCACTGATCATGGCTTCAAGTTCTCTGCTTCTAAGACTTGTGCCATGTCTTTTACTCGGAAACGGGTCGTTCTTCGTCCCTCTTTGTCGCTTTATGGTCATCCCCTTGAGTACAAAGATTCCGCGAAGCTTTTGGGGTTATTCCTTGACACTCGTTTGTCTTGGTCTCTCCATATTTCTTACCTCCGTGTTGAGCGCTCCAAGACCCTATCCCTCCTTCGAGTGTTGTCCCATACTTCTTGGGGAGCGGATAGGCGCAGTCTCCTTGCTTTGCATTCCTCTCTCGTCCTATCTAAGCTCGATTATGGTTGCCCTGCTTACTCTTCTGCTTCTCCTTCTGCTCTTCGCCGTCTTGATGCTTTGCACCATACTGGGCTGCACCTCAGTTCTGGCGCCTTTCGTTCGACTCCCGTCCTTAGCTTGTATGTTGACACTGGCTTCCTATCTCTCCAGGACCGCCTTGATCGCTACTGTCTTCACTATCCTGCGCGGTCCTTGCAACATCCTTCCTCTCCCCTGTCGTGCTTTAAGTTTTACCCCTCCTGCGGTGTCTGTTCCTCTTCACCACCTCCCTCTTTCTGTCCGGTTATCTCGCTTACAGGATTCTCTTTCCATTCGTGTTTCTAATGTTTCTCCTCGTGTTGTTCCTTCTTTGCCCCCATGGAGAGTCCCCCTTCCGTAGTTTTGTACGTCCTTGACCCGCGTCACTAAAGCTTTTACCCCTCCTACGGTTCTAAAATGCCTTTTCCTTGAGCACTTTTCTTCTCACTCCCACTCCGATTCTGTCTTCACCGATGGGCCCCTCCGCGGTGCCTCCTTGCCATGGTGAGGGCTCGCGTACACCTCCCTGGGACCGGTGTGGGTTGTCTGTGCTCCCTCTCCTGCCCACTCTTTGGGTGGTGTACGTGCTGAAGGGCACCACGCAGGGCCTTGTGAGCCATCGGACCACCCGCTGGAGGGGTCGCCTCTGAGAGGCCGCCCTGAGTGGATGGTTGGGTGTCCAGGCTGGGGCGATAGGGGGACTGGGGTCTTAGCACCAGTGTGGGAGAATGTACGAAGTAGTAGGACTCCCCTGTAGAAAAGGGGGAGCACCGCTGGGGACGACGCACCCTTCCTGCACTGGCCTGCGCTCGGCCTCCCTGGCTGCCCTGGTAGGTGGTATCCCTTGGTTCCAGGTCCCATCCCTTATATTTGGTGTGCTGTATGGTTAACGACTTGACTTCTCTTACCCAGGCTCATGGGGTGGGCGACCAGACCCCTGAGTCAGACCGTCCTGGAAGACCGGGATCTGTAGCCCCTGCTACAGGACCCGGTTTAGGCCCAGACCGGACTCTTCATCCCTGCTCCCCTCCCTCCTCTGTGGTTGGGTCGAGCCCCAAGCCTGCTGTGGTGACAGTCTCGTCCCCTTGCACAGCTCCATCTCTTCTTGTGACTACTGGACCTTTCGAACCGTGTCTCTCTAAGGGTTCTCATCGCCGTCCCCGCCACGGCCGCTCTCGTGTGCTCCCTTCCCATCTTCCTTCGTTCCATGCTTTGTTGGTCCTGCTACGTGGACTAAGTACTTTGACCTCCAACCTTTGGATTCAACTCCTGACGATTTTTCCCTTCATAGGCATCTTGTCGATTCCGTGGATGCCTCTGTCACCTTCAACCCCACTCGTCTTGGTACCCGTGTCGTTGCTGCTCCTTCTCAGGATGCGGCCACCCGCTTGGCCGCCTTATCCTGCCTTGCGAGACCCCTGTTCGGGTCTCGAAGAACGCTCGGTTGAATGCCAGTGTTGGCACTGTTCTCCCCCTCACCATGTTGCACCGGTGTTAGGGATCTCAAGGACTGCCACGAGGATATCAAGCATATCCTCGAGGCCCAGGGTCATTCTGTCCTCCAGGTGGATACATTTACTCGTTCCCCTCGTGGTCATCGCCGTCTGCCCTTTCGGGTTGTGAAGGTTACTTTGATGGTAGGACCCTTCCGCCCTCTGTCATTCTTGCTGGTGTCAAATGCTCCGTTCAGGAATATATTCCCTCTCCGAGGCTCTGCGGTAAGTGCTGGAGTTTGGGCATGGTACCCTCAATGCTCTAGTCCTGTCTCTCTCTGTCCCCTGTGTGGAAGCGATGGTCACTCTAAGTTTGAGTGCACTTCTCCCCAGGCCCGCTGCCTCAATTGCGGTGAGGCCCACCCTACCTTCTCCCGTGCGTGTATTCGTTACAAACTTGAGGCGGCTGTCCTCATTGAAGCACCGAGACCGTTTGTCTTTTCCTGAGGCTCGGCGCCAAGTTCATCGTCTCCCCTCTTTCGCTGGTGTGTCCTATGCTCGCGTGGTGCGCTCTTCCTCTCCTCGTCCTTCCCGCCTTCCTCAGTCTCACAACTGTTTCCGAGCCTTAGACCCGGACACTCCCACCACCACCTCCCCTGTTTCCCTCCTTCTGTTCCGAAGGGTCCCCTTCTGGTTCTCTGTCTAGGGCTTCCCTTCTTTCTACCCAGTCTGTCACGTCTCCTGTGTCTTCTTTTTCCTCTCCCTTAGTCCTCCTTCCCGTCATTCTCCTCCGTCTCTTGGCTCTCCACGCCGCCTGACTGTGCGGGCCGACGTCCACGCTATCTTTTGAGTCAGAAGCGGAACCTGGCTCCTCTCCTTCCCTCCCCTGTCGGTAAGTGGCTTCGCTTTCTTCTTCACCCCCTATCTCTGATTCTATCGTTCCTGCCCCTCCCGCTTCGTGGTGGAGCCCCCTGTTCCTACTGTAGGGGTTCCTTTAGCCCCCAGTTCCATCTCGGTTATTGCCCTTGCTGAGGTGCGCTCCCCTCTTCTGCCCCTCCTCCTCCAGACCCTGCTCATCCCCCTCTGCTCTGTCCTCCCGCTTCTTTCCCTCCTTCCTTACTCAGTTTACCCATGCCNAGCAGCTGAGAAAAGGTGATGAAAATGATATAGCTAATAAGCCAAGACCGAACCAAGCTACTACACAGTCACATCAGGAGGAAGACAACAGTGAAGGAACAGGTGATGATAAATTAGGGTGGGCGAGGACAGGTACACAGAGAATGACAGAGGTGTGTGAAGACTCACAAAAGGTTCCAGGAGGTCTTTACAATAGAAACAGGGAGATTGCACGGCGCTGAGGGAGAGGGGCCAGCAAACCAGGTGACCTTGGATAGGTTCGAAATTACAAGAGATTGAGGTCAAGAAGCACCTATTGGAGCTGGATGTGAGAAAAGCGGTTGGGCCGAACGGAATCTCGCCAGGGGTATTGAAAGAGTGTGCAGAGAGCACTTTGCTTGCCACTCCATAGTGTATAGTAGGTCACTGGAAACGGGGGGAGACCTACCAGAAATATGGAAGACTGCTAATGTAGTACCAATATACAAAAAGGGTGACAGACAAGAGGCACTGAACTACAGGCCAGTGTCCTTAACTTGTATACCATGCAAGGTGATGGAGAAGATTGTGAGAAAAAACCTCAAACACATCTGAGAGAGAGAGACTTCGTGACAACCCATCAACATGGGTTCAGGGAGGGTAAATCTGCCTTACAGGCTTGATAGAATTCTACGATCAGGTGACAAAGATTAAGCAAGAAAGAGAAGGATGGCGGACTGCATTTTTTTGGACTGTCGGAAAGCCTTTGACACAGTAGTACCCATAAAAGGTTGATGCATAAGCTGGAGAAACAGGCAGGAGTAACTGGTAGGGCGCTCCAGTGGATAAGGGAGTACCTAAGCAATAGGAAGCAGAGAGTTACAGTGAGGGGTGAGACCTCAGATGGCGTGACGTCACCAGTGGAGTCCCACAGGGCTCTGTACTTGGACTATCCTGTTTCTGATATACGTAAATGATCTCCCAGAGGGTATAGACTCATTCCTCTCAATGTTTGCTGACGACGCCAAAATTATGAGAAGGATTAAGACAGAGGAGGACAGCTTGAGGCTTCAAGAAGACCTGGACAAGCTGCAGGAATGGTCGAACAAATGGCTGTTAGAGTTTAACCCAAGCAAATGTAATGTAATGAAGATAGGGGTAGGAAGCAGGAGACCAGATAAAAGGTATCATTTGGGAGATGAAATACTTCAAGAGTCAGAGAGAGAGAAAGACCTGGGGGTTGATATCACGCCAGACCTGTCCCCTGAAGCTCATATCAAGAGGATAACATCAGCAGCATATGCCAGGTTGGCTAACATAAGAACGGCCTTTAGAAACTTGTGTAAGGAATTTTCAGAACATTATATACCACATATGTCAGACCAATCCTGGAGTATGCGGCTCCAGCATGGAGTCCATCTAGTCAAGCATAAGACTAAACTGGAAAAGGTTCAAAGGTTTGCCACCAGACTAGTACCCGAGCTGAGAGGTATGAGCTACGAGGAGAGACTACGGGAATTAAACCTCAGTTCGTTGGAAGACAGGAGAGTTAGGGGGGACATGATCACCACATTCAAGTTTCTCAAGGGAATCGACAGGGTTGATAAAGACAGGCTATTTAACACAAGGGGCACACGCACTAGGGGACTCAGGTGGAAACCGAGTGCCCAAATGAGCCAGAGATATTAGAAAGAACTTTTTTAGTGTCAGAGTGGTTGAAAAATGGAATGCATTAGGAAGTAATGTGGTGGAGGCTGACTCCATACATAGTTTCAAGTGTAGATATGATAAGAGCCCAAAAGGCTCGGGAACCTGTACACCTGTTGATTGACATTTGAGAGGTGGGACCAAAGAGCCAGAGCTCAACCCCCGCAAGCACAACTAGGCGAGTGCACACACACACACACACGTACGCACGCACGACCCTCACCCCACAACCATGTACACAAATGGAAACAACACACAATATACAAAGGAATCATGAGCGAGGAATACATTACTCAGAGACGGGAACATATTTCTCAGGGAACGAATCCCAAGGATACTTTCGCTTATAGGCCTCCCAAATCAAATACTCCATGTTGGTAGGGGGACGATCCCCCTGCTGCCATGGGCCCTGCATAAACTCGGGAATCACCAGATCAGGCGGAAATGGCTACTCCCGAAGCTCACCGACGCAAGTCGCATAACGAGGCGTGGGAGTGCAAATCACTTCCTTCGAGGAACCAGATGACGTCAAAGAAGTGTACGAGGGCTGCCGAGCCGGCCGCGCGAGATGGTAACCCCTCCACTGAAACCGCAGGAGACACTAAAGAGACGGCCGGAGACGGAAGAGGCGTCGAGACTGCCGCCGATGAAACGGGGAACGAGGAAGGGGTTACGGAACCCCCATAGCGAGGAGCCTTTCAACCCCACCACCACCAGGCCACCGCGTTCACCACGAACCTCAGCAGGGGGAACCACCCCCCACGAAGAACTGAAGCCATCGGACGCAGGCGACGCATCCGAAGCAGGATCCACAGACACCACACCAGAAGGAGAGGCCGAAACACTAGCACTGGTATCCGCAGGCAAATGCACCTTTGCCACCACCGTAGTATGCAACGCAACCGGAGCCACCCCGCCGTCGCCGGAAGATCTACAATCGTCGAAGTCGCCAACGTTAGCCCATGCAGAAGAAGAATGCCGGAAGGTTCTTGGAATGCTTAGGCTCTGGCCGCACATCATCAGACCCGCAGGCTGACTCGGACACGCGCAACACAAGCCAGGCGAACCGATGCACGTCGTAGAACTGCAGCATCCTCAACCACATGGGGTACCAGGCCAGGAACAGGAAGAAGGGCCGGATCCACCCCAGCACCCAGCACAGCCGGAACAGATGGCGAGGGTGCAGGGACAGGGTCAGACGCAGCAGAGGAAGAGCTGGAAGATGGGGGATTCGAGCAGAAGGCAGTCGGAAGAACCCGGGGGCACATCCGCGGCTGAAGAGACGTCCACATACAACGAAGCCTCCTCCACAGGAAGCGGCAGAAAATCCTCCTCACTGACGAGGTTCACAGGCGCAACAGCAGGCACAGAACAGCCAGCAGCCTCATGGCGCAAGAGGCCACAACGATAACACGTCCGAGGCTGGCGGGCGTAAAACACCCGAACGTTGTATCTCATAAGTCGCACAGAGGACAGAATGTCTGCTCTGAGCCACATGCCCAGGGTGCGAATGTTAGTCCTTATCATGGCCTGTCTTCTTTGTTATCAGTAGTGATACGATTTTGTTGCCACAGACCTATCAAGAACTAGGTGGTGGTGGTCCTTAAGATGTTGTCTAGAAGTAAAACATGGAGCAAGGAAAACAACCACATATGTATAAATTTGTGACTTTATACTAACAAAGTCACAAATTTATACGTATAAGTCACACATGAATATATTCAACAAGGCGATTTCCTTACAACATAAAATCACTATGTATTAGTCTTATAACCTCAAGTGGCTCTGACCACCCCACGGCTCGCTGTCCCATACCTGGTACCGTGCATCCAGCCACCACAGCTATCATCCGATGACACACATATTTAAGCCTCTAGGAAACCTGGACTCTTATAAAACCTCTCCAACTTCTGTAATATTACTCTACCCAATCTTGCAACCCTGGTTATATACAAGGATAGGCTTATCTGACTGTACGGTCAGAGAAAACCCCTCAAATAGCAGGAACGGTCGGCAGCGATTCACCTCCCCCTCCAGTCAAGATGGCGTCCACCTCTCTTGCACCATCGCCCCTTAATACTCTTGTGACGATAATCTCTTTCAAGAGAGATTGAGCCTGCTCTTCCCTACATAAAGTTACTTACATATATACAAGAATTACGATGCTACCTTCAAGATACATCTACCAGTAGCACAAAATGTTTTGACTAGGAGGCAAAACGTACCCCCTACTCCACACTCCCTCCACGCCGGCTCGTCCGTCGTCAACCATCAAACAACCATTCCCAGCCTGCCTGCTTCTGATTGGTGACCAGCCGACGGCACACCTGCACATCTGCACCTCAGCGCCCTCTACCTGAGTCGATATCTGGGCTTGATCCAGCCATTGAAGTCAGAATATCCTTGTGCTCTCAAGCTGTGAACAACCAACTGATACACGTCCTCTGTATATCGGTGGCGGTTCTCAGCTAGCGCTCATATTCTAAGCACCCATTATTGTCATTTTGCCTTTATAATATTCCTAGAGTAAATTATCCCTTTTCTTCATTTTTGTTATATTTTTTGACTTGTTTGTTTGCACTGTACATAGCCAAGAGATTGTCTTTGTTTAAATTTGTTTTCCAGTTAATTAAAGTTTCATTATTCATACTATGTGTTTTGCCTGTCTTACCTTACTTTACCACAGACAAACAGCCAAGCAGTTTTTTTTTTTTTTTTTTTTTTTTTTTTGTGCGTGTGTGTGTGTAAATGTGACAGGCATTGACACCAGCCATTAGGAAGACTGCCGAACATCTACACTCCTACATTTTCCCATCACATTTCAAGGGGGCCTGTCCAAAGAGCTTCACTCAGGTACTAGTACTAGAACATCAATTTGTGGTAAGTGTACTTGGCTTTGATACAGTTGCTTTTCAATATTTTCATTACTTTTCATATTTATATGGTGCTGTGTGCATTCCGAGAGTAGCATATGGTGAGTGTTGGATAACTTTGGATTAGGTGGTGACTGTAGGCCTCAGTCATTCTCTTAATTGGTCGTCCCTCCCTCAGTGTTATTACTCGTGTTTACCACCTTTTGTCCCTAGGATATTTCTCACTCAGACAGATCATCATTTTGGGTACCCTGGTACTTTGATTTGTCTTCGGGTCAAAGCACCCTATCTTCTGCAATCCGACCGAAGGAGGATACAGAGGGCCATAGTTCCTCTAGCACGGACTACGTTGCTGAGTTGGGACCTCAGCAGCAGTTCTCGTCACCAGTTGACACTCGCACCCCTACACGTCGGTCAGAGATGATGATATTTACTTAGGTTGGGAATTAGCTTTCTTTTTTCAGAGCACAAAGTTCGCCAATTCTGTAAGTATCATATTTCATTTAGTGTGGAAAACCTTTGCTTATGTCCTATAGAGATTCGGCAAGGTATGCCTACATTCTTAGACTACCTTATTCACTTTTGAAGCAATTAAATGTTTCATTTGTTTTAGAAACTATCAGTTTCATTTATTTAGTAGGATTTTCTTGCCCTTATTCTCTTACATTGAGTACTGGGTACAAGATTTAATGCGATTTTGATTGACTAATCATTTACCATCCTAAAATTAACGTAAATTGTTAAAGATTAAAATTCCACAGGATAGTTACCAGTTGCCACGTTATCCTGTTTCTGACATTTACCATATCACAACTATATTCGTTGTACATTTATTTGCTATCTTTCACCATGTTTCGTCTCCAAGCTTTCCGTAATGATCCAGCAGGTGAAATAGGGACCTTAAGTCGCACCAAGAGGACCGAATTACAAGCTCTTGCCCACGACTATCAACTAGATGCTCCCCAAGGAGCCAACAAAAATTCCTTGCAAAACTTAATCTTGAATCACCTCTTAGACGAAGGGAAGATTGACTCTGAAACTCACGAAAATTATTCTATTGCAGATAGACATGCTCTAGCAACTGTGAAGCTAAAGCTCGAACTTGCAAAAGATCGAGCGAGAACAACAAAAAGATCTACTAATGAGGTAAAGAGAGGCTGCCATACGGAAGGAACAGGAACGTGAGGCGACCCTGCTCAAGGAACAACACAAATAAGAGGTGGCCCTCAAAGAACGTGAGGCTGCCCTACTCCGTGAGCGAGAGCAGCTTGAAGGAAGAAAACGTGACCTGGAGATACAACAGGAGTACAGTAAATGGCAAGCTGATCGTGCTCTCGAATATCGTCAAAAAGAACTAGCGTTGCAAACTACACACATCACTCGGTGCCAACACGCTACAGCTACTCTTCCCGTAAGTTTCAATGTCTCCCATGCAAGTAAGGTAATGCCACCATTCGTTGAGACAGAGATCAACGTCTTTTTCACCACTTTTGAGACCCTAGCTAAAAAACTTAGCTGGCCTGCAGATCAATGGTCTACCCTTCTCAGAGTGCATCTCACAGGTAGAGCTGCAGTTACTCTCAGTACCTTAGCCTCTGAGAATGACTACCAGACCCCTGAAGCAAGCAGTTTTGGACGCCTACCTTCTCTCTACCGAAAGCTACAGACAAAACTCCGTGATTATCTAAAGGGAAGTACCACCACCTTTCTAGAATTTGCCAATACAAAGAAAAGATATTTCATGAAATGGCTGGAAGCAGCACATGTCTCTACATTCAACCCGTCCTCTCCAAATTCGCATAGTCAATATTGACTTATTAGTTACGTGCATAGGTGACATACTAAACATAATAGTTTCCCTTGAAAAGCTTCATAGAAAACACAGACCTTACCTAACCTACTTTAGTATGTTAAAATAAGCATCTTACAGCTTCGTAATTACAATTGTTACTTAACCTATTATAAGTATAGGTTAGGTAATAATTGTAAGTACGAAGCAATAAGATGCTTATCTTAACATACTAAGTAGGTTAGGTAAGATCGGTGTTTTCTATGAAGCTTTTCAAGGGAAACTATTATGTTTAGTATGTCACCTATGCACATATTTAATAAGTCAATAATGACTATACGAATTTGCGAGGACGGGTTGCTACATTTGCAGAACTCGTCAACCTCATGCTAGTTGAGGAATTCTCGAGACGTGTTCCACCTTCCGTCCGTTTATATTTAGCAGATAAAGAAGAAACCAACTACATCAAATGTGCGAAGTCGGTTGACACCTACAGCCTAATCCACCGGCTGACACCAGAACCACCTTCCAGTAAGAAGTCTTGGTACAGTTACGATAAAGTGAGTACAGATCAAGCAAGCTCTCAATTGTATTGCAAACTCTATGGACATACCATAGATAAATGTGGGAAGTCTCAATACAAAGGCAATAATGAATCTACTAAACCCAAACAGACTCCTCCTAAGTCCGGTAAGCCTGTGATGAATGTTGGTGTTCCTGTTAATGATCTTTCTCTCTTCAGTAAACACCTGTATCCTGGAACTGTCTCTACCAACGGTTCAGATTCGGAGGGACGTTTCAAATTGAAGACCTTGAGGGACACAGCGGCTCTTCAGTCCATAATATTGAAATCAGCTGTGCCTAACATCACCTACACCGGGGAAACCGTCCTTAACACTGACCTCACTGCTACCACTCCGTATCCACTCCCATGCCTGGAGTGCAACTTCTCCTGGGCAACGACTTGGCAGAAAATCTGCAGCCGTCAAACCTAATCATCATGGACAAACCCCAGGTGTGTACCTCTGTAATGGATAATCCCATCTTTGAGTATGTTACAGCAGAGGTCCAAGAAAGTGATGAAGTTTCTCCTCCGGTTTTGGTGATCACCCGTGCACAAGCTGCACGACCGCAACCAGCTGACTCTACTGCTACCGCTGTCCCTCAAAACCCTCAGAATCTACCACCGAATCTAAATAGGTTGGAGTTCCGTATGTTACAGAGGGAAGATCTTTCATTAACACCATTATTCTTCCAGGCTGAGACTCAACCTGACAGTATCCCAGGGTTCTTCCTAGAGAATGAGCTGCTCTACCGCAGGTACAGACCCAGTAAGCTGAAGGAGGTTGACGATTGGGCCAATGTCGGCCAACTAGTGATTCCTACCAGCCTACGGCCCTATATTCTACACCTGGCCCACGGAGCACTTTCTCACTATGGTTTTAACAAAACCTACCACGGAATCAGACAAGACTACTACTGGCCAGGTATGGTTAAGGAGTCAAACAGTACGTACAACAGTGTCATACATGTCAGATGGCAGGTAAACCTAACATCTCTATCCCCAAGGCGCCATTGACTCCTATCCAGGTGCCTGCGGAACCTTTCCACAGACTCGTCATTCCTACCAGGCGCCATTGAATCCTATCCAGGTGCCTGCGGAACCTTTCCAGACTCGTCATAGACTGTGTTGGTCCTTTACTCCGGACTAGTTCTGGCAACGCCTATATACTAACCATTCTGTGTCCTACCACCAGATTCCCCATAGCAGTTCCAGTAAAGAACATTACGGCTGCTACTGTGGTGAAACAACTATTGAAGATCTTCACCCAGTATGGATTTCAAAGAAGTTCAAAGTGACTGTGGCACCAACTTCATCAGTGTTCTCTTCACGAAGACACTGGAAGAGTTCAACATCACACAGGTATTGTCCAGCCCCTATCATCCTGCTTCACATGGTTCTCTTGAACGAAGTCATCAGACTATTAAAGCACTCCTAAAGAAATTTTTCAATGAAACCTTGACGGACTGGGATAAACAACTTTACCTCATTATGTGCATTTTCAGAAGTCTCCCCAATGAGTCTCTAGGAGCATCTCCTTATGAGATGCTCTACGGACGTAAGTGCCGTACTCCTCTCAAAGCTTTTAAAGACTCTCTACGTAATGCCACCTTCAGTGAGCCTCAGAATGTGCCCCAGTTTCTTCAAAACTTAAAACACATTCTAGAGAGAGTACGTAAATTTGCTAATGACAATCTGTTGAAAGCTCAGGAGAGGATGAAAGCTCATTTTGTCCAAAGCAGCGAAATAAGGAAATTTAAACCAGGAGACTTCGTGTTGGCCTATTTTCCTATCCCAGGTTCTCCTATGCAAAACAAGTTTTCAGGACCATACCGCATCAAGGAGTGCAGAAACAACCACAACTACGTTCTTGAGACTCCAGATAGGCGGCGGAAGACCCAGTTGTGCCAAATCAACCTCCTGAAGCAGTATCAAGGTACTCCCCCCCACTGTGTTGGTATCATCCCCATTTAAAGGTCCATACCTCCACAGTGAGACTTTCCCTGCTTCTCCTCCCGAAAGCACTAACACTGAGTCAGTGCCTTCCAACTCGGAAATCCTAACTGATCTTCATACCAATTTACAGGACTATAATAGTGC
>WNGS01163174.1:29195-41698 GCA_020271785.1 Procambarus virginalis | reverse complement strand
TCTCCCTCGCGCTCTCCTCCTTTTCATAACACTGTCTTCGACGCTGCCCTCCGCTCTAATCCTCGCTCTTCCTCTCGGGGTCTACGGAAGTGCGTTCCCTGGTGGAATGCAAATGTGTTCGGGCTGTCCGCTGTAAGCGTGCAGCCTGGAAGAGGCACCGCCGTCGGCAGACGGCCGATTCTTTTCTTGTCTTTCGTAAAGCGAGTGCGGTGGCCCATAGGGCCGTCCGTACGGCTAAACGTGAATGTTGGGCATCTTGTGTCTCCACACTTATGTCCGAAACTCCCCTGCCATAGATCTTGAAGTGTATCCACAAGATAGCGGGTAAGTTCGTTCCCGATGTTTCACCGGTCCTTCACCTCCGTGGTACTCTTGTGGCGGACCCGTTGCAGGTCGCTACCGAACTGGGTTCCCACTTTTCTTCTGTTAGCTCTGGTCTTCATCTTCCACAATCTTCCCTTCTTCATAAACCTGTCCTTGAGTCTCGTCCTTTAGATTTCTGCACTCGTCTTTGACTTTCCTATAACGATCCCTTCTCTCTCTCTCTGAACTTCGTTCTGCCCTGGCCCTCTGCGGTTTTACGGCGGCGGGCTCGGATGGTATTCATTATGAGATGCTTCGCCATCTCCCTCCGTGCACGTCTCGGTATTTACTGAGTCTTTATAATTGGTTCTGGGAGTCGTCGTCAGTCCCTGAGGACTGCCTCGATGCCGTTGTCCTCCCTGTTCGCAAACCAGGGTCTCTGGGAACTTCCCCTAAGGACTTTCGCCCTATTGCCCTCACAAGTTTTGTCTGCAAACGCTTTGAACTTATGGTTAACGTTCGTTTGATGTGGTTCCTGGAACACCATAACCTACTCTTCCCTTCCCAATTTGGTTTCCTCAAGTGCTGCAGCACTACAAATGTCCTGGTGAACTTGGAGGTTCGTACTGCTTTTGCTGCGAGGACCTCCGTTGATGCAGTCCTTTTTGACCTGGAAAAGGCTTACCACACCACTTGGCGATATCATATTCTATCCCAGCTTCATTCTTTTGGCCTTCGTGGTCATATCCCTCTCTCGTCGTTCCTTTCTGGTGCGCCTTGGTACTACTCTCTCTCTGCTTGTTTTCAGCAATATGAAGGTGTGCCCCAGGGTAGTGTTCTGAGCACTATTCTTTTTCTGGTTGCCCTCAATGGTCTTCTTTCCTCTCTTCCTTCAGGTGTCTTCTCCGCTCTCTATGTCGATGATCTTACCCTTTGCTGTCAGGGTGATGATTCGCCTCTCCTTCAGCGCCGACTTCAACTTGCGATTGATGCCGTGTCGTCATGGGCCACCGATCATGGCTTCAAGTTCTCTACTTCTAAGACTTGTGCCATGTCTTTTACTCGTAAACGGGTCGTTCTTCGTCCTTCTTTGTCACTTTATGGTCATCCTCTTGAGTACAAAGATTCCGCAAAGCTTTTGGGGTTATTCCTTGACATTTGTTTGTCTTGGTCTCCCCATATCTCTTACCTCCGTGTTGAGTGCTCTAAGGCCCTTAACCTCCTCAGGGTATTGTCGCATACTTCTTGGGGTGCGGATAGGCGCACTCTCCTTGCTTTACATTCCTCTCTCATACTGTCTAAGCTCGATTATGATTGCCCTGCTTACTCGTCTGCTTCTCCTTCTGCGCTTCGCCGTCTTGATGCTTTGCACCATACTGGTTCTTGCACGGTCCTTTACAATATCCTTCCTCTCGCCTCTGTCGTGCGTTAATTTTTACCCCTCCTGCGGTTCCTGATCCTCTTCACCACCTCCCTCTCTCTGTCTGGTTATCTCGCTTACAGGATTCTCTTTCTATTCGTGTTTCTAATGTTTCTCCTCGTGTTGTTCCTTCTTTGCCCCTGTGGAGAGTCCCCCTTCCACAGTTTTGTACATCCTTGACCCACATCACTAAAGCTTTTACTCCTCCTACGGTTCTAAAACACCTTTTCCTTGAGCACTTTTCTTCTCACTCCCGCTCCGTTTCTGTCTTCACCGATGGGTCCAAGTCTGCGGATGGTGTTGGCTACTCTGTTGTTTTTCCTGATCACACTTATGTGTCGCTTACCTCCGGAGACTAGCATCTTTACAGCGGAGCTTTATGCTATTCTCTATGCTCTTCGTCTCCTGCTTTCTCGTTGTCAGTCTTCCTTTGTAGTTCATCCAGTAGTTGTCGAGATCCAGCATTGGCTGTTTCTTGTTCACAGTAAATTTAAGTCGGTTGAGTTTTGTTGGATTCCCAGCCATATTGGTGTCTCTTTAAATGAGCGTGCGGATGCTGCTGCCAAGGAAGCTGTCTGCTCTTGTCCCATCTCTTGTAAAGGTATTCCATATTCCAAATTTTACCCGGTTATCCATTCCTCCATCCTTACCCATTGGCAGGCTTCTTGGTCTTCTGTTACTGGTAACAAACTATGTACGTTTAAATGTTGTGTTTCCTCGTGGCCGTCCTCCAACTGGCGATGGGAAACAGCTCTGGCGAGGTTGTGTATTGGCCATACTCGCTTAACCCATATTCACTTGATGGAGCGCCGCCCTGCTCCTTATTGTCCTAATTGCATTGTCCCTCTTACGGTCGTGCATGTCCTTCTTGACTGTCCTGACTTCCAGGATGAGCGTGTGTCTTGCTTTCTGACCGGCCCCTCGTGGTCACCTGTCCCTCAATAGAATTCTTGGTAACTCTGGCACTTTTGATATCGTTCGCCTTATGCGTTTTTGTTCTCGTATTGGCATCCTTAGTGATATTTTTATCGCCCTCTGATTATTCCCCACATTTAATGGTGCTACATATCCTTCCCAGTTTGGTGCCTTCTTTTGATAATTACTTACTTACTAAGGTCCAGTTACAGTTATCACACAGACTAGCTGGAATAGGCCTTTGCCTATCGGCCTCGGTAATTTGAACTCCTTCCCGGGGCGGGATTATGAAGAACACCGATCGGCTGACTTGATTCAGCAGAAGGAATTAATGCACATAAGACGAATGATACAATAACATTTAATTTGAGTACTCACTTTGATTATACAGGTATCTTCCACAATACGTTCACACTCACTATGACCCCACTGTTGATTGAAGGTCTAACGCCACAGAGGCAGTCCAGGTTACACTAGCACAGAGCGATGGAGGAGGGAGGTGAGTGAAGTGTGGGAGAGGGTAACGTTTGACTTAGCCATGGGGACTTCTCGCCCTCCAGTGAAGAGGACTTTGTCAGCTGATCTGGCATTTACGGTGCCGGTGGATCATTCGTTGGTTGGTGTTGCCCTGGTGGACGTGCTTCATGTGCAGCTGTCGGACCTGGTGGGCATCCAGCTGCTTCAGGGCAACCGTGCTGTGGTAAAGTTTCGCCTCCAGGCTGCCTTTCAGGCGTTTCTCGAGCGGTTTACCCTCTCCCAGATACTGCTGGTTCTGTTAAGGTAGTGAATCTTAGTGTCACCTTGACGTCTGTGGCGGTGCATTGTGCCCCCTTCGAATTTCAGGACGACTTCTTGACCTCCTGTTTTGAACGACTTGGAACGGTGCTAAGTGTTCGTTGGAATAAGGTCATTGCCGGGCACTGTGTTGGTATGCTTGATGGCTCTCAGACCCTGACGATTTCGCTGAAGTGTAGTGTGCCGTCGTCGATGTCCGTGTTAGGTTACACACTCCGCTGCCTGTATCGGGGGTTCAACCGCGCACCTGTTATCAGTGTGGTCACGAGGGTCATCTGGCCGCAGCGTGCGACATGGGAGCGGCTGGTCGTGCGGAGGATTTTCCGCCCCTGTTGCGTTCAGACGGTTCTGAGGACGGAGTGGGTGCTGTGCCTGAGGCGCCTGATTGCCTGTCTGCTGCTCCGCCTGTTGAGGCGAGTTCTACAGCCTGTCCGACACATCTGGTGACTGCTGTGGCCCCTGGGGTTGTTGAGCCGGTGTGTGTGGGTGTTGGGCCATCACCTGCGCTGTGTGTAGTGCGGGATGTCCCGGTGGAGGTTCACGTCCTGCCCCTGCCTGTGGATGTGGTAACGGCTCTCGGGGACGCGGGTTCTGCTGTTTTGGAAGGGGGGGCTTAGGCAGGGGGGAGGTACCTGCCATGCCTGTGTGTGTTGACGACTGTAGTTCTCCTCTTTCCATCCCTTTGCAGAAGCGTGCGCATTGGTGTTCTGAGGCTGTTTCCCTGGATGATGTGGACGGTGCAGGCGATGTGGACTCTTCGGACAGTGCGGGTGTGGCCTGTGTGGATGTGAAGATGGTGGCTGTGCCTGCGGAGGGGCCTGCTGTGCGTGGTGTGGTGCGGCCTGTCTCGAAGCGTTCGCAGCGGGCTCAGAGTGTCTCCCCCCATTCGTGTTGTGCCTTTGGAGGAGGTGGGGGGAGTATGGTGCTCAGCTGGCGTCCCCCGCCGTGGATGATGGTGCTGTGAGGGGCTCCGAAGTTGATGCCTGTGCTACCCCTCCTGCATCTCCTGCTGCTGGATCCCCGCAGTGGGGGGTTGTCCCTGATGATCGGGACCTCGTCGTGATGTTGCGGAAAGATGTGCGCCGGGGGGCCTCGGCTCCTGTGCCCTGTGATGAGGTTGATGCTGTGCCTGCATTCCCTGCGGTTCTCCATCCTTCCTTACCCCGGTCTGGGGAAAGCCTAGTCCCGACTGCTGGGGTCGTGCCCTGTGAGGGTCCACTGTTAGGCCCTTATCGGGATGCCCGGGTGCCTCCGATCCCCTGGTGCTCATCCACTGTCTGGGTGTCGTGGGTGAAGGAGTTTGTTTATAGGGTGCCAGATAAGATGTCTCAGCCGAGGGCACCGCCTGGTGGCCGGGTGTCCCCTGACACATGGGTGATTTGGAATGCGTACTGCTTGCGCTTTCTGTTACACAGGTTTCTGGAGAATATTAGTTGACATCTTGCAAACACCGCTCCGCCGTGCGTGGATCAGCTGCTGCCGTGAACTCGACATCCTGCCTTGTGGTGCGGCGCGTCTCCCTCTAACGTCCGCTTCTGTTTTCGTCGCCACTCCTCTCTCTACGGCTCGACACATCTAACACTTTTGACTTTCTTCTCATCCTCAACGTCACCGCGTCTCCAAACATCTGTCCTGGTGCAGTCATCGGGAGGGTAATCCTTTCATGCAAACTGCACCTATTCTCAAGAAGTGTGGGTGGTGTTGAACCACGTTAGGTGGTGGTGCGAGCCACGAGACCTGACTCGTGGCTCGAGTTTCGCCTGACTCCCTAACACTGGTGGAGGCAGGAGTGCGTTTAGGGACACACACCGGATATAATTGCACTAGCGTGCTTTGCTGAAGGCACACTGAATAACACGCTCATGTGGCAAAGATGGACACCACGTGATAAGTACATGGGGTGGTACATAAGTACATGGATAAGTACAAGAGTCCACACTCGCCAATTTTCACATTAACCCCTAAACTGCGCATGGCGAATATATACGCCCTGAGTAACATGTCCCACCGTGCCCATGGCGTATATATACGACATTGGGTGCCGGGCACGATTCAAATGGCCCGCGGCTACACGCGGTTCACATCAGCTTCCTCAGGGCTCTTGTAGACAGATGCCATGTTTAAAAAAAATCATGGGCAATATTCTCCGGCGTGAGACCCACAGTACTGTGGGAGCAACTAAGGCTGGCGCATGCAGCATGAGCTAACAGCATTGCTGTTCAGCTTGTGACCACAGCATTGCCAAAAATGTCGAAATAAATATGTAACTGCTATTATTTAGCGATGACAGTATTACAGATGACCCCTGACTGTGATAAAAATGACCAGGATTGTGATAACAGGATTGTGGTGATAAATTAGCGCTGTGTGGGAGGAGTAATGCTGAGGGAGGGTGGGAGGGAGATAGCGTCGTTTACTGACTGTGTGGCCACCTGTTATTGTCTGCCTTCACCATAAAAGCTCAGTGGTTCTCTATGGTGAACACAAATGTAGATACTTATATATAATGTGTGTATTAGTGTAATAACAGCAAAAGGATTATGTTGGGAGGAGCCATTTGAGTGATGGAGGTGGCGTCGTCTGCATGACTTGTGCATGTGTAGAGGATTGCCACTATGCTCTTTGGGCACCCTACAATCTTTGGTGTACAGTTTCAATGCATACAACATGTATATCTTCTTGAGGTTATCTTGAGATGATTTCGGGGCTTAACATCCCCGCGGCCTGGTCCTCGACCAGGCCTTCTTTTTGTCACCCCCCCCCCTCCCCAGGAAGCAGCCCGTAGCAGCTGTCTAACCCCCCCCCCCTAGGTACCTATTGTAACAGGCGCATCAGGGTGAAAGAAACATTTTGCCCATTTGCCTCTGCCTTCTCTGGGGATCGAACCCGGAACCTCAGGACAATGAATCCGAAGCGCTGTCCACCCAGCTGTCAGGCGCCCACAATACTTATATATATCATCTGTATATAGTGTAATAACACTGCAAACAGTATTGTTGGGGAGAAATTAAGTACGTGTGACCTTGAATGAGTGAGGGAGGCAGCCGCTAGCTGTGTGCGTAGCGACGTCTCTTAATGCCTGAACTAACTATATCAGCTTAGTTGAACAGTTGTGTTGAACAAAACATGTAGATACTTATATATAACGTCTGTATGTAGTGAATAAAAGGAAAAATATTATGGTGGGAGGAGAATGTTGGAGAGTAAGGTGTTGTTGAGGGAGGGAGTGGCAGGGAGTGGCTGGCTGGTGTGTGGCAGTCCCTCCTCATTGCTTTTATTATATAAATCTATCACACTACACACTATTGCATAATATTACTGCAAACAAACTTACAAAAAATCAGACATTGAAATAATTAGGTAATAATAACTTTGTGGCTACTCCCACCTGACAGCTCGGGTGACACTGACCGCCTCTGACGACTGCTCTGTCAACGCCCACATTTTGCCAGTCTTCCTCGGCCTATTGCGATCAAAATATGTCGCCTACGATTTTTTTCCCGTGCTCAGGGAACACAAGTTAACATTTTAAGACAATTTTTAGATTTTTTTCTTGCAAACAGGGATGTAAATCTCCTCGGGACCAATTAACAGCGTAAGGGTTAATCACTCGAAATTTTTATTCAAACACCTTTTTTTATTTTTTTTTATTTTTATATGCAAGCATGCTTATAAGTACAATAATAACACAAATACAACATAGAGCAAAATGACAAAGCACAAACTTGCAAAAGTACAAAGAAACAAAATTACTAAACAAAAAAACGCCGGCTGGAAGGGCCGACCACAAAACAATAATTACAAACAAAACACAACAATAAATTTAAACACAGCAGAATACAATACAGAAATGAAACGCCAGAACATAATTATACAGAACAAGCCTACCAGTACCTCAAACACACAGAGAGGCACCAACACAAAACGAGAATAATAATAACAACAAGAAAGGAAATGCAATTATATAACAAAAAGAAAAGCACAATGGCAAAACATGACAGAGCACAAACTCAGGCTGGGTCACGCCAACAGCCTGAAGGGCACTCAACACGACACAAACAAGCACCATAAAAACATAGAATTACAAAAACATAAGATAAGAACATGACATCCACAACCAGACACACACACTAACCAAACCCCGGACCGCACAGGAACCGGACGGACGGACACACACACACACACACACACACACACACACACACACACACACACACACACACACACACACACACGTTAGTGAGGTCCGCGAAATTCGTAAATTTCTCGGGACATTGAAGGAGTATAGAGGCTAAATCATAGTATTTGGCCTCTCGCAGTGTGTGGCTAGCAGGGTGCTACATAGCATAGTCATATCGCTAGCGATTGTGCGAAGAAATCAAAGTGGAGCTAGTGGCATCACTGGTGCATATACAGTGTGGAGGACTGCGTAGAGCGACCTGACCTGACGGCCAGGTGGGTCGACCTGCCATGGAACTGCTGATTGTGTTTGTTGGGTGGTGATTGTGATCAGTGGTAGAGTAAATTAGTGAACTGTAACACAATGATACAGTGACTGACTCCAGAGATTTGTGTAGATAGAGAAGAACCGCCATCATCAATCTACTAGCACTTAGTGAATCACCAAGTGGAAGGCGACGATGGAGCACCAT
The DNA here is from genome assembly GCA_020271785.1 of Procambarus virginalis. Taxonomy (NCBI): domain Eukaryota; kingdom Metazoa; phylum Arthropoda; class Malacostraca; order Decapoda; family Cambaridae; genus Procambarus; species Procambarus virginalis. Next base: position 33,613 of record WNGS01163174.1, on the reverse strand, counting down.
CGTCAACCATACAACGTCATTACTCATCTAGTTGTGTGAGCGGAAAATCAGACTGGTATGTACCCCTCTCTGGTCAATTAATCAGGAGTACAGTGTGAGGTAAAATATTATCAAATTCTTGTTCAGGATAGCATATATATTTAAAATCTCAAAGTGGCTCATTTGGGTAGCAGATAACGCTTACGGGACCTCGTGACACGCGCACGCATGCATGCGCATGTACGTACACACGCGCATGCACACACACAGATGCATGCACGCCCACGTACGTATGCATGCACACACACACACACACACACAGGCTAGAAGGGATTAGCACCTTTCGTGGAAAGGGGATAAAACCTCTCATAATCCACCCCTTCTCTTACCCCCTCTCTTCAACCCATCCTCTCAAATTCGTATAGTCAATATTGACTTATTAAATATGTGCATAGGTGACATACTAAACATAATAGATACCCTTAAAAAGCTACATAGAAAACACCGACCTTACCTAACCTTGTTAGTATGTTAAAATAAGCATCTTATAGCTTCATAATTACAATTGTTACTTAACCTATTATAGGTATAGGTTAAGTAATAATTGTAATTACGAAGCAATAAGATGCCTATCTTAACATACTAACAAGGTTAGGTAAGGTCGGTGTTTTCTATGAAGCTTTTTAAGGGTATCTATTATGTTTAGTATGTCACCTATGCACGTATTTAAAAGTCAATATTGACTATACGAATTTGCGAGGACAGGTTGCTCTCTTACCTGTCGTAAGATGCAACACCTCACCTCACCTCACCTCCTAAACCCTCTCTCTCTTTCTTTTGTTTGCTCTCTCTCTCTCTTGCTCTCTTGACAAGGGTCAAAATGGCAGGAGGCCGCAACAGGGACACAGGAAGCAGCCAGAGTGACCAAACGAAGGATATGTTAACCCAAGTTCTGGAGGAATGCATGAAATGAGGATTACAATTAACAATCTGCAAAGTGAGCTGACATCAGCAAGGGAGGAGATCAAATCCCTCACAGAGAAAAATAAAGAGACCGAACATCAGATTATCATCCAAAGGGAAGGTGGGAATGTTACATTGGAAGGAAATGCCTCTGTAACTGAAACATTTGCGGACATACTGAAAAAGAGCTCGGAAGCAATGGACACAGTGAGGGAGGTAGCGATGCAGGCAGCTACGTCACAGGAAGCAGCAAGGTGCACCACTCAACTGCTGGAGAGAAAAAGATCAGTGGTAGTTGTAGGCATCAAAGAACAGGAAGGATCCAACAGGCAAGAATGGGATAGCAAGGATAGAGAGGCAGTACATGGGCTACTGAAGGGATTACAGATGGAAGACGCTGTACAAAACATTGGGAAGGTTTTCAGGTTGGGCTGGTACAACAAGGACAGAAACCTACTTGTAAAGGTGGTGTTCACAAACGAAACCACAAAGGAGGATTTTCTCGAAATGAAGAGTCGTCTGCAGCATGTGGAGGGTTACAAAAAAAGTATTCCTGCAGAGAGACAGGACAAAGGAGGAGAGAGCCAGGGCAGCAGAGGCAAGGAGGAAGCACAGGGGAGAGGAGCAAACCATGAAATCACAGCCCCCAACACAACAGTCCCAGAGACAAGAGGGGAACCCCAAACCAGCATCCCAACAACACCAGAGGGGAGGGCAACACCACCACCCCCTCTGCATAGAAACCCTCCCTTCCTCTCACCCTTCCTGCCCCCACCCAACCGTCTCTCCCCCCCCCACCCCATTCTGATCCTGACACCCCTTCCCCATTCCCATCATGTTCCCCCGCCCACCTTTCCCCCCTGTCCCCCCCCTCCCTCCATACCCTCCCTATCCCTCCTCCCCCCTCACCCCGTATCCTCCATGTCCCCCCTATCTCCTTAACCCACACTCTACCTGTCCCCTCTTCCCTTAAACCCTCACCCCCCACCCCAAAATCATCTTAGACCCTGCAAACCAACTCACAGATCTTCTCACCCATGGAACAGCTTCCCACACCAGCAGAATGCTCACCAAGGAAGGGACATGAAAATGAACAGAAGAAAGTGAGCTTCAAGGCGATGTACACTAACATAGATGGGATTACAAATATAACAAGTGAACTCGGAGAATGGGCATAATAGCACTCACAGAAACAAAGCTAACGAAAATCATAACAAATGCAGTGTTTCCACAGGGCTACTATGTAGTGACGAAAGAGAGAGAAGGGAGAGGAGGAGGAGGTGGTGTAGCTTTGCTACTAAGAGAAGGTTGGAGTTTCGAAGAGATGGTAATTCAGAACTGTGAAGGTTTCAGTGACTACATGTCAGGCACCATAGCAACTGGAGGACAGAAAATTATAGTAGTAGTCATATATAACCCCCCACCGAATGACAGAGGACCCAGACAGGAATATGATAGAAACAACTTGACCACCATCAATATAATAGAGCAGCTTCTGTGGCTAGCAGGAACGGATCCAGACTACTAATCATTGAAGACTTCAACAATGGGAAGATAGATTAGGGGGACAGAGACCCATATGGAGGCTCAGACACATGGAGAGCTAAGCTGCTGGATGTGGCAACAAGAAACTTTCTAAGTCAACACGTCAAGGGACCGACAAGAATGAGAGAGGATGAACCAGCCTTGCTTGATCTGATATTTACCTTAAATGAGTCGGATAAAAGGGAAGTTAAGTGATCATAGTGTATTGAGCTTTGAGTACCTGGTTGAGCTAGGAATTATAACCCCCAAAAAAGAACTGGGAACCAAAGGGCTGGCATACCGAAAGGGAAACTATGAGATGAATAAATTCCAATGGGATATACATTGGGACACAGAACTCGGAACCAAGTCCGTACAAGACATGATGGACTATGTCACCCAAAATGTCAGGAGGCTGTAAGCAGGTTTGTCCCAGCCCGACAGGAAAAAAACAGAAGCAAAGGAAGAATCCGTGGTTTAATAGGGAATGTATGAAAGCAAAGGAGCTGAACAAAAGGGCATGGAGGAACTTCCGTAATAACAGAACACCAGAAAGTAGAAAGATACCAGAGAATCAGGAACGAGTATGTTAGTGTGAGAAAAGCAGCTGAGAAAAGGTATGAAAATGATATAGCTAATAAAGCCAAGACCGAACCAAAGCTACTACACAGTCACATCAGGAGGAAGACAACAGTGAAGGAACAGGTGATGAAACTTAGGGTGGGCGAGGACAGGTACACAGAGAATGACAAAGAGGTGTGAAGAACTCAACAAAAGGTTCCAGGAGGTCTTTACAATAGAACAGGGAGATATCACGGCGCTGGGAGAGGTGGCAGCAAACCAGGTGACCTTGGATAGGTTCGAAATTACAAGAGATGAGGTCAAGAAGCACCTATTGGAGCTGGATGTGAGAAAAGCTGTTGGGCCGGATGGAATCTCGCCATGGGTATTGAAAGAGTGTGCAGGAGCACTTTGCTTACCACTCTCCATAGTGTATAGTAGGTCACTGGAAACGGGAGACCTACCAGAAATATGGAAGACTGCTAATGTAGTACCAATATACAAAAAGGGTGACAGACAAGAGGCACTGAACTACAGGCCAGTGTCCTTAACTTGTATACCATGCAAGGTGATGGAGAAGATTGTGAGAAAAAAACCTAGTAACACATCTGGAGAGAAGAGACTTCGTGACAACCCATCAACATGGGTTCAGGGAGGGTAAATCTTGCCTTACAGGCTTGATAGAATTCTACGATCAGGTGACAAGATTAAGCAAGAAAGAGAAGGGTGGGCGGACTGCATTTTTTTGGACTGTCGGAAAGCCTTTGACACAGTACCCCATAAAAGGTTGATGCATAAGCTGGAGAAACAGGCAGGAGTAACTGGTAGGGCGCTCCAGTGGATAAGGGAGTACCTAAGCAATAGGAAGCAGAGAGTTACAGTGAGGGGTGAGACCTCAGACTGGCGTGAAGTCACCAGTGGAGTCCCACAGGGCTCTGTACTTGGACCTATCCTGTTTCTGATATACGTAAATGATCTCCCAGAGGGTATAGACTCATTCCTCTCAATGTTTGCTGACGACGCCAAAATTATGAGAAGGATTAAGACAGAGGAGGACAGCTTGAGACTTCAAGAAGACCTGGACAAGCTGCAGGAATGGTCGAACAAATGGCTGTTAGAGTTTAACCCAAGCAAATGTAATGTAATGAAGATAGGGGTAGGAAGCAGGAGACCAGATACAAGGTATCATTTGGGAGATGAAATACTTCAAGAGTCAGAGAGAGGAAAAGACCTGGGGTTGATATCACGCCAGACCTGTCCCCTGAAGCTCCTATCAAGAGGATAACATCAGCAGCATATGCCCAGGTTGGCTAACATAAGAACGGCCTTTTCGAAACTTGTTAAGGAATTTTTCAGAACATTGTATACCACATTGTCAGACCAATCCTGGA
>WNGS01163173.1:0-53872 GCA_020271785.1 Procambarus virginalis | reverse complement strand
GAGTCTCCTGGTGGGAAAGTGTTCTATAGTTGAATAACTACTCTTGCGTGTTTAGGCAAGTTGGGCATTAAGCATAGACACAGTGTATTCCCATATTCAACAGGGACTTGATGAAAAAACGTAAATTTGACCCCTCACTTGCTCTGGTGCTCTTGGGAGGTGGTAGTCTTTGGAGTGTTGAAATGCCCCGAAATTACCATCTCTTTTAAGGGTCTGAGCGTGGTGCAGTGGGTTAAGGCGTTACCTGTTATGCCAGTGGCTGGAAGGCTTCTGTGCTGGCTAGGGTTCGAGTCTCCTGGTGGGAAAGTGTTCTATAGTTGAATAACTACTCTTGCGTGTTTAGGCAAGTTGGGCATTAAGCATAGACACAGTGTATTCCCATATTCAACAGAGACTTGATGAAAAAACGTAAATTTGACCCCTCACTTGCTCTGGTGCTCTTGGGAGGTGGTAGTCTTTGGAGTGTTGAAATGCCCCGAAATTACCATCTCTTTTAAGGGTCTGAGCGTGGTGCAGTGGGTTGGGTTTTACCTGTTATGCCAGTGCTGGAAGGCTTCTGTGCTGGCTAGGGTTCGAGTCTCCTGGTGGAAAGTGTTCTATAGTTGAATAACTACTCTTGCGTGTTTAGGCAAGTTGGGCATTAAGCATAGACACAGTGTATTCCCATATTCAACAGAGACTTGATGAAAAAACGTAAATTTGACCCCTCTCCTGCTCTGGTGCTCTTGGGAGGTGGTAGTCTTTGGAGTGTTGAAATGCCCCGAAATTACCATCTCTTTTAAGGGTCTGAGCGTGGTGCAGTGGGTTAAGGCGTTACCTGTTATGCCAGTGGCTGGAAGGCTTCTGTGCTGGCTAGGGTTCGAGTCTCCTGGTGGGAAAGTGTTCTATAGTTGAATAACTACTCTTGCGTGTTTAGGCAAGTTGGGCATTAAGCATAGACACAGTGTATTCCCATATTCAACAGGGACTTGATGAAAAAACGTAAATTTGACCCCTCACTTGCTCTGGTGCTCTTGGGAGGTGGTTGTCTTTGGAGTGTTGAAATGCCCCGAAATTACCATCTCTTTTAAGGGTCTGAGCGTGGTGCAGTGGGTTAAGGCGTTACCTGTTATGCCAGTGGCTGGAAGGCTTCTGTGCTGGCTAGGGTTCGAGTCTCCTGGTGGAAAGTGTTCTATAGTTGAATAACTACTCTTGCGTGTTTAGGCAAGTTGGGCATTAAGCATAGACACAGTGTATTCCCATATTCAACAGGGACTTGATGAAAAAACGTAAATTTGACCCCTCACTTGCTCTGGTGCTCTTGGGAGGTGATAGTCTTTGGAGTGTTGAAATGCCCCGAAATTACCATTTCTTTTAAGGGTCTGAGCGTGGTGCAGTGGGTTAAGGCTTTACCTGTTATGCCAGTGGCTGGAAGGCTTCTGTGCTGGCTAGGGTTCGAGTCTCCTGGTGGGAAAGTGTTCTATAGTTGAATAACTACTCTTGCGTGTTTAGGCAAGTTGGGCATTAAGCATAGACACAGTGTATTCCCATATTCACAGGGACTTGATGAAAAAACGTAAATTGACCCCTCACTGCTCTGGNTCTCTTTAAGGGTCTGAGCGTGGTGCAGTGGGTTAAGGCGTTACCTGTTATGCCAGTGGCTGGAAGGCTTCTGTGCTGGCTAGGGTTCGAGTCTCCTGGTGGGAAAGTGTTCTATAGTTGAATAACTACTCTTGCATGTTTAGGCAAGTTGGGCATTAAGCATAGACACAGTGTATTCCCATATTCAACAGGGACTTGATGAAAAAACGTAAATTTGACCCCTCACTTGCTCTGGTGCTCTTGGAGGTGGTAGTCTTTGGAGTGTTGAAATGCCCCGAAATTACCATCTCTTTTAAGGGTCTGAGCGTGGTGCAGTGGTTAAGGCGTTACCTGTTATGCCAGTGGCTGGAAGGCTTCTGTGCTGGCTAGGGTTCGAGTCTCCTGGTGGGAAAGTGTTCTATAGTTGAATAACTACTCTTGCGTGTTTAGGCAAGTTGGGCATTAGCATAGACAACATAACCAGTGTTCCCATATCAACAGGACTTGATGAAAAAACGTAATTTGACCCCTCACTTGCTCTGGTGCTCTTGGGAGGTGGTAGTCTTTGGAGTGTTGAAATGCCCCGAAATTACCATCTCTTTTAAGGGTCTGAGCGTGGTGCAGTGGGTTAAGGCGTTACCTGTTATGCCAGTGGCTGGAAGGCTTCTGTGCTGGCTAGGGTTCGAGTCTCCTGGTGGGAAAGTGTTCTATAGTTGAATAACTACTCTTGCGTGTTTAGGCAAGTTGGGCATTAAGCATAGACACAGTGTATTCCCATATTCAACAGGGACTTGATAAAAAACGTAAATTTGACCCCTCACTTGCTCTGGTGCTCTTGGGAGGTGGTAGTCTTTGGAGTGTTGAAATGCCCCGAAATTACCATCTCTTTTAAGGGTCTGAGCGTGGTGCAGTGGGTTAAGGCGTTACTGTTATGCCAGTGGCTGGAAGGCTTCTGTGCTGGCTAGGGTTCGAGTCTCCTGGTGGGAAAGTGTTCTATAGTTGAATAACTACTCTTGCGTGTTTAGGCAAGTTGGGCATTAAGCATAGACACAGTGTATTCCCATATTCAACAGGGACTTGATGAAAAAACGTAAATTTGACCCCTCACTTGCTCTGGTGCTCTTGGGAGGTGGTAGTCTTTGGAGTGTTGAAATGCCCCGAAATTACCATCTCTTTTAAGGGTCTGAGCGTGGTGCAGTGGGTTAAGGCGTTACCTGTTATGCCAGTGGCTGGAAGGCTTCTGTGCTGGCTAGGGTTCGAGTCTCCTGGTGGGAAAGTGTTCTATAGTTGAATAACTACTCTTGCGTGTTTAGGCAAGTTGGGCATTAAGCATAGACACAGTGTATTCCCATATTCAACAGGGACTTGATGAAAAAACGTAAATTTGACCCCTCACTTGCTCTGGTGCTCTTGGGAGGTGGTAGTCTTTGGAGTGTTGAAATGCCCCGAAATTACCATCTCTTTAAGGGTCTGAGCGTGGTGCAGTGGGTTAAGGCGTTACCTGTTATGCCAGTGGCTGGAAGGCTTCTGTGCTGGCTAGGGTTCGAGTCTCCTGGTGGGAAAGTGTTCTATAGTTGAATAACTACTCTTGCGTTGGCAAGTTGGGCAGCATAGACACAGTGTCCCATATGGGGATGAGTTTGACCCCTCACTTGCTCTGGTGGGGAGTGGAGTTGGTGTTAAATGCCAAATGCCATCATCTCTTTTAAGGGTCTGAGCGTGGTGGCAGTGGGTTAAGCGACCTGGTAAGCTTCTAAGGGCTGGCTAGGTTCGGCTCCTGGGTTGGGAAAGTGTAGTTGAATAACTACTTGCGTGTTTAGGCAAGTTGGGCATTAAGCATAGACACAGTGTATTCCCATATTCAACAGGGACTTGATAAAAAACGTAAATTTGACCCCTCACTTGCTCTGGTGCTCTTGGGAGGTGGTAGTCTTTGGAGTGTTGAAATGCCCCGAAATTACCATCTCTTTTAAGGGTCTGAGCGTGGTGCAGTGGGTTAAGGCGTTACCTGTTATGCCAGTGGCTGGAAGGCTTCTGTGCTGGCTAGGGTTCGAGTCTCCTGGTGGGAAAGTGTTCTATAGTTGAATAACTACTCTTGCGTGTTTAGGCAAGTTGGGCATTAAGCATAGACACAGTGTATTCCCATATTCAACAGGGACTTGATGAAAAAACGTAAATTTGACCCCTCACTTGCTCTGGTGCTCTTGGGAGGTGGTAGTCTTTGGAGTGTTGAAATGCCCCGAAATTACCATCTCTTTTAAGGGTCTGAGCGTGGTGCAGTGGGTTAAGGCGTTACCTGTTATGCCAGTGGCTGGAAGGCTTCTGTGCTGGCTAGGGTTCGAGTCTCCTGGTGGGAAAGTGTTCTATAGTTGAATAACTACTCTTGCGTGTTTAGGCAAGTTGGGCATTAAGCATAGACACAGTGTATTCCCATATTCAACAGGGACTTGATAAAAAACGTAAATTTGACCCCTCACTTGCTCTGGTGCTCTTGGGAGGTGGTAGTCTTTGGAGTGTTGAAATGCCCCGAAATTACCATCTCTTTTAAGGGTCTGAGCGTGGTGCAGTGGGTTAAGGCGTTACCTGTTATGCCAGTGGCTGGAAGGCTTCTGTGCTGGCTAGGGTTCGAGTCTCCTGGTGGGAAAGTGTTCTATAGTTGAATAACTACTCTTGCGTGTTTAGGCAAGTTGGGCATTAAGCATAGACACAGTGTATTCCCATATTCAACAGGGACTTGATGAAAAAACGTAAATTTGACCCCTCACTTGCTCTGGTGCTCTTGGGAGGTGGTAGTCTTTGGAGTGTTGAAATGCCCCGAAATTACCATCTCTTTTAAGGGTCTGAGCGTGGTGCAGTGGGTTAAGGCGTTACCTGTTATGCCAGTGGCTGGAAGGCTTCTGTGCTGGCTAGGGTTCGAGTCTCCTGGTGGGAAAGTGTCTATAGTTGAATAACTACTCTTGCGTGTTTAGGCAAGTTGGGCATTAAGCATAGACACAGTGTATTCCCATATTCAACAGAGACTTGATGAAAAAACGTAAATTTGACCCCTCTCTTGCTCTGGTGCTCTTGGGAGGTGGTAGTCTTTGGAGTGTTGAAATGCCCCGAAATAACCATCTCTTTTAAGGGTCTGAGCGTGGTGCAGTGGGTTAAGGCGTTACCTGTTATGCCAGTGGCTGGAAGGCTTCTGTGCTGGCTAGGGTTCGAGTCTCCTGGTGGGAAAGTGTTCTATAGTTGAATAACTACTCTTGCGTGTTTAGGCAAGTTGGGCATTAAGCATAGACACAGTGTATTCCCATATTCAACAGGGACTTGATGAAAAAACGTAAATTTGACCCCTCACTTGCTCTGGTGCTCTTGGGAGGTGGTAGTCTTTGGAGTGTTGAAATGCCCCGAAATTACCATCTCTTTTAAGGGTCTGAGCGTGGTGCAGTGGGTTAAGGCGTTACCTGTTATGCCAGTGGCTGGAAGGCTTCTGTGCTGGCTAGGTTCGAGTCTCCTGGTGGGAAAGTGTTCTATAGTTGAATAACTACTCTTGCGTGTTTAGGCAAGTTGGGCATTAAGCATAGACACAGTGTATTCCCATATTCAACAGGGACTTGATGAAAAAACGTAAATTTGACCCCTCACTTGCTCTGGTGCTCTTGGGAGGTGGTAGTCTTTGGAGTGTTGAAATGCCCCGAAATTACCATCTCTTTTAAGGGTCTGAGCGTGGTGCAGTGGGTTAAGGCGTTACCTGTTATGCCAGTGGCTGGAAGGCTTCTGTGCTGGCTAGGGTTCGAGTCTCCTGGTGGGAAAGTGTTCTATAGTTGAATAACTACTCTTGCGTGTTTAGGCAAGTTGGGCATTAAGCATAGACACAGTGTATTCCCATATTCAACAGGACTTGATGAAAAAACGTAAATTTGACCCCTCACTTGCTCTGGTGCTCTTGGGAGGTGGTAGTCTTTGGAGTGTTGAAATGCCCCGAAATTACCATCTCTTTTAAGGGTCTGAGCGTGGTGCAGTGGGTTAAGGCGTTACCTGTTATGCCAGTGGCTGGAAGGCTTCTGTGCTGGCTAGGGTTCGAGTCTCCTGGTGGGAAAGTGTTCTATAGTTGAATAACTACTCTTGCGTGTTTAGGCAAGTTGGGCATTAAGCATAGACACAGTGTATTCCCATATTCAACAGGGACTTGATGAAAAAACGTAAATTTGACCCCTCACTTGCTCTGGTGCTCTTGGGAGGTGGTAGTCTTTGGAGTGTTGAAATGCCCCGAAATTACCATCTCTTTTAAGGGTCTGAGCGTGGTGCAGTGGGTTAAGGCGTTACCTGTTATGCCAGTGGCTGGAAGGCTTCTGTGCTGGCTAGGGTTCGAGTCTCCTGGTGGGAAAGTGTTCTATAGTTGAATAACTACTCTTGCGTGTTTAGGCAAGTTGGGCATTAAGCATAGACACAGTGTATTCCCATATTCAACAGGGACTTGATGAAAAAACGTAAATTTGACCCCTCACTTGCTCTGGTGCTCTTGGGAGGTGGTAGTCTTTGGAGTGTTGAAATGCCCCGAAATTACCATCTCTTTTAAGGGTCTGAGCGTGGTGCAGTGGGTTAAGGCGTTACCTGTTATGCCAGTGGCTGGAAGGCTTCTGTGCTGGCTAGGGTTCGAGTCTCCTGGTGGGAAAGTGTTCTATAGTTGAATAACTACTCTTGCGTGTTTAGGCAAGTTGGGCATTAAGCATAGACACAGTGTATTCCCATATTCAACAGGGACTTGATGAAAAAACGTAAATTTGACCCCTCACTTGCTCTGGTGCTCTTGGGAGGTGGTAGTCTTTGGAGTGTTGAAATGCCCCGAAATTACCATCTCTTTTAAGGGTCTGAGCGTGGTGCAGTGGGTTAAGGCGTTACCTGTTATGCCAGTGGCTGGAAGGCTTCTGTGCTGGCTAGGGTTCGAGTCTCCTGGTGGGAAAGTGTTCTATAGTTGAATAACTACTCTTGCGTGTTTAGGCAAGTTGGGCATTAAGCATAGACACAGTGTATTCCCATATTCAACAGGGACTTGATGAAAAAACGTAAATTTGACCCCTCACTTGCTCTGGTGCTCTTGGGAGGTGGTAGTCTTTGGAGTGTTGAAATGCCCCGAAATTACCATCTCTTTTAAGGGTCTGAGCGTGGTGCAGTGGGTTAAGGCGTTACCTGTTATGCCAGTGGCTGGAAGGCTTCTGTGCTGGCTAGGGTTCGAGTCTCCTGGTGGGAAAGTGTTCTATAGTTGAATAACTACTCTTGCGTGTTTAGGCAAGTTGGGCATTAAGCATAGACACAGTGTATTCCCATATTCAACAGGGACTTGATGAAAAAACGTAAATTTGACCCCTCACTTGAATCCCCTGCATGGTTTCTGTGAAAGCTCCACATACTGCATTTGACTCCGTGAGGAGGCCATTTATGAACTGTACTTTATTGTTTGTTCTTGTTTTCAGTCCTGGTATGTTGGCAAGATGAATGAGGTTACTCTATTAGTGATAGTTTGACTGGGAGCTTTTTCGGCAAGCCCATTATGCTGGACATTGAGTTTGTTCTGACCAGTGCTGATTGTTTAGGGCAGTTGCCTGTTGTAGTTGTGGTTCCCTTTCGTGTGTAGTTGATCTGTAATTCTGGTATGCAATGGGTCTGGCATCCAGTTCCATACATTCTCCATGCTCCTCCTTTTGAATTCTCTCTCGGTCTGGTATAAAAAATTTATCGAATTTCCTCCAAATTCTTATCCTGCTTGCCACTCTTTATGTAGCGTTCCGTGCCTTTCACGTGAGTATGGGCGCTGAGGTCATAGCATTTTCTGTCCTCCAGTGAGGTTTGGCACATCTCAGGATGGAAAATCTACATATTGATCCAAATCGACACTCACCTTTCTAAGCATATTTAAACATTTTTTGGATGTTGATAACTGCATTCTAATCCTTTCTTATTACCAGCATATCTATTCTGCATATGCCCTTTGCATAAAATTGCATAAGTCTGTCCTTCTTTTCTGGACTCTCTCTATCGGGAACCGTTGTAGTGTCTGTACCTACCGAGCTGTCTGTTACACTTTCTAGTTTACTGTCATCCACATCCGGCCTACTGAGTCAGAGTTTACAATTTCCTGAGTTTCAGCCTCAGTTTCATCCTGACTATAGCCTCCGCCCCTGGTATATTACAATTGTTGTTCCTTTCCCACTCCTTCTGGATGGCTGGTAGGCTTCCATGAACGATGTTTTCCGTTCATGCGTCATGTTATCTAGAAGTTTTTTAGATATTCCAACGGGTGGTCATGTTTACACACCCAGAGCAAGTGGCCAGCTCTCAGTGCCGCAGTGTTACTCACTCCTGTACAAGCCGAATGGAATCTATCTTACAATATAACCTTAATTCCGTTACCTTCGACTTGAAGGAGAGTTACAGTGGCCAAATTTTGTTTATTTACTCCCATTTTGCCTTGTTTTGTTGTATATATTATATATTTATATTATATGTATACCGTATGTTTGTAAAGTATATATGTTTATTTGTTGTACATAATGTATTCCCATATTATTCCATATATAGACAGTGTATTCCCATATTCAACAGAGACTTGATGAAAAAACGTAAATTTGACCCCTCACTTGCTCTGGTGCTCTTGGGAGGTGGTAGTCTTTGGAGTGTTGAAATGCCCCGAAATTACCATCTCTTTTAAGGGTCTGAGCGTGGTGCAGTGGGTTAAGGCGTTACCTGTTATGCCAGTGGCTGGAAGGCTTCTGTGCTGGCTAGGGTTCGAGTCTCCTGGTGGGAAAGTGTTCTATAGTTGAATAACTACTCTTGCGTGTTTAGGCAAGTTGGGCATTAAGCATAGACACAGTGTATTCCCATATTCAACAGGGACTTGATGAAAAAACGTAAATTTGACCCCTCACTTGCTCTGGTGCTCTTGGGAGGTGGTAGTCTTTGGAGTGTTGAAATGCCCCGAAATTACCATCTCTTTTAAGGGTCTGAGCGTGGTGCAGTGGGTTAAGGCGTTACCTGTTATGCCAGTGGCTGGAAGGCTTCTGTGCTGGCTAGGGTTCGAGTCTCCTGGTGGGAAAGTGTTCTATAGTTGAATAACTACTCTTGCGTGTTTAGGCAAGTTGGGCATTAAGCATAGACACAGTGTATTCCCATATTCAACAGGGACTTGATGAAAAAACGTAAATTTGACCCCTCACTTGCTCTGGTGCTCTTGGGAGGTGGTAGTCTTTGGAGTGTTGAAATGCCCCGAAATTACCATCTCTTTTAAGGGTCTGAGCGTGGTGCAGTGGGTTAAGGCGTTACCTGTTATGCCAGTGGCTGGAAGGCTTCTGTGCTGGCTAGGGTTCGAGTCTCCTGGTGGGAAAGTGTTCTATAGTTGAATAACTACTCTTGCGTGTTTAGGCAAGTTGGGCATTAAGCATAGACACAGTGTATTCCCATATTCAACAGGGACTTGATAAAAAACGTAAATTTGACCCCTCACTTGCTCTGGTGCTCTTGGGAGGTGGTAGTCTTTGGAGTGTTGAAATGCCCCGAAATTACCATCTCTTTTAAGGGTCTGAGCGTGGTGCAGTGGGTTAAGGCGTTACCTGTTATGCCAGTGGCTGGAAGGCTTCTGTGCTGGCTAGGGTTCGAGTCTCCTGGTGGGAAAGTGTTCTATAGTTGAATAACTACTCTTGCGTGTTTAGGCAAGTTGGGCATTAAGCATAGACACAGTGTATTCCCATATTCAACAGGGACTTGATGAAAAAACGTAAATTTGACCCCTCACTTGCTCTGGTGCTCTTGGGAGGTGGTAGTCTTTGGAGTGTTGAAATGCCCCGAAATTACCATCTCTTTTAAGGGTCTGAGCGTGGTGCAGTGGGTTAAGGCGTTACCTGTTATGCCAGTGGCTGGAAGGCTTCTGTGCTGGCTAGGGTTCGAGTCTCCTGGTGGGAAAGTGTTCTATAGTTGAATAACTACTCTTGCGTGTTTAGGCAAGTTGGGCATTAAGCATAGACACAGTGTATTCCCATATTCAACAGGGACTTGATGAAAAAACGTAAATTTGACCCCTCACTTGCTCTGGTGCTCTTGGGAGGTGGTAGTCTTTGGAGTGTTGAAATGCCCCGAAATTACCATCTCTTTTAAGGGTCTGAGCGTGGTGCAGTGGGTTAAGGCGTTACCTGTTATGCCAGTGGCTGGAAGGCTTCTGTGCTGGCTAGGGTTCGAGTCTCCTGGTGGGAAAGTGTTCTATAGTTGAATAACTACTCTTGCGTGTTTAGGCAAGTTGGGCATTAAGCATAGACACAGTGTATTCCCATATTCAACAGGGACTTGATGAAAAAACGTAAATTTGACCCCTCACTTGCTCTGGTGCTCTTGGGAGGTGGTAGTCTTTGGAGTGTTGAAATGCCCCGAAATTACCATCTCTTTTAAGGGTCTGAGCGTGGTGCAGTGGGTTAAGGCGTTACCTGTTATGCCAGTGGCTGGAAGGCTTCTGTGCTGGCTAGGGTTCGAGTCTCCTGGTGGGAAAGTGTTCTATAGTTGAATAACTACTCTTGCGTGTTTAGGCAAGTTGGGCATTAAGCATAGACACAGTGTATTCCCATATTCAACAGGGACTTGATGAAAAAACGTAAATTTGACCCCTCACTTGCTCTGGTGCTCTTGGGAGGTGGTAGTCTTTGGAGTGTTGAAATGCCCCGAAATTACCATCTCTTTTAAGGGTCTGAGCGTGGTGCAGTGGGTTAAGGCGTTACCTGTTATGCCAGTGGCTGGAAGGCTTCTGTGCTGGCTAGGGTTCGAGTCTCCTGGTGGGAAAGTGTTCTATAGTTGAATAACTACTCTTGCGTGTTTAGGCAAGTTGGGCATTAAGCATAGACACAGTGTATTCCCATATTCAACAGGGACTTGATGAAAAAACGTAAATTTGACCCCTCACTTGCTCTGGTGCTCTTGGGAGGTGGTAGTCTTTGGAGTGTTGAAATGCCCCGAAATTACCATCTCTTTTAAGGGTCTGAGCGTGGTGCAGTGGGTTAAGGCGTTACCTGTTATGCCAGTGGCTGGAAGGCTTCTGTGCTGGCTAGGGTTCGAGTCTCCTGGTGGGAAAGTGTTCTATAGTTGAATAACTACTCTTGCGTGTTTAGGCAAGTTGGGCATTAAGCATAGACACAGTGTATTCCCATATTCAACAGGGACTTGATGAAAAAACGTAAATTTGACCCCTCACTTGCTCTGGTGCTCTTGGGAGGTGGTAGTCTTTGGAGTGTTGAAATGCCCCGAAATTACCATCTCTTTTAAGGGTCTGAGCGTGGTGCAGTGGGTTAAGGCGTTACCTGTTATGCCAGTGGCTGGAAGGCTTCTGTGCTGGCTAGGGTTCGAGTCTCCTGGTGGGAAAGTGTTCTATAGTTGAATAACTACTCTTGCGTGTTTAGGCAAGTTGGGCATTAAGCATAGACACAGTGTATTCCCATATTCAACAGGGACTTGATGAAAAAACGTAAATTTGACCCCTCACTTGCTCTGGTGCTCTTGGGAGGTGGTAGTCTTTGGAGTGTTGAAATGCCCCGAAATTACCATCTCTTTTAAGGGTCTGAGCGTGGTGCAGTGGGTTAAGGCGTTACCTGTTATGCCAGTGGCTGGAAGGCTTCTGTGCTGGCTAGGGTTCGAGTCTCCTGGTGGGAAAGTGTTCTATAGTTGAATAACTACTCTTGCGTGTTTAGGCAAGTTGGGCATTAAGCATAGACACAGTGTATTCCCATATTCAACAGGGACTTGATGAAAAAACGTAAATTTGACCCCTCACTTGCTCTGGTGCTCTTGGGAGGTGGTAGTCTTTGGAGTGTTGAAATGCCCCGAAATTACCATCTCTTTTAAGGGTCTGAGCGTGGTGCAGTGGGTTAAGGCGTTACCTGTTATGCCAGTGGCTGGAAGGCTTCTGTGCTGGCTAGGGTTCGAGTCTCCTGGTGGGAAAGTGTTCTATAGTTGAATAACTACTCTTGCGTGTTTAGGCAAGTTGGGCATTAAGCATAGACACAGTGTATTCCCATATTCAACAGGGACTTGATGAAAAAACGTAAATTTGACCCCTCACTTGCTCTGGTGCTCTTGGGAGGTGGTAGTCTTTGGAGTGTTGAAATGCCCCGAAATTACCATCTCTTTTAAGGGTCTGAGCGTGGTGCAGTGGGTTAAGGCGTTACCTGTTATGCCAGTGGCTGGAAGGCTTCTGTGCTGGCTAGGGTTCGAGTCTCCTGGTGGGAAAGTGTTCTATAGTTGAATAACTACTCTTGCGTGTTTAGGCAAGTTGGGCATTAAGCATAGACACAGTGTATTCCCATATTCAACAGGGACTTGATGAAAAAACGTAAATTTGACCCCTCACTTGCTCTGGTGCTCTTGGGAGGTGGTAGTCTTTGGAGTGTTGAAATGCCCCGAAATTACCATCTCTTTTAAGGGTCTGAGCGTGGTGCAGTGGGTTAAGGCGTTACCTGTTATGCCAGTGGCTGGAAGGCTTCTGTGCTGGCTAGGGTTCGAGTCTCCTGGTGGGAAAGTGTTCTATAGTTGAATAACTACTCTTGCGTGTTTAGGCAAGTTGGGCATTAAGCATAGACACAGTGTATTCCCATATTCAACAGGGACTTGATGAAAAAACGTAAATTTGACCCCTCACTTGCTCTGGTGCTCTTGGGAGGTGGTAGTCTTTGGAGTGTTGAAATGCCCCGAAATTACCATCTCTTTTAAGGGTCTGAGCGTGGTGCAGTGGGTTAAGGCGTTACCTGTTATGCCAGTGGCTGGAAGGCTTCTGTGCTGGCTAGGGTTCGAGTCTCCTGGTGGGAAAGTGTTCTATAGTTGAATAACTACTCTTGCGTGTTTAGGCAAGTTGGGCATTAAGCATAGACACAGTGTATTCCCATATTCAACAGGGACTTGATGAAAAAACGTAAATTTGACCCCTCACTTGCTCTGGTGCTCTTGGGAGGTGGTAGTCTTTGGAGTGTTGAAATGCCCCGAAATTACCATCTCTTTTAAGGGTCTGAGCGTGGTGCAGTGGGTTAAGGCGTTACCTGTTATGCCAGTGGCTGGAAGGCTTCTGTGCTGGCTAGGGTTCGAGTCTCCTGGTGGGAAAGTGTTCTATAGTTGAATAACTACTCTTGCGTGTTTAGGCAAGTTGGGCATTAAGCATAGACACAGTGTATTCCCATATTCAACAGGGACTTGATGAAAAAACGTAAATTTGACCCCTCACTTGCTCTGGTGCTCTTGGGAGGTGGTAGTCTTTGGAGTGTTGAAATGCCCCGAAATTACCATCTCTTTTAAGGGTCTGAGCGTGGTGCAGTGGGTTAAGGCGTTACCTGTTATGCCAGTGGCTGGAAGGCTTCTGTGCTGGCTAGGGTTCGAGTCTCCTGGTGGGAAAGTGTTCTATAGTTGAATAACTACTCTTGCGTGTTTAGGCAAGTTGGGCATTAAGCATAGACACAGTGTATTCCCATATTCAACAGGGACTTGATGAAAAAACGTAAATTTGACCCCTCACTTGCTCTGGTGCTCTTGGGAGGTGGTAGTCTTTGGAGTGTTGAAATGCCCCGAAATTACCATCTCTTTTAAGGGTCTGAGCGTGGTGCAGTGGGTTAAGGCGTTACCTGTTATGCCAGTGGCTGGAAGGCTTCTGTGCTGGCTAGGGTTCGAGTCTCCTGGTGGGAAAGTGTTCTATAGTTGAATAACTACTCTTGCGTGTTTAGGCAAGTTGGGCATTAAGCATAGACACAGTGTATTCCCATATTCAACAGGGACTTGATGAAAAAACGTAAATTTGACCCCTCACTTGCTCTGGTGCTCTTGGGAGGTGGTAGTCTTTGGAGTGTTGAAATGCCCCGAAATTACCATCTCTTTTAAGGGTCTGAGCGTGGTGCAGTGGGTTAAGGCGTTACCTGTTATGCCAGTGGCTGGAAGGCTTCTGTGCTGGCTAGGGTTCGAGTCTCCTGGTGGGAAAGTGTTCTATAGTTGAATAACTACTCTTGCGTGTTTAGGCAAGTTGGGCATTAAGCATAGACACAGTGTATTCCCATATTCAACAGGGACTTGATGAAAAAACGTAAATTTGACCCCTCACTTGCTCTGGTGCTCTTGGGAGGTGGTAGTCTTTGGAGTGTTGAAATGCCCCGAAATTACCATCTCTTTTAAGGGTCTGAGCGTGGTGCAGTGGGTTAAGGCGTTACCTGTTATGCCAGTGGCTGGAAGGCTTCTGTGCTGGCTAGGGTTCGAGTCTCCTGGTGGGAAAGTGTTCTATAGTTGAATAACTACTCTTGCGTGTTTAGGCAAGTTGGGCATTAAGCATAGACACAGTGTATTCCCATATTCAACAGGGACTTGATGAAAAAACGTAAATTTGACCCCTCACTTGCTCTGGTGCTCTTGGGAGGTGGTAGTCTTTGGAGTGTTGAAATGCCCCGAAATTACCATCTCTTTTAAGGGTCTGAGCGTGGTGCAGTGGGTTAAGGCGTTACCTGTTATGCCAGTGGCTGGAAGGCTTCTGTGCTGGCTAGGGTTCGAGTCTCCTGGTGGGAAAGTGTTCTATAGTTGAATAACTACTCTTGCGTGTTTAGGCAAGTTGGGCATTAAGCATAGACACAGTGTATTCCCATATTCAACAGGGACTTGATGAAAAAACGTAAATTTGACCCCTCACTTGCTCTGGTGCTCTTGGGAGGTGGTAGTCTTTGGAGTGTTGAAATGCCCCGAAATTACCATCTCTTTTAAGGGTCTGAGCGTGGTGCAGTGGGTTAAGGCGTTACCTGTTATGCCAGTGGCTGGAAGGCTTCTGTGCTGGCTAGGGTTCGAGTCTCCTGGTGGGAAAGTGTTCTATAGTTGAATAACTACTCTTGCGTGTTTAGGCAAGTTGGGCATTAAGCATAGACACAGTGTATTCCCATATTCAACAGGGACTTGATGAAAAAACGTAAATTTGACCCCTCACTTGCTCTGGTGCTCTTGGGAGGTGGTAGTCTTTGGAGTGTTGAAATGCCCCGAAATTACCATCTCTTTTAAGGGTCTGAGCGTGGTGCAGTGGGTTAAGGCGTTACCTGTTATGCCAGTGGCTGGAAGGCTTCTGTGCTGGCTAGGGTTCGAGTCTCCTGGTGGGAAAGTGTTCTATAGTTGAATAACTACTCTTGCGTGTTTAGGCAAGTTGGGCATTAAGCATAGACACAGTGTATTCCCATATTCAACAGGGACTTGATGAAAAAACGTAAATTTGACCCCTCACTTGCTCTGGTGCTCTTGGGAGGTGGTAGTCTTTGGAGTGTTGAAATGCCCCGAAATTACCATCTCTTTTAAGGGTCTGAGCGTGGTGCAGTGGGTTAAGGCGTTACCTGTTATGCCAGTGGCTGGAAGGCTTCTGTGCTGGCTAGGGTTCGAGTCTCCTGGTGGGGAAGTGTTCTATAGTTGAATAACTACTCTTGCGTGTTTAGGCAAGTTGGGCATTAAGCATAGACACAGTGTATTCCCATATTCAACAGGGACTTGATGAAAAAACGTAATTTGACCCCTCACTTGCTCTGGTGCTCTTGGGAGGTGGTAGTCTTTGGAGTGTTGAAATGCCCCGAAATTACCATCTCTTTTAAGGGTCTGAGCGTGGTGCAGTGGGTTAAGGCGTTACCTGTTATGCCAGTGGCTGGAAGGCTTCTGTGCTGGCTAGGGTTCGAGTCTCCTGGTGGGAAAGTGTTCTATAGTTGAATAACTACTCTTGCGTGTTTAGGCAAGTTGGGCATTAAGCATAGACACAGTGTATTCCCATATTCAACAGGGACTTGATGAAAAAACGTAAATTTGACCCCTCACTTGCTCTGGTGCTCTTGGGAGGTGGTAGTCTTTGGAGTGTTGAAATGCCCCGAAATTACCATCTCTTTTAAGGGTCTGAGCGTGGTGCAGTGGGTTAAGGCGTTACCTGTTATGCCAGTGGCTGGAAGGCTTCTGTGCTGGCTAGGGTTCGAGTCTCCTGGTGGAAAGTGTTCTATAGTTGAATAACTACTCTTGCGTGTTTAGGCAAGTTGGGCATTAAGCATAGACACAGTGTATTCCCATATTCAACAGGGACTTGATGAAAAAACGTAAATTTGACCCTCACTTGCTCTGGTGCTCTTGGGAGGTGGTAGTCTTTGGAGTGTTGAAATGCCCCGAAATTACCATCTCTTTTAAGGGTCTGAGCGTGGTGCAGTGGGTTAAGGCGTTACCTGTTATGCCAGTGGCTGGAAGGCTTCTGTGCTGGCTAGGGTTCGAGTCTCCTGGTGGGGAAGTGTTCTATAGTTGAATAACTACTCTTGCGTGTTTAGGCAAGTTGGGCATTAAGCATAGACACAGTGTATTCCCATATTCAACAGGGACTTGATGAAAAAACGTAAATTTGACCCCTCACTTGCTCTGGTGCTCTTGGGAGGTGGTAGTCTTTGGAGTGTTGAAATGCCCCGAAATTACCATCTCTTTTAAGGGTCTGAGCGTGGTGCAGTGGGTTAAGGCGTTACCTGTTATGCCAGTGGCTGGAAGGCTTCTGTGCTGGCTAGGGTTCGAGTCTCCTGGTGGGAAAGTGTTCTATAGTTGAATAACTACTCTTGCGTGTTTAGGCAAGTTGGGCATTAAGCATAGACACAGTGTATTCCCATATTCAACAGGGACTTGATGAAAAAACGTAAATTTGACCCCTCACTTGCTCTGGTGCTCTTGGGAGGTGGTAGTCTTTGGAGTGTTGAAATGCCCCGAAATTACCATCTCTTTTAAGGGTCTGAGCGTGGTGCAGTGGGTTAAGGCGTTACTTGTTATGCCAGTGGCTGGAAGGCTTCTGTGCTGGCTAGGGTTCGAGTCTCCTGGTGGGAAAGTGTTCTATAGTTGAATAACTACTCTTGCGTGTTTAGGCAAGTTGGGCATTAAGCATAGACACAGTGTATTCCCATATTCAACAGGGACTTGATGAAAAAACGTAAATTTGACCCCTCACTTGCTCTGGTGCTCTTGGGAGGTGGTAGTCTTTGGAGTGTTGAAATGCCCCGAAATTACCATCTCTTTTAAGGGTCTGAGCGTGGTGCAGTGGGTTAAGGCGTTACCTGTTATGCCAGTGGCTGGAAGGCTTCTGTGCTGGCTAGGGTTCGAGTCTCCTGGTGGGAAAGTGTTCTATAGTTGAATAACTACTCTTGCATGTTTAGGCAAGTTGGGCATTAAGCATAGACACAGTGTATTCCTATATTCAACAGAGACTTGATGAAAAAACGTAAATTTGACCCCTCTCTTGCTCTGGTGCTCTTGGGAGGTGGTAGTCTTTGGAGTGTTTAAATGCCCTGAAATAACCATCTCTTTTAAGGGTCTGAGCGTGGTGCAGTGGGTTAAGGCGTTACCTGTTATGCCAGTGGCTGGAAGGCTTCTGTGCTGGCTAGGGTTCGAGTCTCCTGGTGGGAAAGTGTTCTATAGTTGAATAACTACTCTTGCGTGTTTAGGCAAGTTGGGCATTAAGCATAGACACTGTATTCCCATATTCAACAGGGACTTGATGAAAAAACGTAAATTTGACCCCTCACTTGCTCTGGTGCTCTTGGGAGGTGGTAGTCTTTGGAGTGTTGAAATGCCCCGAAATTACCATCTCTTTTAAGGGTCTGAGCGTGGTGCAGTGGGTTAAGGCGTTACCTGTTATGCCAGTGGCTGGAAGGCTTCTGTGCTGGCTAGGGTTCGAGTCTCCTGGTGGGAAAGTGTTCTATAGTTGAATAACTACTCTTGGTGTTTAGGCAAGTTGGGCATTAAGCATAGACACAGTGTATTCCATATTCAACAGGGACTTGATGAAAAAACCTAAATTTGACCCCTCACTTGCTCTGGTGCTCTTGGGAGTGGTAGTCTTTGGGATGTTGAAATGCCCCGAATTACCATCTCTTTTAAGGGTCTGAGTGTGGTGCAGTGGGTTAAGGCGTTACCTGTTATGCCAGTGGCTGGAAGGCTTCTGTGCTGGCTAGGGTTCGAGTCTCCTGGTGGGAAAGTGTTCTATAGTTGAATAACTACTCTTGCGTGTTTAGGCAACTTGGGCATTAAGCATAGACACAGTGTATTCCCATATTCAACAGGGACTTGATGAAAAAACGTAAATTTGACCCCTCACTTGCTCTGGTGCTCTTGGTAGGTGGTAGTCTTTGGAGTGTTGAAATGCCCCGAAATTACCATCTCTTTTAAGGGTCTGAGCGTGGTGCAGTGGGTTAAGGCGTTTACTGTTATGCCAGTGGCTGGAAGGCTTCTGTGCTGGCTAGGGTTCGAGTCTCCTGGTGGGGAAATGTTCTATACTTGAATAACTACTCTTGCGTGTTTAGGCAAGTTGGGCATTAAGCATAGACACAGTGTATTCCATATTCAACAGGGACTTGATGAAAAAACGTAAATTTGACCCTTCACTTGCTCTGGTGCTCTTGGGAGGTGGTAGTCTTTGTGTTGAAATGCCCCGAAATTACCATCTCTTTTAAGGTCTGAGCGTGGTGCAGTGGTTAAGCGTTACCTGTTATGCCAGTGGCTGGAAGGCTTCTGTGCTGGCTAGGTTCGAGTCTCCTGGTGGAAAGTGTTCTATAGTTGAATAACTACTCTTGCGTGTTTAGGCAAGTTGGGCATTAAGCATAGACACAGTGTATTCCCATATTCAACAGAGACTTGATGAAAAAACGTAAATTTGACCCCTCTCCTGCTCTGGTGCTCTTGGGAGGTGGTAGTCTTTGGAGTGTTGAAATGCCCCGAAATTACCATCTCTTTTAAGGGTCTGAGCGTGGTGCAGTGGGTTAAGGCGTTACCTGTTATGCCAGTGGCTGAAGGCTTCTGTGCTGGCTAGGGTTCGAGTCTCCTGGTGGGAAAGTGTTCTATAGTTGAATAACTACTCTTGCGTGTTTAGGCAAGTTGGGCATTAAGCATAGACACAGTGTATTCCCATATTCAACAGGGACTTGATGAAAAAACGTAAATTTGACCCCTCACTTGCTCTGGTGCTCTTGGGAGGTGGTAGTCTTTGGAGTGTTGATAAGCCCCGAAATTAGTCCATCTCTTTAAGGTCTGAGCGTGTGCAGTGGGTTAAGGCGTTACCTGTTATGCCAGTGGCTGGAAGGCTTCTGTGCTGGCTAGGTTTCGAGTCTCCTGGTGGAAAGGTTTCTATAGTTGAATAACTACTCTTGCGTGTTTAGGCAAGTTGGGCATTAAGCATAGACACAGTGTATTCCCATATTCAACAGGGACTTGATGAAAAAACGTAAATTTGACCCCTCACTGCTCTGGTGCTCTTGGGAGGTGGTAGTCTTTGGAGTGTTGAAATGCCCCGAAATTACCATCTCTTTTTAGGGTCTGAGCGTGGTGCAGTGGTTAAGGCGTTACCTGTTATGCCAGTGGCTGGAAGGCTTCTGTGCTGGCTAGGGTTCGAGTCTCCTGGTGGGAAGTGTTCTATAGTTGAATAACTACTCTTGCGTGTTTAGGCAAGTTGGGCATTAGCATAGACNTGACCCCTCACTTGCTCTGGTGCTCTTGGGAGGTGGTAGTCTTTGGAGTGTTGAAATGCCCCGAAATTACCATCTCTTTTAAGGGTCTGAGCGTGGTGCAGTGGGTTAAGGCGTTACCTGTTATGCCAGTGGCTGGAAGCTTCTGTGCTGGCTAGGGTCGAGTCTCCTGGTGGGAAAGTGTTCTATAGTTGAATAACTACTCTTGCGTGTTTAGGCAAGTTGGGCATTAAGCATAGACAGTGTATTCCCATATTCAACAGGGACTTGATGAAAAAACGTAAATTTGACCCCTCACTTGCTCTGGTGCTCTTGGGAGGTGGTAGTCTTTGGAGTTTTGAAATGCCCCGAAATTACCATCTCTTTTAAGGGTCTGAGCGTGGTGCAGTGGGTTAAGGCGTTACCTGTTATGCCAGTGGCTGGAAGGCTTCTGTGCTGGCTAGGGTTCGAGTCTCCTGGTGGGAAAGTGTTCTATAGTTGAATAACTACTCTTGCGTGTTTAGGCAAGTTGGGCATTAAGCATAGACACAGTGTATTCCCATATTCAACAGGACTTGATGAAAAACGTAAATTTGACCCCTCACTTGCTCTGGTGCTCTTGGAGGTGGTAGTCTTTGGAGTGTTGAAATGCCCGAAATTACCATCTCTTTTAAGGGTCTGAGCGTGGTGCAGTGGGTTAAGGCGTTACCTGTTATGCCAGTGGCTGGAAGGCTTCTGTGCTGGCTAGGGTTCGAGTCTCCTGGTGGGAAAGTGTTCTATAGTTGAATAACTACTCTTGCGTGTTTAGGCAAGTTGGGCATTAAGCATAGACACAGTGTATTCCCATATTCAACAGGGACTTGATGAAAAAACGTAAATTTGACCCCTCACTTGCTCTGGTGCTCTTGGGAGGTGGTAGTCTTTGGAGTGTTGAAATGCCCCGAAATTACCATCTCTTTTAAGGGTCTGAGCGTGGTGCAGTGGGTTAAGGCGTTACCTGTTATGCCAGTGGCTGGAAGGCTTCTGTGCTGGCTAGGGTTCGAGTCTCCTGGTGGGAAAGTGTTCTATAGTTGAATAACTACTCTTGCGTGTTTAGGCAAGTTGGGCATTAAGCATAGACACAGTGTATTCCCATATTCAACAGGGACTTGATGAAAAAACGTAAATTTGACCCCTCACTTGCTCTGGTGCTCTTGGGAGGTGGTAGTCTTTGGAGTGTTGAAATGCCCCGAAATTACCATCTCTTTTAAGGGTCTGAGCGTGGTGCAGTGGGTTAAGGCGTTACCTGTTATGCCAGTGGCTGGAAGGCTTCTGTGCTGGCTAGGGTTCGAGTCTCCTGGTGGGAAAGTGTTCTATAGTTGAATAACTACTCTTGCGTGTTTAGGCAAGTTGGGCATTAAGCATAGACACAGTGTATTCCCATATTCAACAGGGACTTGATGAAAAAACGTAAATTTGACCCCTCACTTGCTCTGGTGCTCTTGGGAGGTGGTAGTCTTTGGAGTGTTGAAATGCCCCGAAATTACCATCTCTTTTAAGGGTCTGAGCGTGGTGCAGTGGGTTAAGGCGTTACCTGTTATGCCAGTGGCTGGAAGGCTTCTGTGCTGGCTAGGGTTCGAGTCTCCTGGTGGGAAAGTGTTCTATAGTTGAATAACTACTCTTGCGTGTTTAGGCAAGTTGGGCATTAAGCATAGACACAGTGTATTCCCATATTCAACAGGGACTTGATGAAAAAACGTAAATTTGACCCCTCACTTGCTCTGGTGCTCTTGGGAGGTGGTAGTCTTTGGAGTGTTGAAATGCCCCGAAATTACCATCTCTTTTAAGGGTCTGAGCGTGGTGCAGTGGGTTAAGGCGTTACCTGTTATGCCAGTGGCTGGAAGGCTTCTGTGCTGGCTAGGGTTCGAGTCTCCTGGTGGGAAAGTGTTCTATAGTTGAATAACTACTCTTGCGTGTTTAGGCAAGTTGGGCATTAAGCATAGACACAGTGTATTCCCATATTCAACAGGGACTTGATGAAAAAACGTAAATTTGACCCCTCACTTGCTCTGGTGCTCTTGGGAGGTGGTAGTCTTTGGAGTGTTGAAATGCCCCGAAATTACCATCTCTTTTAAGGGTCTGAGCGTGGTGCAGTGGGTTAAGGCGTTACCTGTTATGCCAGTGGCTGGAAGGCTTCTGTGCTGGCTAGGGTTCGAGTCTCCTGGTGGGAAAGTGTTCTATAGTTGAATAACTACTCTTGCGTGTTTAGGCAAGTTGGGCATTAAGCATAGACACAGTGTATTCCCATATTCAACAGGGACTTGATGAAAAAACGTAAATTTGACCCCTCACTTGCTCTGGTGCTCTTGGGAGGTGGTAGTCTTTGGAGTGTTGAAATGCCCCGAAATTACCATCTCTTTTAAGGGTCTGAGCGTGGTGCAGTGGGTTAAGGCGTTACCTGTTATGCCAGTGGCTGGAAGGCTTCTGTGCTGGCTAGGGTTCGAGTCTCCTGGTGGGAAAGTGTTCTATAGTTGAATAACTACTCTTGCGTGTTTAGGCAAGTTGGGCATTAAGCATAGACACAGTGTATTCCCATATTCAACAGGACTTGATGAAAAAACGTAAATTTGACCCCTCACTTGCTCTGGTGCTCTTGGGAGGTGGTAGTCTTTGGAGTGTTGAAATGCCCCGAAATTACCATCTCTTTTAAGGGTCTGAGCGTGGTGCAGTGGGTTAAGGCGTTACCTGTTATGCCAGTGGCTGGAAGGCTTCTGTGCTGGCTAGGGTTCGAGTCTCCTGGTGGGAAAGTGTTCTATAGTTGAATAACTACTCTTGCGTGTTTAGGCAAGTTGGGCATTAAGCATAGACACAGTGTATTCCCATATTCAACAGGGACTTGATGAAAAAACGTAAATTTGACCCCTCACTTGCTCTGGTGCTCTTGGGAGGTGGTAGTCTTTGGAGTGTTGAAATGCCCCGAAATTACCATCTCTTTTAAGGGTCTGAGCGTGGTGCAGTGGGTTAAGGCGTTACCTGTTATGCCAGTGGCTGGAAGGCTTCTGTGCTGGCTAGGGTTCGAGTCTCCTGGTGGGAAAGTGTTCTATAGTTGAATAACTACTCTTGCGTGTTTAGGCAAGTTGGGCATTAAGCATAGACACAGTGTATTCCCATATTCAACAGGGACTTGATGAAAAAACGTAAATTTGACCCCTCACTTGCTCTGGTGCTCTTGGGAGGTGGTAGTCTTTGGAGTGTTGAAATGCCCCGAAATTACCATCTCTTTTAAGGGTCTGAGCGTGGTGCAGTGGGTTAAGGCGTTACCTGTTATGCCAGTGGCTGGAAGGCTTCTGTGCTGGCTAGGGTTCGAGTCTCCTGGTGGGAAAGTGTTCTATAGTTGAATAACTACTCTTGCGTGTTTAGGCAAGTTGGGCATTAAGCATAGACACAGTGTATTCCCATATTCAACAGGGACTTGATGAAAAAACGTAAATTTGACCCCTCACTTGCTCTGGTGCTCTTGGGAGGTGGTAGTCTTTGGAGTGTTGAAATGCCCCGAAATTACCATCTCTTTTAAGGGTCTGAGCGTGGTGCAGTGGGTTAAGGCGTTACCTGTTATGCCAGTGGCTGGAAGGCTTCTGTGCTGGCTAGGGTTCGAGTCTCCTGGTGGGAAAGTGTTCTATAGTTGAATAACTACTCTTGCGTGTTTAGGCAAGTTGGGCATTAAGCATAGACACAGTGTATTCCCATATTCAACAGGGACTTGATGAAAAAACGTAAATTTGACCCCTCACTTGCTCTGGTGCTCTTGGGAGGTGGTAGTCTTTGGAGTGTTGAAATGCCCCGAAATTACCATCTCTTTTAAGGGTCTGAGCGTGGTGCAGTGGGTTAAGGCGTTACCTGTTATGCCAGTGGCTGGAAGGCTTCTGTGCTGGCTAGGGTTCGAGTCTCCTGGTGGGAAAGTGTTCTATAGTTGAATAACTACTCTTGCGTGTTTAGGCAAGTTGGGCATTAAGCATAGACACAGTGTATTCCCATATTCAACAGGGACTTGATGAAAAAACGTAAATTTGACCCCTCACTTGCTCTGGTGCTCTTGGGAGGTGGTAGTCTTTGGAGTGTTGAAATGCCCCGAAATTACCATCTCTTTTAAGGGTCTGAGCGTGGTGCAGTGGGTTAAGGCGTTACCTGTTATGCCAGTGGCTGGAAGGCTTCTGTGCTGGCTAGGGTTCGAGTCTCCTGGTGGGAAAGTGTTCTATAGTTGAATAACTACTCTTGCGTGTTTAGGCAAGTTGGGCATTAAGCATAGACACAGTGTATTCCCATATTCAACAGGGACTTGATGAAAAAACGTAAATTTGACCCCTCACTTGCTCTGGTGCTCTTGGGAGGTGGTAGTCTTTGGAGTGTTGAAATGCCCCGAAATTACCATCTCTTTTAAGGGTCTGAGCGTGGTGCAGTGGGTTAAGGCGTTACCTGTTATGCCAGTGGCTGGAAGGCTTCTGTGCTGGCTAGGGTTCGAGTCTCCTGGTGGGAAAGTGTTCTATAGTTGAATAACTACTCTTGCGTGTTTAGGCAAGTTGGGCATTAAGCATAGACACAGTGTATTCCCATATTCAACAGGGACTTGATGAAAAAACGTAAATTTGACCCCTCACTTGCTCTGGTGCTCTTGGGAGGTGGTAGTCTTTGGAGTGTTGAAATGCCCCGAAATT
Source organism: Procambarus virginalis (assembly GCA_020271785.1). Taxonomy (NCBI): domain Eukaryota; kingdom Metazoa; phylum Arthropoda; class Malacostraca; order Decapoda; family Cambaridae; genus Procambarus; species Procambarus virginalis. Next base: position 30,165 of record WNGS01163173.1, on the reverse strand, counting down.
ACCATCTCTTTTAAGGGTCTGAGCGTGGTGCAGTGGGTTAAGGCGTTACCTGTTATGCCAGTGGCTGGAAGGCTTCTGTGCTGGCTAGGGTTCGAGTCTCCTGGTGGGAAAGTGTTCTATAGTTGAATAACTACTCTTGCGTGTTTAGGCAAGTTGGGCATTAAGCATAGACACAGTGTATTCCCATATTCAACAGGGACTTGATGAAAAAACGTAAATTTGACCCCTCACTTGCTCTGGTGCTCTTGGGAGGTGGTAGTCTTTGGAGTGTTGAAATGCCCCGAAATTACCATCTCTTTTAAGGGTCTGAGCGTGGTGCAGTGGGTTAAGGCGTTACCTGTTATGCCAGTGGCTGGAAGGCTTCTGTGCTGGCTAGGGTTCGAGTCTCCTGGTGGGAAAGTGTTCTATAGTTGAATAACTACTCTTGCGTGTTTAGGCAAGTTGGGCATTAAGCATAGACACAGTGTATTCCCATATTCAACAGGGACTTGATGAAAAAACGTAAATTTGACCCCTCACTTGCTCTGGTGCTCTTGGGAGGTGGTAGTCTTTGGAGTGTTGAAATGCCCCGAAATTACCATCTCTTTTAAGGGTCTGAGCGTGGTGCAGTGGGTTAAGGCGTTACCTGTTATGCCAGTGGCTGGAAGGCTTCTGTGCTGGCTAGGGTTCGAGTCTCCTGGTGGGAAAGTGTTCTATAGTTGAATAACTACTCTTGCGTGTTTAGGCAAGTTGGGCATTAAGCATAGACACAGTGTATTCCCATATTCAACAGGGACTTGATGAAAAAACGTAAATTTGACCCCTCACTTGCTCTGGTGCTCTTGGGAGGTGGTAGTCTTTGGAGTGTTGAAATGCCCCGAAATTACCATCTCTTTTAAGGGTCTGAGCGTGGTGCAGTGGGTTAAGGCGTTACCTGTTATGCCAGTGGCTGGAAGGCTTCTGTGCTGGCTAGGGTTCGAGTCTCCTGGTGGGAAAGTGTTCTATAGTTGAATAACTACTCTTGCGTGTTTAGGCAAGTTGGGCATTAAGCATAGACACAGTGTATTCCCATATTCAACAGGGACTTGATGAAAAAACGTAAATTTGACCCCTCACTTGCTCTGGTGCTCTTGGGAGGTGGTAGTCTTTGGAGTGTTGAAATGCCCCGAAATTACCATCTCTTTTAAGGGTCTGAGCGTGGTGCAGTGGGTTAAGGCGTTACCTGTTATGCCAGTGGCTGGAAGGCTTCTGTGCTGGCTAGGGTTCGAGTCTCCTGGTGGGAAAGTGTTCTATAGTTGAATAACTACTCTTGCGTGTTTAGGCAAGTTGGGCATTAAGCATAGACACAGTGTATTCCCATATTCAACAGGGACTTGATGAAAAAACGTAAATTTGACCCCTCACTTGCTCTGGTGCTCTTGGGAGGTGGTAGTCTTTGGAGTGTTGAAATGCCCCGAAATTACCATCTCTTTTAAGGGTCTGAGCGTGGTGCAGTGGGTTAAGGCGTTACCTGTTATGCCAGTGGCTGGAAGGCTTCTGTGCTGGCTAGGGTTCGAGTCTCCTGGTGGGAAAGTGTTCTATAGTTGAATAACTACTCTTGCGTGTTTAGGCAAGTTGGGCATTAAGCATAGACACAGTGTATTCCCATATTCAACAGGGACTTGATGAAAAAACGTAAATTTGACCCCTCACTTGCTCTGGTGCTCTTGGGAGGTGGTAGTCTTTGGAGTGTTGAAATGCCCCGAAATTACCATCTCTTTTAAGGGTCTGAGCGTGGTGCAGTGGGTTAAGGCGTTACCTGTTATGCCAGTGGCTGGAAGGCTTCTGTGCTGGCTAGGGTTCGAGTCTCCTGGTGGGAAAGTGTTCTATAGTTGAATAACTACTCTTGCGTGTTTAGGCAAGTTGGGCATTAAGCATAGACACAGTGTATTCCCATATTCAACAGGGACTTGATGAAAAAACGTAAATTTGACCCCTCACTTGCTCTGGTGCTCTTGGGAGGTGGTAGTCTTTGGAGTGTTGAAATGCCCCGAAATTACCATCTCTTTTAAGGGTCTGAGCGTGGTGCAGTGGGTTAAGGCGTTACCTGTTATGCCAGTGGCTGGAAGGCTTCTGTGCTGGCTAGGGTTCGAGTCTCCTGGTGGGAAAGTGTTCTATAGTTGAATAACTACTCTTGCGTGTTTAGGCAAGTTGGGCATTAAGCATAGACACAGTGTATTCCCATATTCAACAGGGACTTGATGAAAAAACGTAAATTTGACCCCTCACTTGCTCTGGTGCTCTTGGGAGGTGGTAGTCTTTGGAGTGTTGAAATGCCCCGAAATTACCATCTCTTTTAAGGGTCTGAGCGTGGTGCAGTGGGTTAAGGCGTTACCTGTTATGCCAGTGGCTGGAAGGCTTCTGTGCTGGCTAGGGTTCGAGTCTCCTGGTGGGAAAGTGTTCTATAGTTGAATAACTACTCTTGCGTGTTTAGGCAAGTTGGGCATTAAGCATAGACACAGTGTATTCCCATATTCAACAGGGACTTGATGAAAAAACGTAAATTTGACCCCTCACTTGCTCTGGTGCTCTTGGGAGGTGGTAGTCTTTGGAGTGTTGAAATGCCCCGAAATTACCATCTCTTTTAAGGGTCTGAGCGTGGTGCAGTGGGTTAAGGCGTTACCTGTTATGCCAGTGGCTGGAAGGCTTCTGTGCTGGCTAGGGTTCGAGTCTCCTGGTGGGAAAGTGTTCTATAGTTGAATAACTACTCTTGCGTGTTTAGGCAAGTTGGGCATTAAGCATAGACACAGTGTATTCCCATATTCAACAGGGACTTGATGAAAAAACGTAAATTTGACCCCTCACTTGCTCTGGTGCTCTTGGGAGGTGGTAGTCTTTGGAGTGTTGAAATGCCCCGAAATTACCATCTCTTTTAAGGGTCTGAGCGTGGTGCAGTGGGTTAAGGCGTTACCTGTTATGCCAGTGGCTGGAAGGCTTCTGTGCTGGCTAGGGTTCGAGTCTCCTGGTGGGAAAGTGTTCTATAGTTGAATAACTACTCTTGCGTGTTTAGGCAAGTTGGGCATTAAGCATAGACACAGTGTATTCCCATATTCAACAGGGACTTGATGAAAAAACGTAAATTTGACCCCTCACTTGCTCTGGTGCTCTTGGGAGGTGGTAGTCTTTGGAGTGTTGAAATGCCCCGAAATTACCATCTCTTTTAAGGGTCTGAGCGTGGTGCAGTGGGTTAAGGCGTTACCTGTTATGCCAGTGGCTGGAAGGCTTCTGTGCTGGCTAGGGTTCGAGTCTCCTGGTGGGAAAGTGTTCTATAGTTGAATAACTACTCTTGCGTGTTTAGGCAAGTTGGGCATTAAGCATAGACACAGTGTATTCCCATATTCAACAGGGACTTGATGAAAAAACGTAAATTTGACCCCTCACTTGCTCTGGTGCTCTTGGGAGGTGGTAGTCTTTGGAGTGTTGAAATGCCCCGAAATTACCATCTCTTTTAAGGGTCTGAGCGTGGTGCAGTGGGTTAAGGCGTTACCTGTTATGCCAGTGGCTGGAAGGCTTCTGTGCTGGCTAGGGTTCGAGTCTCCTGGTGGGAAAGTGTTCTATAGTTGAATAACTACTCTTGCGTGTTTAGGCAAGTTGGGCATTAAGCATAGACACAGTGTATTCCCATATTCAACAGGGACTTGATGAAAAAACGTAAATTTGACCCCTCACTTGCTCTGGTGCTCTTGGGAGGTGGTAGTCTTTGGAGTGTTGAAATGCCCCGAAATTACCATCTCTTTTAAGGGTCTGAGCGTGGTGCAGTGGGTTAAGGCGTTACCTGTTATGCCAGTGGCTGGAAGGCTTCTGTGCTGGCTAGGGTTCGAGTCTCCTGGTGGGAAAGTGTTCTATAGTTGAATAACTACTCTTGCGTGTTTAGGCAAGTTGGGCATTAAGCATAGACACAGTGTATTCCCATATTCAACAGGGACTTGATGAAAAAACGTAAATTTGACCCCTCACTTGCTCTGGTGCTCTTGGGAGGTGGTAGTCTTTGGAGTGTTGAAATGCCCCGAAATTACCATCTCTTTTAAGGGTCTGAGCGTGGTGCAGTGGGTTAAGGCGTTACCTGTTATGCCAGTGGCTGGAAGGCTTCTGTGCTGGCTAGGGTTCGAGTCTCCTGGTGGGAAAGTGTTCTATAGTTGAATAACTACTCTTGCGTGTTTAGGCAAGTTGGGCATTAAGCATAGACACAGTGTATTCCCATATTCAACAGGGACTTGATGAAAAAACGTAAATTTGACCCCTCACTTGCTCTGGTGCTCTTGGGAGGTGGTAGTCTTTGGAGTGTTGAAATGCCCCGAAATTACCATCTCTTTTAAGGGTCTGAGCGTGGTGCAGTGGGTTAAGGCGTTACCTGTTATGCCAGTGGCTGGAAGGCTTCTGTGCTGGCTAGGGTTCGAGTCTCCTGGTGGGAAAGTGTTCTATAGTTGAATAACTACTCTTGCGTGTTTAGGCAAGTTGGGCATTAAGCATAGACACAGTGTATTCCCATATTCAACAGGGACTTGATGAAAAAACGTAAATTTGACCCCTCACTTGCTCTGGTGCTCTTGGGAGGTGGTAGTCTTTGGAGTGTTGAAATGCCCCGAAATTACCATCTCTTTTAAGGGTCTGAGCGTGGTGCAGTGGGTTAAGGCGTTACCTGTTATGCCAGTGGCTGGAAGGCTTCTGTGCTGGCTAGGGTTCGAGTCTCCTGGTGGGAAAGTGTTCTATAGTTGAATAACTACTCTTGCGTGTTTAGGCAAGTTGGGCATTAAGCATAGACACAGTGTATTCCCATATTCAACAGGGACTTGATGAAAAAACGTAAATTTGACCCCTCACTTGCTCTGGTGCTCTTGGGAGGTGGTAGTCTTTGGAGTGTTGAAATGCCCCGAAATTACCATCTCTTTTAAGGGTCTGAGCGTGGTGCAGTGGGTTAAGGCGTTACCTGTTATGCCAGTGGCTGGAAGGCTTCTGTGCTGGCTAGGGTTCGAGTCTCCTGGTGGGAAAGTGTTCTATAGTTGAATAACTACTCTTGCGTGTTTAGGCAAGTTGGGCATTAAGCATAGACACAGTGTATTCCCATATTCAACAGGGACTTGATGAAAAAACGTAAATTTGACCCCTCACTTGCTCTGGTGCTCTTGGGAGGTGGTAGTCTTTGGAGTGTTGAAATGCCCCGAAATTACCATCTCTTTTAAGGGTCTGAGCGTGGTGCAGTGGGTTAAGGCGTTACCTGTTATGCCAGTGGCTGGAAGGCTTCTGTGCTGGCTAGGGTTCGAGTCTCCTGGTGGGAAAGTGTTCTATAGTTGAATAACTACTCTTGCGTGTTTAGGCAAGTTGGGCATTAAGCATAGACACAGTGTATTCCCATATTCAACAGGGACTTGATGAAAAAACGTAAATTTGACCCCTCACTTGCTCTGGTGCTCTTGGGAGGTGGTAGTCTTTGGAGTGTTGAAATGCCCCGAAATTACCATCTCTTTTAAGGGTCTGAGCGTGGTGCAGTGGGTTAAGGCGTTACCTGTTATGCCAGTGGCTGGAAGGCTTCTGTGCTGGCTAGGGTTCGAGTCTCCTGGTGGGAAAGTGTTCTATAGTTGAATAACTACTCTTGCGTGTTTAGGCAAGTTGGGCATTAAGCATAGACACAGTGTATTCCCATATTCAACAGGGACTTGATGAAAAAACGTAAATTTGACCCCTCACTTGCTCTGGTGCTCTTGGGAGGTGGTAGTCTTTGGAGTGTTGAAATGCCCCGAAATTACCATCTCTTTTAAGGGTCTGAGCGTGGTGCAGTGGGTTAAGGCGTTACCTGTTATGCCAGTGGCTGGAAGGCTTCTGTGCTGGCTAGGGTTCGAGTCTCCTGGTGGGAAAGTGTTCTATAGTTGAATAACTACTCTTGCGTGTTTAGGCAAGTTGGGCATTAAGCATAGACACAGTGTATTCCCATATTCAACAGGGACTTGATGAAAAAACGTAAATTTGACCCCTCACTTGCTCTGGTGCTCTTGGGAGGTGGTAGTCTTTGGAGTGTTGAAATGCCCCGAAATTACCATCTCTTTTAAGGGTCTGAGCGTGGTGCAGTGGGTTAAGGCGTTACCTGTTATGCCAGTGGCTGGAAGGCTTCTGTGCTGGCTAGGGTTCGAGTCTCCTGGTGGGAAAGTGTTCTATAGTTGAATAACTACTCTTGCGTGTTTAGGCAAGTTGGGCATTAAGCATAGACACAGTGTATTCCCATATTCAACAGGGACTTGATGAAAAAACGTAAATTTGACCCCTCACTTGCTCTGGTGCTCTTGGGAGGTGGTAGTCTTTGGAGTGTTGAAATGCCCCGAAATTACCATCTCTTTTAAGGGTCTGAGCGTGGTGCAGTGGGTTAAGGCGTTACCTGTTATGCCAGTGGCTGGAAGGCTTCTGTGCTGGCTAGGGTTCGAGTCTCCTGGTGGGAAAGTGTTCTATAGTTGAATAACTACTCTTGCGTGTTTAGGCAAGTTGGGCATTAAGCATAGACACAGTGTATTCCCATATTCAACAGGGACTTGATGAAAAAACGTAAATTTGACCCCTCACTTGCTCTGGTGCTCTTGGGAGGTGGTAGTCTTTGGAGTGTTGAAATGCCCCGAAATTACCATCTCTTTTAAGGGTCTGAGCGTGGTGCAGTGGGTTAAGGCGTTACCTGTTATGCCAGTGGCTGGAAGGCTTCTGTGCTGGCTAGGGTTCGAGTCTCCTGGTGGGAAAGTGTTCTATAGTTGAATAACTACTCTTGCGTGTTTAGGCAAGTTGGGCATTAAGCATAGACACAGTGTATTCCCATATTCAACAGGGACTTGATGAAAAAACGTAAATTTGACCCCTCACTTGCTCTGGTGCTCTTGGGAGGTGGTAGTCTTTGGAGTGTTGAAATGCCCCGAAATTACCATCTCTTTTAAGGGTCTGAGCGTGGTGCAGTGGGTTAAGGCGTTACCTGTTATGCCAGTGGCTGGAAGGCTTCTGTGCTGGCTAGGGTTCGAGTCTCCTGGTGGGAAAGTGTTCTATAGTTGAATAACTACTCTTGCGTGTTTAGGCAAGTTGGGCATTAAGCATAGACACAGTGTATTCCCATATTCAACAGGGACTTGATGAAAAAACGTAAATTTGACCCCTCACTTGCTCTGGTGCTCTTGGGAGGTGGTAGTCTTTGGAGTGTTGAAATGCCCCGAAATTACCATCTCTTTTAAGGGTCTGAGCGTGGTGCAGTGGGTTAAGGCGTTACCTGTTATGCCAGTGGCTGGAAGGCTTCTGTGCTGGCTAGGGTTCGAGTCTCCTGGTGGGAAAGTGTTCTATAGTTGAATAACTACTCTTGCGTGTTTAGGCAAGTTGGGCATTAAGCATAGACACAGTGTATTCCCATATTCAACAGGGACTTGATGAAAAAACGTAAATTTGACCCCTCACTTGCTCTGGTGCTCTTGGGAGGTGGTAGTCTTTGGAGTGTTGAAATGCCCCGAAATTACCATCTCTTTTAAGGGTCTGAGCGTGGTGCAGTGGGTTAAGGCGTTACCTGTTATGCCAGTGGCTGGAAGGCTTCTGTGCTGGCTAGGGTTCGAGTCTCCTGGTGGGAAAGTGTTCTATAGTTGAATAACTACTCTTGCGTGTTTAGGCAAGTTGGGCATTAAGCATAGACACAGTGTATTCCCATATTCAACAGGGACTTGATGAAAAAACGTAAATTTGACCCCTCACTTGCTCTGGTGCTCTTGGGAGGTGGTAGTCTTTGGAGTGTTGAAATGCCCCGAAATTACCATCTCTTTTAAGGGTCTGAGCGTGGTGCAGTGGGTTAAGGCGTTACCTGTTATGCCAGTGGCTGGAAGGCTTCTGTGCTGGCTAGGGTTCGAGTCTCCTGGTGGGAAAGTGTTCTATAGTTGAATAACTACTCTTGCGTGTTTAGGCAAGTTGGGCATTAAGCATAGACACAGTGTATTCCCATATTCAACAGGGACTTGATGAAAAAACGTAAATTTGACCCCTCACTTGCTCTGGTGCTCTTGGGAGGTGGTAGTCTTTGGAGTGTTGAAATGCCCCGAAATTACCATCTCTTTTAAGGGTCTGAGCGTGGTGCAGTGGGTTAAGGCGTTACCTGTTATGCCAGTGGCTGGAAGGCTTCTGTGCTGGCTAGGGTTCGAGTCTCCTGGTGGGAAAGTGTTCTATAGTTGAATAACTACTCTTGCGTGTTTAGGCAAGTTGGGCATTAAGCATAGACACAGTGTATTCCCATATTCAACAGGGACTTGATGAAAAAACGTAAATTTGACCCCTCACTTGCTCTGGTGCTCTTGGGAGGTGGTAGTCTTTGGAGTGTTGAAATGCCCCGAAATTACCATCTCTTTTAAGGGTCTGAGCGTGGTGCAGTGGGTTAAGGCGTTACCTGTTATGCCAGTGGCTGGAAGGCTTCTGTGCTGGCTAGGGTTCGAGTCTCCTGGTGGGAAAGTGTTCTATAGTTGAATAACTACTCTTGCGTGTTTAGGCAAGTTGGGCATTAAGCATAGACACAGTGTATTCCCATATTCAACAGGGACTTGATGAAAAAACGTAAATTTGACCCCTCACTTGCTCTGGTGCTCTTGGGAGGTGGTAGTCTTTGGAGTGTTGAAATGCCCCGAAATTACCATCTCTTTTAAGGGTCTGAGCGTGGTGCAGTGGGTTAAGGCGTTACCTGTTATGCCAGTGGCTGGAAGGCTTCTGTGCTGGCTAGGGTTCGAGTCTCCTGGTGGGAAAGTGTTCTATAGTTGAATAACTACTCTTGCGTGTTTAGGCAAGTTGGGCATTAAGCATAGACACAGTGTATTCCCATATTCAACAGGGACTTGATGAAAAAACGTAAATTTGACCCCTCACTTGCTCTGGTGCTCTTGGGAGGTGGTAGTCTTTGGAGTGTTGAAATGCCCCGAAATTACCATCTCTTTTAAGGGTCTGAGCGTGGTGCAGTGGGTTAAGGCGTTACCTGTTATGCCAGTGGCTGGAAGGCTTCTGTGCTGGCTAGGGTTCGAGTCTCCTGGTGGGAAAGTGTTCTATAGTTGAATAACTACTCTTGCGTGTTTAGGCAAGTTGGGCATTAAGCATAGACACAGTGTATTCCCATATTCAACAGGGACTTGATGAAAAAACGTAAATTTGACCCCTCACTTGCTCTGGTGCTCTTGGGAGGTGGTAGTCTTTGGAGTGTTGAAATGCCCCGAAATTACCATCTCTTTTAAGGGTCTGAGCGTGGTGCAGTGGGTTAAGGCGTTACCTGTTATGCCAGTGGCTGGAAGGCTTCTGTGCTGGCTAGGGTTCGAGTCTCCTGGTGGGAAAGTGTTCTATAGTTGAATAACTACTCTTGCGTGTTTAGGCAAGTTGGGCATTAAGCATAGACACAGTGTATTCCCATATTCAACAGGGACTTGATGAAAAAACGTAAATTTGACCCCTCACTTGCTCTGGTGCTCTTGGGAGGTGGTAGTCTTTGGAGTGTTGAAATGCCCCGAAATTACCATCTCTTTTAAGGGTCTGAGCGTGGTGCAGTGGGTTAAGGCGTTACCTGTTATGCCAGTGGCTGGAAGGCTTCTGTGCTGGCTAGGGTTCGAGTCTCCTGGTGGGAAAGTGTTCTATAGTTGAATAACTACTCTTGCGTGTTTAGGCAAGTTGGGCATTAAGCATAGACACAGTGTATTCCCATATTCAACAGGGACTTGATGAAAAAACGTAAATTTGACCCCTCACTTGCTCTGGTGCTCTTGGGAGGTGGTAGTCTTTGGAGTGTTGAAATGCCCCGAAATTACCATCTCTTTTAAGGGTCTGAGCGTGGTGCAGTGGGTTAAGGCGTTACCTGTTATGCCAGTGGCTGGAAGGCTTCTGTGCTGGCTAGGGTTCGAGTCTCCTGGTGGGAAAGTGTTCTATAGTTGAATAACTACTCTTGCGTGTTTAGGCAAGTTGGGCATTAAGCATAGACACAGTGTATTCCCATATTCAACAGGGACTTGATGAAAAAACGTAAATTTGACCCCTCACTTGCTCTGGTGCTCTTGGGAGGTGGTAGTCTTTGGAGTGTTGAAATGCCCCGAAATTACCATCTCTTTTAAGGGTCTGAGCGTGGTGCAGTGGGTTAAGGCGTTACCTGTTATGCCAGTGGCTGGAAGGCTTCTGTGCTGGCTAGGGTTCGAGTCTCCTGGTGGGAAAGTGTTCTATAGTTGAATAACTACTCTTGCGTGTTTAGGCAAGTTGGGCATTAAGCATAGACACAGTGTATTCCCATATTCAACAGGGACTTGATGAAAAAACGTAAATTTGACCCCTCACTTGCTCTGGTGCTCTTGGGAGGTGGTAGTCTTTGGAGTGTTGAAATGCCCCGAAATTACCATCTCTTTTAAGGGTCTGAGCGTGGTGCAGTGGGTTAAGGCGTTACCTGTTATGCCAGTGGCTGGAAGGCTTCTGTGCTGGCTAGGGTTCGAGTCTCCTGGTGGGAAAGTGTTCTATAGTTGAATAACTACTCTTGCGTGTTTAGGCAAGTTGGGCATTAAGCATAGACACAGTGTATTCCCATATTCAACAGGGACTTGATGAAAAAACGTAAATTTGACCCCTCACTTGCTCTGGTGCTCTTGGGAGGTGGTAGTCTTTGGAGTGTTGAAATGCCCCGAAATTACCATCTCTTTTAAGGGTCTGAGCGTGGTGCAGTGGGTTAAGGCGTTACCTGTTATGCCAGTGGCTGGAAGGCTTCTGTGCTGGCTAGGGTTCGAGTCTCCTGGTGGGAAAGTGTTCTATAGTTGAATAACTACTCTTGCGTGTTTAGGCAAGTTGGGCATTAAGCATAGACACAGTGTATTCCCATATTCAACAGGGACTTGATGAAAAAACGTAAATTTGACCCCTCACTTGCTCTGGTGCTCTTGGGAGGTGGTAGTCTTTGGAGTGTTGAAATGCCCCGAAATTACCATCTCTTTTAAGGGTCTGAGCGTGGTGCAGTGGGTTAAGGCGTTACCTGTTATGCCAGTGGCTGGAAGGCTTCTGTGCTGGCTAGGGTTCGAGTCTCCTGGTGGGAAAGTGTTCTATAGTTGAATAACTACTCTTGCGTGTTTAGGCAAGTTGGGCATTAAGCATAGACACAGTGTATTCCCATATTCAACAGGGACTTGATGAAAAAACGTAAATTTGACCCCTCACTTGCTCTGGTGCTCTTGGGAGGTGGTAGTCTTTGGAGTGTTGAAATGCCCCGAAATTACCATCTCTTTTAAGGGTCTGAGCGTGGTGCAGTGGGTTAAGGCGTTACCTGTTATGCCAGTGGCTGGAAGGCTTCTGTGCTGGCTAGGGTTCGAGTCTCCTGGTGGGAAAGTGTTCTATAGTTGAATAACTACTCTTGCGTGTTTAGGCAAGTTGGGCATTAAGCATAGACACAGTGTATTCCCATATTCAACAGGGACTTGATGAAAAAACGTAAATTTGACCCCTCACTTGCTCTGGTGCTCTTGGGAGGTGGTAGTCTTTGGAGTGTTGAAATGCCCCGAAATTACCATCTCTTTTAAGGGTCTGAGCGTGGTGCAGTGGGTTAAGGCGTTACCTGTTATGCCAGTGGCTGGAAGGCTTCTGTGCTGGCTAGGGTTCGAGTCTCCTGGTGGGAAAGTGTTCTATAGTTGAATAACTACTCTTGCGTGTTTAGGCAAGTTGGGCATTAAGCATAGACACAGTGTATTCCCATATTCAACAGGGACTTGATGAAAAAACGTAAATTTGACCCCTCACTTGCTCTGGTGCTCTTGGGAGGTGGTAGTCTTTGGAGTGTTGAAATGCCCCGAAATTACCATCTCTTTTAAGGGTCTGAGCGTGGTGCAGTGGGTTAAGGCGTTACCTGTTATGCCAGTGGCTGGAAGGCTTCTGTGCTGGCTAGGGTTCGAGTCTCCTGGTGGGAAAGTGTTCTATAGTTGAATAACTACTCTTGCGTGTTTAGGCAAGTTGGGCATTAAGCATAGACACAGTGTATTCCCATATTCAACAGGGACTTGATGAAAAAACGTAAATTTGACCCCTCACTTGCTCTGGTGCTCTTGGGAGGTGGTAGTCTTTGGAGTGTTGAAATGCCCCGAAATTACCATCTCTTTTAAGGGTCTGAGCGTGGTGCAGTGGGTTAAGGCGTTACCTGTTATGCCAGTGGCTGGAAGGCTTCTGTGCTGGCTAGGGTTCGAGTCTCCTGGTGGGAAAGTGTTCTATAGTTGAATAACTACTCTTGCGTGTTTAGGCAAGTTGGGCATTAAGCATAGACACAGTGTATTCCCATATTCAACAGGGACTTGATGAAAAAACGTAAATTTGACCCCTCACTTGCTCTGGTGCTCTTGGGAGGTGGTAGTCTTTGGAGTGTTGAAATGCCCCGAAATTACCATCTCTTTTAAGGGTCTGAGCGTGGTGCAGTGGGTTAAGGCGTTACCTGTTATGCCAGTGGCTGGAAGGCTTCTGTGCTGGCTAGGGTTCGAGTCTCCTGGTGGGAAAGTGTTCTATAGTTGAATAACTACTCTTGCGTGTTTAGGCAAGTTGGGCATTAAGCATAGACACAGTGTATTCCCATATTCAACAGGGACTTGATGAAAAAACGTAAATTTGACCCCTCACTTGCTCTGGTGCTCTTGGGAGGTGGTAGTCTTTGGAGTGTTGAAATGCCCCGAAATTACCATCTCTTTTAAGGGTCTGAGCGTGGTGCAGTGGGTTAAGGCGTTACCTGTTATGCCAGTGGCTGGAAGGCTTCTGTGCTGGCTAGGGTTCGAGTCTCCTGGTGGGAAAGTGTTCTATAGTTGAATAACTACTCTTGCGTGTTTAGGCAAGTTGGGCATTAAGCATAGACACAGTGTATTCCCATATTCAACAGGGACTTGATGAAAAAACGTAAATTTGACCCCTCACTTGCTCTGGTGCTCTTGGGAGGTGGTAGTCTTTGGAGTGTTGAAATGCCCCGAAATTACCATCTCTTTTAAGGGTCTGAGCGTGGTGCAGTGGGTTAAGGCGTTACCTGTTATGCCAGTGGCTGGAAGGCTTCTGTGCTGGCTAGGGTTCGAGTCTCCTGGTGGGAAAGTGTTCTATAGTTGAATAACTACTCTTGCGTGTTTAGGCAAGTTGGGCATTAAGCATAGACACAGTGTATTCCCATATTCAACAGGGACTTGATGAAAAAACGTAAATTTGACCCCTCACTTGCTCTGGTGCTCTTGGGAGGTGGTAGTCTTTGGAGTGTTGAAATGCCCCGAAATTACCATCTCTTTTAAGGGTCTGAGCGTGGTGCAGTGGGTTAAGGCGTTACCTGTTATGCCAGTGGCTGGAAGGCTTCTGTGCTGGCTAGGGTTCGAGTCTCCTGGTGGGAAAGTGTTCTATAGTTGAATAACTACTCTTGCGTGTTTAGGCAAGTTGGGCATTAAGCATAGACACAGTGTATTCCCATATTCAACAGGGACTTGATGAAAAAACGTAAATTTGACCCCTCACTTGCTCTGGTGCTCTTGGGAGGTGGTAGTCTTTGGAGTGTTGAAATGCCCCGAAATTACCATCTCTTTTAAGGGTCTGAGCGTGGTGCAGTGGGTTAAGGCGTTACCTGTTATGCCAGTGGCTGGAAGGCTTCTGTGCTGGCTAGGGTTCGAGTCTCCTGGTGGGAAAGTGTTCTATAGTTGAATAACTACTCTTGCGTGTTTAGGCAAGTTGGGCATTAAGCATAGACACAGTGTATTCCCATATTCAACAGGGACTTGATGAAAAAACGTAAATTTGACCCCTCACTTGCTCTGGTGCTCTTGGGAGGTGGTAGTCTTTGGAGTGTTGAAATGCCCCGAAATTACCATCTCTTTTAAGGGTCTGAGCGTGGTGCAGTGGGTTAAGGCGTTACCTGTTATGCCAGTGGCTGGAAGGCTTCTGTGCTGGCTAGGGTTCGAGTCTCCTGGTGGGAAAGTGTTCTATAGTTGAATAACTACTCTTGCGTGTTTAGGCAAGTTGGGCATTAAGCATAGACACAGTGTATTCCCATATTCAACAGGGACTTGATGAAAAAACGTAAATTTGACCCCTCACTTGCTCTGGTGCTCTTGGGAGGTGGTAGTCTTTGGAGTGTTGAAATGCCCGAAATTACCATCTCTTTTAAGGGTCTGAGCGTGGTGCAGTGGGTTAAGGCGTTACCTGTTATGCCAGTGGCTGGAAGGCTTCTGTGCTGGCTAGGGTTCGAGTCTCCTGGTGGGAAAGTGTTCTATAGTTGAATAACTACTCTTGCGTGTTTAGGCAAGTTGGCATTAAGCATAGACACAGTGTATTCCCATATTCAACAGGGACTTGATGAAAAAACGTAAATTTGACCCTCATTGCTCTGGTGCTTTTGGGAGGTGGTAGTCTTTGGAGTGTTGAAATGCCCCGAAATTACCATCTCTTTTAAGGGTCTGAGCGTGGTGCAGTGGGTTAAGGCGTTACCTGTTATGCCAGTGGCTGGAAGGCTTCTGTGCTGGCTAGGGTTCGAGTCTCCTGGGGGAAAGTGTTCTATAGTTGAATAACTACTCTTGCGTGTTTAGGCAAGTTGGGCATAAGCATAGACACAGTGTATTCCCATATTCAACAGGGACTTGATGAAAAAACGTAAATTTGACCCCTCACTTGCTCTGGTGCTCTTGGGAGGTGGTAGTCTTTGGAGTGTTGAAATGCCCCGAAATTACCATCTCTTTTAAGGGTCTGAGCGTGGTGCAGTGGGTTAAGGCGTTACCTGTTATGCCAGTGGCTGGAAGGCTTCTGTGCTGGCTAGGGTTCGAGTCTCCTGGTGGGAAAGTGTTCTATAGTTGAATAACTACTCTTGCGTGTTTAGGCAAGTTGGGCATTAAGCATAGACACAGTGTATTCCCATATTCAACAGGGACTTGATGAAAAAACGTAAATTTGACCCCTCACTTGCTCTGGTGCTCTTGGGAGGTGGTAGTCTTTGGAGTGTTGAAATGCCCCGAAATTACCATCTCTTTTAAGGGTCTGAGCGTGGTGCAGTGGGTTAAGGCGTTACCTGTTATGCCAGTGGCTGGAAGGCTTCTGTGCTGGCTAGGGTTCGAGTCTCCTGGTGGGAAAGTGTTCTATAGTTGAATAACTACTCTTGCGTGTTTAGGCAAGTTGGGCATTAAGCATAGACACAGTGTATTCCCATATTCAACAGGGACTTGATGAAAAAACGTAAATTTGACCCCTCACTTGCTCTGGTGCTCTTGGGAGGTGGTAGTCTTTGGAGTGTTGAAATGCCCCGAAATTACCATCTCTTTTAAGGGTCTGAGCGTGGTGCAGTGGGTTAAGGCGTTACCTGTTATGCCAGTGGCTGGAAGGCTTCTGTGCTGGCTAGGGTTCGAGTCTCCTGGTGGGAAAGTGTTCTATAGTTGAATAACTACTCTTGCGTGTTTAGGCAAGTTGGGCATTAAGCATAGACACAGTGTATTCCCATATTCAACAGGGACTTGATGAAAAAACGTAAATTTGACCCCTCACTTGCTCTGGTGCTCTTGGGAGGTGGTAGTCTTTGGAGTGTTGAAATGCCCCGAAATTACCATCTCTTTTAAGGGTCTGAGCGTGGTGCAGTGGGTTAAGGCGTACCTGTATGCCAGTGGCTGGAAGGCTTCTGTGCTGGCTAGGGTTCGAGTCTCCTGGTGGGAAAGTGTTCTATAGTTGAATAACTACTCTTGCGTGTTTAGGCAAGTTGGGCATTAAGCATAGACACAGTGTATTCCCATATTCAACAGGGACTTGATGAAAAAACGTAAATTTGACCCCTCACTTGCTCTGGTGCTCTTGGGAGGTGGTAGTCTTTGGAGTGTTGAAATGCCCGAAATTACCATCTCTTTTAAGGGTCTGAGCGTGGTGCAGTGGGTTAAGGCGTTACCTGTTATGCCAGTGGCTGGAAGGCTTCTGTGCTGGCTAGGGTTCGAGTCTCCTGGTGGGAAAGTGTTCTATAGTTGAATAACTACTCTTGCGTGTTTAGGCAAGTTGGGCATTAAGCATAGACACAGTGTATTCCCATATTCAACAGGGACTTGATGAAAAAACGTAAATTTGACCCCACTTGCTCTGGTGCTCTTGGGAGGTGGTAGTCTTTGGAGTGTTGAAATGCCCCGAAATTACCATCTCTTTTAAGGGTCTGAGCGTGGTGCAGTGGGTTAAGGCGTTACCTGTTATGCCAGTGGCTGGAAGGCTTCTGTGCTGGCTAGGGTTCGAGTCTCCTGGTGGGAAAGTGTTCTATAGTTGAATAACTACTCTTGCGTGTTTAGGCAAGTGGGCATTAAGCATAGACACAGTGTATTCCCATATTCAACAGGGACTTGATGAAAAAACGTAAATTTGACCCCTCACTTGCTCTGGTGCTCTTGGGAGGTGGTAGTCTTTGGAGTGTTGAAATGCCCCGAAATTACCATCTCTTTTAAGGGTCTGAGCGTGGTGCAGTGGGTTAAGGCGTTACCTGTTATGCCAGTGGCTGGAAGGCTTCTGTGCTGGCTAGGGTTCGAGTCTCCTGGTGGAAAGTGTTCTATAGTTGAATAACTACTCTTGCGTGTTTAGGCAAGTTGGGCATTAAGCATAGACACAGTGTATTCCCATATTCAACAGGGACTTGATGAAAAAACGTAAATTTGACCCCTCACTTGCTCTGGTGCTCTTGGGAGGTGGTGTCTTTGGAGTGTTGAAATGCCCCGAAATTACCATCTCTTTTAAGGGTCTGAGCGTGGTGCAGTGGGTTAAGGCGTTACCTGTTATGCAGTGGCTGGAAGGCTTCTGTGCTGGCTAGGGTTCGAGTCTCCTGGTGGGAAAGTGTTCTATAGTTGAATAACTACTCTTGCGTGTTTAGGCAAGTTGGGCATTAAGCATAGACACAGTGTATTCCCATATTCAACAGGGACTTGATGAAAAAAACGTAAATTTGACCCCTCACTTGCTCTGGTGCTCTTGGGAGGTGGTAGTCTTTGGAGTGTTGAAATGCCCCGAAATTACCATCTCTTTTAAGGGTCTGAGCGTGGTGCAGTGGTTAAGGCGTTACCTGTTATGCCAGTGGCTGGAAGGCTTCTGTGCTGGCTAGGGTTCGAGTCTCCTGGTGGGAAAGTGTTCTATAGTTGAATAACTACTCTTGCGTGTTTAGGCAAGTTGGGCATTAAGCATAGACACAGTGTATTCCCATATTCAACAGAGACTTGATGAAAAAACGTAAATTTGACCCCTCACTTGCTCTGGTGCTCTTGGGAGGTGGTAGTCTTTGGAGTGTTGAAATGCCCCGAAATTACCATCTCTTTTAAGGGTCTGAGCGTGGTGCAGTGGGTTAAGGCGTTAGTTATGCCAGTGGCTGGAAGGCTTCTGTGCTGGCTAGGGTTCGAGTCTCTGTGGGAAAGTGTTCTATAGTTGAATAACTACTCTTGCGTGTTTAGGCAAGTTGGGCATTAAGCATAGACACAGTGTCTTCCATATTCAACAGGGACTTGATGAAAAAACGTAAATTTGACCCCTCACTTGCTCTGGTGCTCTTGGGAGGTGGTGTCTTTGGAGTGTTGAAATGCCCCGAAATTACCATCTCTTTAAGGGTCTGAGCGTGGTGCAGTGGGTTAAGGCGTTACCTGTTATGCCAGTGGCTGGAAGGCTTCTGTGCTGGCTAGGGTTCGAGTCTCCTGGTGGGAAAGTGTTCTATAGTTGAATAACTACTCTTGCGTGTTTAGGCAAGTTGGGCATAAGCATAGACACAGTGTATTCCCATTCAACAGGGACTTGATGAAAAAAGTAAATTTGCCCCTCACTTGCTCTGTGCTCTTGGGAGGTGGTGGTCTTTGAGTTTGAAATGCCCCAAATTACCATCTCTTTTAAGGGTCTGAGCGTGGTGCAGTGGGTTAAGGTTTACCTGTTATGCCAGTGGCTGGAAGGCTTCTGTGCTGGCTAGGTTCGAGTTCTGGTGGGAAAGTGTTCTATAGTTGAATAACTACTCTTGCGTGTAGGCCAGTGGGGAGCAGCATAGACACGTGTATTCCCATATTCAACAGGGACTTGATGAAAAAACGTAAATTTGACCCCTCTGCTCTGGCTCTTGGGGGTGGTAGTCTTTGGAGTGTTGAAATGCCCCGAAATTACCATTCTCTTTTAAGGGTCTGAGCGTGTGTGCAGTGGGTTAAGGCTTACCTGTATGCCAGTGGCTGGAAGGCTTCTGTGGCTAGGGTTCGAGTCTCCTGGTGGGAAAGTGTTCTATAGTGAATAACTACTCTTGCGTGTTAGGCAAGTTGGGCATTAAGCATAGACACAGTGTCTTCCCATATTCAACAGGGACTTGATGAAAAAACGTAAATTTGACCCCTCACTTGCTCTGGTGCTCTTGGGAGGTGGTAGTCTTTGGAGTGTTGAAATGCCCGAAATTACCATCTTTTAAGGGTCTGAGCGTGGTGCAGTGGGTTAAGGCGTTACCTGTTATGCCAGTGGCTGGAAGGCTTCTGTGCTGGCTAGGGTTCGAGTCTCCTGGTGGGAAAGTGTTCTATAGTTGAATAACTACTCTTGCGTGTTTAGGCAAGTTGGGCATTAAGCATAGACACAGTGTATTCCCATATTCAACAGGGACTTGATGAAAAAACGTAAATTGACCCCTCACTTGCTCTGGTGCTCTTGGGAGGTGGTAGTCTTTGGAGTGTGAAATGCCCGAAATTACATCTCTTTTTAAGGGTCTGAGCGTGGTGCAGTGGGTTAAGGCGTTACCTGTCATGCCAGTGCTGGAAGGCTTCTGTGCTGGCTAGGGTTCGAGTCTCCTGGTGGGAAGTGTTTATAGTTGAATAACTACTCTTGCGTGTTTAGGCAAGTTGGGCATAAGCATAGACACAGTGTATTCCCATATTCAACAGGGACTTGATGAAAAAACGTAAATTTGACCCCTCACTTGCTCTGGTGCTCTTGGGAGGTGGTATCTTTGGAGTGTTGAAATGCCCGAAATTACCATCTCTTTTAAGGGTCTGAGCGTGTGCAGTGGGTAAGGCGTTACCTGTTATGCCAGTGGCTGGAAGGCTTCTGTGCTGGCTAGGGTTCGAGTCTCCTGGTGGGAAAGTGTTCTATAGTTGAATAACTACTCTTGCGTGTTTAGGCAAGTTGGGCATTAAGCATAGACACAGTGTATTCCATATTCAACAGGGACTTGATGAAAAAACGTAAATTTGACCCCTCTTGCTCTGGTGCTCTTGGGAGGTGGTAGTCTTTGGAGTGTTTGAAATGCCCCNCGCTTTCTACGCTCCTCACTCTACGCTGTATTTCAGCCCTTAAAACTACCGCCAGATGATGTAGACCAACACCCACAGGCAGCTAAGTACGTGGAGTCCAAGCATGTCATAGCACAATCAAAGTAACCAACCCAAATCGACTCATTCAGACACAAACTAAATTCAAAACAAATCCTCTCTGTGTGAGTACCAGTGCAGCTACCACCTCTGCCCACCACCGCGCTGCCTGCCGCAAGTTTCCACCACAACAAATACTCCAGTCATCCTATACCTATCATGTCTCCCAGGAACAAGACTGTACAGTAAATAAGATCAACAAAGCCCCTAACAAGGCATCCATCCCGACAAATAGTGCCAGTCATCGTGTTTCTCCCTCTGGAAGCTCTGGGGTCTGTGGCGATGGTGCCTCCCCCCCCCTCCACCCCATTGAGCCAGGGAGGGTTGTCCTCTCAACCCTCCCTGCTGGCATTTCGATCACTGTTTACGAGATTCAAAGTGCTTCTGGTCCCTCACGGGAGTTCCATAACTGGGCTGATAACCAGTGGTTCAAAAAGTTGTGCTCAGTCCTTGAGGCTCAAAATACGATCATCTTGAGTCTTCAATCTGAAAATCAAGCCAACTGTTCGAACCTCCAGCAACAACAACAAGAAATAACCCTCCTCCAGGATGATAATAGAAACTTAAGGGCTAGCCGAGATCAACTCCAGCATGACTTGAATGATCTCGTGAGGAAAACATTCGTCTGAAAATGATGAAGCCATAAAAAAACAAGAGGAAGCTCTCAGCAAAATGACTGCAAGTATCATACTTTATCCGCCCAACGTTCCGTCACCCAGGAGGAACAAGATCAGCAAAAGCTGCTTGATTCTGTAGTTGTGTCGTCCAAGCTATTCCAGTGGAACGCGAAGGTGAAAAGTGTACTGAAATTGTTCAGAATCTCTTAAAACAAGAATTGAAAGTCAATCTAGACAAAACTGACATTATTGCTGCCTACAGAGTAGGCAAAACTAACCCATCTGGACACAACCAGCGCAAAATTCGACTGAAATTGGCCTCCCAGTCCACTAAATCTCATCTTGTCCAAACAGCTGCGTCCCAAAAAAGGGAATTTACATAAACGAGTGCTTGACTAGAAAAGACAGCACCTCCTCTACCGCCTGCGTCAAATCCGTCATCAAAACCCAGACGCGATTCATCAGTGCTTCGTTAGAGATGGCTTGATTAAAGTTAGGAAAACATCAACAGGTAAAATGTTTACAATTAATGAGGATAACCTCAACACCTCCTCAACCAATGTGGTGTTAACTTTATTAGCGCTCCCAATGAGTCAACATAATTAATCCCCTTGTCACGTAGTGCGGGCTAGGTATCCTAATTTCTTTTTTGTTCACTTTTTTAATTAATTTTAATTTACCTTTTACTAGTCATTTTCTGGGCACAATTAACGAGTGCTTAATATATCTTCATGCCTCTTAAGTATACGGTCATAACTTACTACTTTTAGTAAATAATCCTTAGCTTAAATTAACCTATGTTTATTACTCAACTTTTTCTCTGAATTCATTTGTACTAAGGTTGCCTAGCCTCGCCATCCTCTCTTACTCCATTGTACCACTGGCTTTGCCTGTGTCTCATTTATGGAAATTATTTACTTACAGCTAGTGTACCTGAGAGTACCTGTAAGCTACCTCATTTTTGTTCTTTTTTTGTTCATTTTTTTGTGTGTTGTATAGACTTGTTTTATATATATTTTCCCCTTTTATGTCTTAATTCTTTTTGTAATTTGCCATTCCTGCCTTGTATTCCTGCAACCATCCTTTTTATGCAGGCAAGTTTAGACCCTGAACTAAACCTCTTATCCACTATCTATGACAATCATCACTTTAATGATCTGAACTGCAGATATTTTACAGCAAATGATGTAAACAATGTATTATCACATAATCACAATATCTCTGTAATCAACTTAAATGTCAGATCCCTAGGTAAACACTTCGATGATTTTAGTGCCTTAATTGAAACTATTGACAACAAATTCACTTTTATTATACTTACTGAAACATGGTTGAAAGAGGATACTACTCAACTCTTTAACATGCCTAACTACTTGGCAATTCACAACTGTCGTCAAACTCAGAGAGGTGGTGGTACTGCTCTTTACTACCATCATGAACTAACATGCTTAAAAGTAATTAGAACTAGAGACTGCTGTGGGGAGTATATCTTCGCCAGTTTCAGAGTAAAGGGTACCGAGTCTATCCTGTCTGTGGGAGCAGTCTATAGGATTCCTAACACTGATGTGCCCGAATTCAATTCAAACCTTAGAAATCTAATACTCGATAACAGACTTAACAAAAACCATCTAATTATCGCAGGGGACTTTAATATTGACCTCTGCGAGCCTGAGCACCCTACTACTGTTAGCTTCCTCAACTGTATGAATTCCTGCTTCCTCATACCCTTAATCACTAGACCTACCAGAATCACTGATAGTACTGCCACGACTCTAGATCACATCTGGACCAACATAACCTCTCCGCTTACTTCAGGTATAATCACCGACAGTACTACAGACCATTACCCCACATTTCTCTTAACTAACATTAACAAACCACCTCTAGAGTCAAGGGAGATAAGTTTTAGGCTGCACAATGAATCTGCTATAGGCAATTTTATAACTGCTGCTGATAATGTCAACTGGGAGTCAGAGTTAGGTAACATAGGGGACATCAACCTAGCAGTACAATCTTTTCTTCAAAAAACTCTAAGCCTTTATAACACCCACTGTCCTATGCTTACAAAACAAGTCACTACCAAAAGGCTTAACAATCCCTGGCTTACAAAGGGAATACTTAAATCCATTAATAAAAACATGACCTTGAGAAGAAGTATAGGCTAGGAACCGTCTCTAAAGAATTCTCAAAGAATTACTCTTTACTGCTATCTAAGATAATTAGACGAGCCAAAACTAAATACTACGAAGATAAATTTACCCAAATAAAGAGCAACATTAAAAAAACTTGGAGCACAATTTCACAAATCTTGGGATCAAAGAAGATTTTAAACAACAAACCAACACTCCTGTCAAATAACGATGGTCAGCTTTCAGCCTCTGATTCTGCTATTGAGTTCAATAGGTTCTTCTCTTCCATTGGGTCATCCCTTGCAAATGATATTCCTTCTTCCAGTACTGAGGTTAAGGACTACCTTACAGGTAACTATCCACAGTCTCTGTACCTAAAGCCTACTAATTCCACTGATGTCAATGAGATAATCCTTTCCTTAAAACCAAGTCTAGTGCCCTTGAGGAGATTCCGACATTAATTTACAAAAAAGCCTCCAGATCCTTAGCCCCTGCAATTACATTGCTCTTCAACAAGTCACTTGAACTCCAAACCTTCCCAGATATTCTAAAAAAAGCGAGAGTAACCCCTGTCCACAAATGTGGTGATCTCACTGATGTTAACAACTACAGACCTATTTCAATCCTGCCTAACTTATCAAAAATTTTGAAAAACTAATCTACAAGCAGCTTTACTCTTATCTAGCCAAGCACAATATACTTAGCTCTTGCCAATATGGCTTCAGACCTAAAAAAAGCACTAACGATGCACTTATTAGTATGATAAACTTAATTCATGCAGCTCTTGATAAAAATGAGTTCCCTGTTGGGTTATTTGTGGACCTGCGTAAGGCTTTTGACACTGTCAACCACCAAAACCTTCTTCTTAAATTACATCATTATGGAGTCAGAGGACTCTCCCTGCAATACCTCAAATCTTACCTTACTGACAGACTCCAGTATGTTTCTGTGAACAATTCAATTTCTCCTACCCTACCCATCAACATTGGTGTTCCTCAGGGCAGTATACTTGGCCCTCTCCTCTTTCTCATCTACATTAATGACCTTCCAAATGCCTCCCAACACCTTAGACCAATTCTATTTGCTGACGACACAACCTTCATTTACTCCAGTCCTGACCCCCTTGCTCTAAATGCCACAGTAAATACCGAGCTTAATAAAGTCCATCTTTGGCTAACTGCCAACAAACTCACCCTTAACATTGACAAAACTTTCTATATTCTGTTTGGCAATAAATCCTCTAATCAAATAAATCTCAAGATTAACAATACCCAAATTTGTAACAAATTAGATGGCAAATTCCTTGGCGTTCTCATTGATCACAAGCTTAATTTCCAGGGACACATTCTAAATATATCAAAAAAGTT
This sequence comes from Procambarus virginalis, assembly GCA_020271785.1. Taxonomy (NCBI): domain Eukaryota; kingdom Metazoa; phylum Arthropoda; class Malacostraca; order Decapoda; family Cambaridae; genus Procambarus; species Procambarus virginalis. The sequence goes on along the minus strand of WNGS01163173.1, from coordinate 6,712 downwards.
TCAAAAACTGTTGGCATTCTTTCTAAGATCAGATATTATGTACCCCGCCCTGCCCTGGTGACTCTCTATTACTCCCTCATCTATCCATATCTCAACTATGGTATTTGTGCTTGGGGTTCTACTACCCAAAATCATTTACGTCCTCTAATTACTCAACACAAAGCTGCTATTAGGACAATATCCAACTCTGGCCCCAGACATCACTCGGTACCCCTACTCAAATCTCTGAATATGTTAGATATTAAGTCACTGCACATTCTCTCATGTGTATTATACATATATAAAACGCTGAACTGTAATGCCAATCCTGACCTCAAAAGCTTCATTGAAAGCTGTAACAGAACCCATGAGCACCACACCAGAAATAAATACAGTTTTGATATTCCAAGAGTACGACTTAATCAAACTAGAAATGCTCTACAAATCAAGGGACCCAGAATGTGGAATGACCTTCCCAACCATGTTAAAGACTGTACCTCTCTCAACCAGTTTAAGACTAAAACTAACACTACCTGATAAACTCCCTGTAACCTACCTTACCCCTCTATTGTCAACCCATGTCTTATTTTTTTTTTTTTTTTTATTCAACGCTGTTTGTCTACATATTGTATTTGTGCTGCTTTTCAGTCATGTTCCCCCTTTTTTTGTACCTTTATTTGTATCTGTTCTCAAAACATTTTATTCTTTTTGCTCAATTAGTATTAAGTTTTAGATATTATTGTTTTCTTGCCCGAAACGCATTGCGTAATAGTGGCTTTAGGCATTGTATGTACTAGCTCTATCTATAAATCGATCCACTTATGTAAAATCTCTTTATGTATGTACCTTTCCTGAATAAACATATTTATTTATTTATTTATAACCCACTGCACCACGCTTAGACCCTTAAAAGAGATGGTAATTTTGGGGTATTTCAACACTCCAAAGACTACCACCTCCCAAGAGCACTAGAGCAAGTGAGGGGTCAAATTTATGTTTTTTCATCAAATCCCTGTTGAATATGGGAAGACACTGTGTCTATGCTTAATGCCCAACTTGCCTAAACACGCAAGAGTAGTTATTCAACTATAGAACACTTTCCCACCAGGAGACTCGAACCCTAGCCAGCACAGAAGCCTTCCAGCCACTGGCATAACAGGTAACACCTTAACCCACTGCACCACTCTAGTGCTCTTGGGAGGTGGTAGTCTTTGGAGTGTTGAAATACCCCAAAATTACCATCTGTTTTAAGGGTCTGAGCGTGGTGCAGTGGGTTAAGGCGTTACCTGTTATGCCAGTGGCTGGAAGGCTTCTGTGCTGGCTAGGGTTCGAGTCTCCTGGTGGGAAAGTGTTCTATAGTTGAATAACTACTCTTGCGTGTTTAGGCAAGTTGGGCATTAAGCATAGACACAGTGTCTTCCCATATTCAACAGGGACTTGATGAAAAAACGTAAATTTGCCCCTCACTTGCTCTAGTGCTCTTGGGAGGTGGTAGTTTTTGGAGTGTTGAAATACCTCGAAATTACCATCTCTTTTAAGGGTCTGAGTGTGGTGCAGTGGGTTAAGGTGTTACCTGTTATGCCAGTGGCTGGAAGGCTTCTGTGCTGGCTAGGGTTCGAGTCTCCTGGTGGGAAAGTGTTCTATAATTGAATAACTACTCTTGCGTGTTTAGGCAAGTTGGGCATTAAGCATAGACACAGTGTCTTCCCATATTCAACAGGGACTTGATGAAAAAATGTAAATTTGACCCCTCACTTGCTCTAGTGCTCTTGGGAGGTGGTAGTCTTTGGAGTGTTGAAATACCCCGAAATTACCATCTCTTTTAATGGTCTGAGCGTGGTGCAGTGGGTTAAGGCGTTACCTGTTATGCCAGTGGCTGGAAGGCTTCTGTGCTGGCTAGGGTTCGAGTCTCCTGGTGGGAAAGTGTTCTATAGTTGAATAACTAATCTTGCGTGTTTAGGCAAGTTGGGCATTAAGCATAGACACAGTGTCTTCCCATATTCAACAGGGACTTGATGAAAAAACGTAAATTTGACCCCTCACTTGCTCTAGTGCTCTTGGGAGGTGGTAGTTTTGGAGTGTTGAAATACCTCGAAATTACCATCTCTTTTAAGGGTATGAGTGTGGTGCAGTGGGTTAAGGTGTTACCTGTTATGCCAGTGGCTGGAAGGCTTCTGTGCTGGCTAGGGTTCGAGTCTCCTGGTGGGAAAGTGTTCTATAATTGAATAACTACTCTTGCGTGTTTAGGCAAGTTGGGCATTAAGCATAGACACAGTGTCTTCCCATATTCAACAGGGACTTGATGAAAAAATGTAAATTTGACCCCTCACTTGCTCTAGTGCTCTTGGGAGGTGGTAGTCTTTGGAGTGTTGAAATACCCCGAAATTACCATCTCTTTTAAGGGTCTGAGCGTGGTGCAGTGGGTTAAGGCGTTACCTGTTATGCCAGTGGCTGGAAGGCTTCTGTGCTGGCTAGGGTTCGAGTCTCCTGGTGGGAAAGTGTTCTATAGTTGAATAACTACTCTTGCGTGTTTAGGCAAGTTGGGCATTAAGCATAGACACAGTGTCTTCCCATATTCAACAGGGACTTGATGAAAAAACGTAAATTTGACCCCTCACTTGCTCTAGTGGTCTTGGGAGGTGGTGGTCTTTGGAGTGTTGAAATACCCGAAATTACCATCTCTTTTAAGGCTCTGAGCGTGGTGCAGTGGGTTAAGGCGTTACCTGTTATGCCAGTGGCTGGAAGGCTTCTGTGCTGGCTAGGGTTCGAGTCTCCTGGTGGGAAAGTGTTCTATAGTTGAATAACTACTCTTGCGTGTTTAGGCAAGTTGGGCATTAAGCATAGACACAGTGTCGTCCCATATTCAACAGGGACTTGATGAAAAAACGTAAATTTGACCCCTCACATGCTCTAGTGGTCTTAGGAGGTGGTGGTCTTTGGAGTGTTGAAATGCTCCGAAATTACCATCTCTTTTAAGGCTCTGAGCGTGGTGCAGTGGGTTAAGGCGTTACCTGTTATGCCAGTGGCTGGAAGGCTTCTGTGCTGGCTAGGGTTTGAGTCTCCTGGTGGGAAAGTGTTCTATAGTTGAATAACTACTCTTGCGTGTTTAGGTAAGTTGGGCATTAAGCATAGACACAGTGTCGTCCCATATTCAACAGGGACTTGATGAAAAAACATAAATTTGACCCCTCACTTGCTTTAGTGGTCTTAGGAGGTGGTGGTCTTTGGAGTGTTGAAATACTGCGAAATTACCATCTCTTTTAAGGCTCTGAGCGTGGTGCAGTGGGTTAAGGCGTTACCTGTTATGCCAGTGGCTGGAAGGCTTCTGTGCTGGCTAGGGTTTGAGTCTCCTGGTGGGAAAGTGTTCTATAGTTGAATAACTACTCTTGCTTGTTTAGGCAAGTTGGGCATTAAGCATAGACACAGTGTCTTCCCATATCCAACAGGGACTTGATGAAAAAACGTAAATTTGACCCCTCTCTTGCTCTAGTGGTCTTGGGAGGTGGTGGTCTTTGGAGTGTTGAAATACTCTGAAATTACCATCTCTTTTAAGGCTCTGAGCGTGGTGCAGTGGGTTAAGGTGTTACCTGTTATGCCAGTGGCTGGAAGGCTTCTGTGCTGGCTAGGGTTCGAGTCTCCTGGTGGGAAAGTGTTCTATAGTTGATATATATATATATATATATATATATATATATATATATATATATATATATATATATATATATATATATATATATTGTTATGGTGCCCTATCCTATCTCTTTCGTTTGCCTGCTTTAAGAGTCATATCAACTCTCCTTACGGGGAGAAAGTTACATTATAAGTTGTAAGTAAAGGGAAATTGGTGCCCCGATATAAAAGAAAGAGTATCCCCTACTGCAGATATGACATTTTGGAATGGACACTAGCCGTGTGCAGATTGGGTGGCTTGGGTCATGGGCGACCAATCAGAGCCCGCCGTGACGTCACCGAGTGCCCCGGGCGGCGCCAACGTCAGAGTTGGCCTGACAGTAGAGGCGAGAGGATGCGCCTGGGTCAGCTCTCAAGGATTGGAGGCTCTACAGGCCTTTCTCAGTGGATTAGAGCTAGCCATCGCAGCCCACCTTATATATTGGAGGCCCCGTGCTTCTGGGAAGCAAAAAGGAACAAAGTTGATTGAGCAGAGAAGAGCCAAACTTGGAAATTGTCGGCGGCGACGCTGGATGTTGAGAGCCTGGAAGGTGTGGCGGGCATGCCTAGCTGTGACTGGGTCACATCCACTGAGGGTGTTGGAGGGACGACACCGTTCCTAGGACGAGGAGCAACGCCTTGTGGAAGGGACGAGTGTGTGAATATAGCGATTAGCTCAGCGCCCATTGGTGAACCAGGATTGGGATAGCTGAATCTCAGGGATTGGAACGGCGACGACGCGAAGGCTTCACGACACCTGAGGACCTGTGGGAACGTTCCTGGATCGCCAAGGATCGACTCAGGAAGCGTGGGAACCTCACACCATCGAGGGACAGGCGTCATGAGCCAGGAATGTAAAGGTAGATCATTTTCCCTCCTATTACCCCTTTGTGTGAGTAGGCTAGATAGGCCATAATATTCACTTATGTATGTGGAAATAGGATATTAATACTTTAGTAGTAGAATAGGCTGCCGGGCAGCTTATGTCCAGGACTGTTAGAGAGGACAGTGTTTGTGGACGGCAGGACAGTGAAGAAGAGGTGCCGACGTGGTGAAGAGGCCCTTCTGTGAGAGTGTGTGACTATGTCTTTCTGCCCAGTTGAAGGAGTGTTGGAGGTCGCGGAAGAAGAGTTGCTGACGGTCTCCAGATTTATTATCCTTATTTTCATATTTATGTATTGCTTGTGATTGTATGTGTGATCATGTAGTTCGTGTCAGTAAATTCACACATTTTATTATTGTGTTTAAGTGTGCCTCCATTCTAATATTTCTATATGAGCATATTATACACGAAGGTTATCATAGTACCACCTAGGGAATACCACGTTCTCTATGGAAGTTCTTATTGCCTGGAGAGTGGTAAAACAGCACAGACTTATATAAAAGTGTACCCCTAGCCATCCGATCAGTACTAGTGCCTGAATGGTGGCAACTAGTAACGTGGTGGCTAGAGAGAGGTAAAGCTACACGGACCTTCAGGGGAGAGTACCCTGGGCCGACAGTCCAATAGTAGATCTCGGGAGTAGCAACACTCTGGCAACAAACAATATATAATACACCCACTGAACTGCATTGCTGGGGTGCAGATATAATAACCCAGCTGGCGACCTTGTTAAGAAGAGGATTTAGAAGATAGGCGGGAAAGGAGTTCCTGCAACCTTTTTGTCTGGCAGGCAAGACTCAGGGAGGTTATTGTTATATGGTAAGCCCGAGTCTTCCTTCACTCCTCCACGGGTCTAGGCCGGAATTGCCGATAGCAGTTTCCCCGTGGTTGACTGAAGGGCTTCCAGGGTGAATCAGTGGCACCCCTTCAGTGGTGGAAGCAAAGACCTGCGGAGGTGGGCATTGCTGGTCCTCTCCTGTGGGACCAAGGAGACTCCGGTGAATCCCAGGAGTCGGAGGGGCTGAGTATTCGGCCTTTTGAGCCCCTAGCAGCCGAGTGCTAACAGAGCCCTAGCTGGCCCACCCCCCATGACAAGAACTGGCGACCTTGCCAGGATTCGAACCACAGTAGCCAAGAACTGGAGACTTCGCCAGGAAGAGTGGATCAAGCTACAGTGTTGCCAAGGTGTGTTGATCATACGAGGTGTGTTGTGTTCGTTTGTCACAAGTTTGTTCATCTCATTCAAAACTGTTGTAACTTATCACCTCACCCAAATGCGAGCATACCTGATGGGCTCACCATAGCCCATGCTACACTGACACTTCGTTGTGAGTAGCTAAATCTGAAACAACAACAACAACAGCGAGTATAAGTATGGACGGATTTGCGTTTTTACAGGTTACAGTTGTGTGTGTAAACTAAAGTCTTTGAAAATGTAATAAGTTATTACGAAACGCGTTCAGGCGTCTTGCGTTTGTCACAAGTTTGTTCACCTCATCCCAAACTGTTGTGCCATATCACCTCACCCAAATGCGAGTATACCTGATGGGCTCACCATAGCCCGTGCTACATGGACACTTCGTTCTGAGTAGCTAAATCTGAAACAGCAACAACAACAGCGAGTATAAGTATGGACGGATTTGCGTTTTTACAGGTTACAGTTGTGTGTGTAAACTAAAGTCTTTGGAAATGTAATAAGTTATTACGAAACGCGTTCGCGTTCGTTCAGTCAGACTAAAAATAAAATTAATTTTGGAGAATTGATTTTTCAATTACCATCGACAGTGAAAAGAAACATAAGAAATATTGAGAAAATTCGTGTCAGAATTATTAATCTTACCTTTTCGGTTATATTTAATAACAAATATATATATATATATATATATATATATATATATATATATATATATATATATATATATATATATATATATATATATTAGGCATCCATCAGTCTCAGGAGACTATGGAGTTGCGCTCTGGTTGTCGGTCTGGAGTGGCCTCACCAGGGCGCAACTCCATCAACGAGTTCTGTAATTTCTTTTCACCTGAGAATGAACCATGGAGGTTCGAAACGTTGTGCAAATTGTATAAATAAGTGTAATACATTCTATAGTAATTCACTTTTTTCCTCACCTTGAAATAACGAAAATGAGTTTTGGGGAACTCCTCTTTCAGGTA